>JAZKJV010004802.1:0-384751 GCA_037367405.1 Ottelia alismoides | reverse complement strand
ATACATACCCCTAGCCTTTTTTGTTTACTTTTTAATGCTTAGGGCATTTTGCATGTAGGCCATCATACTTTTCATA
Source organism: Ottelia alismoides (assembly GCA_037367405.1). Classification (NCBI taxonomy): domain Eukaryota; kingdom Viridiplantae; phylum Streptophyta; class Magnoliopsida; order Alismatales; family Hydrocharitaceae; genus Ottelia; species Ottelia alismoides. The sequence continues at coordinate 384,675 of JAZKJV010004802.1, read as the reverse complement.
TTTACGTTTTGGTCCATGCCAGCGTCACGTGCAGTCCTCACGTGATGCTAGAAATTTTGCACAAGACACCCTGGTATTTTTGTATATTGTAAAATAGTTCCAAAACTTTAAATAAATATTTAATTCTGTTGGGTAAATTGCAAGGTGCTCCTTGTAATTTATTTTATTTGCAGTTATGCCCCTACTAGACCTTTTATTTTTGTGACTTTTATCTAATTATTAAAAATAGCTACATAGCTCTAAAAATTCCACAAAAATAGAGTTAAATGCCCCATGCAGTGTACTTACATGCCATATGTCTATTTTACATTTTGTGCACTTAACCTATTTATTAAAATTAAAAATGAGCCTTAATAAACACTGACTAATTTATAAAATACCAAAAAAATGAAAACTTTCTGAAAATTCCAAAAGAATTATCTATGTTATACTTTGATATTTATTGAGTCCAGAAATCAAAAACCCCTAAAAATAGTAAAAGAAAATTAAATAAAATTAATAAGCTCCAAAATCCAACAAAAAAATATAAAAATTCAACAAAATTCCCAAAAATATGTTTTTCTATTTAATAATTAGCTATATATAATTATTTACATATTAAAATTAATTAAGGTATTTTGAGACTTATTTATTATTTTTAAAACCCAAATTAATGTTGGGTATTTACTTAATCCCATATTTGGGATATTTTTGACTTTAAAAATACATAAAAATTAGAAAAAAATCTTGTAAAAATACAAAAACATTAGAAAAATATTTAAATCCCAAAAATTAATTTATTTTACAAATTTTTTTTATATTTAATAGTATTTATAAATACATTTCCATGAATTTCACCAATAAAGCCTTATATGGCTAAATTAATTTTATAAAAGAAAAAGGAAATATAAAAAGATAAAAATATAAAAAATAAAAAAATCAGAAATTAAAAATCAAAATATTAAAAAAATTAAAAAATTAAGAAATTAAAAAATTAAAAAATTAAAAATTAAAAAAACAATAACAAGGACAAGATAAGGATTGAATAACTTTTTGTATTCATTTTTACTCCCAATCGTTTCCTCCCAGTGTTCGACCTCTACTTGTGTTGCACCTATACACATTTGCATGTAGAGTTATAATAGATTTTAACTCCACATTTTTGAGATTTAATTGCTTTATTCATGTTGTGGGTTAATTGCTGATTAACCGGGATTTATCGACCGGTCAACGCATCGACTATTAATCCTCCTTGTTGATTAATACGACCCTCAAAAAATCTCAGTTATCAGTCAACTCTCGTGACAGCCCACATGCTTAAGCAAATTGCATGTATAGCCCTGCATCTTTTGTAATTATGTTTTAAAATAAAAGTTTGAATATTAGTTATAGATTTCTAGGTAATATGTATTGTGCCCCCTGTTCATTCTTAATTGTGAACGTGTCCCTACCATTTCATTAATTTTTGTGTATGTTTTCCATTTATTAAAAATAGCATCCACGTCCAACAATTCTCAAAAAATAGGGTTAAATTTTTTCTTGTTTGTATTTTCACGTTAAAGTTTTAGAATAGAATTTAGGACTTCTTCATATTTTATCAAAATAAAAGACCTCGGATATCCACGGTTTGTAGTATAAAATACCAAAAAATATAAAAACATTTCGAAAAATTCCCCCAAAATTATATTTTTCCTATTATTTATTTTCTAACTCCAGATCAAAAATATCTAAACATAAAAAAGATAAAGATAAAAATATTAAAAAGCTCTAAAATCCAATAAAAAAAGGGTAGAAAATCCCATAAATCCCAAAAATATTTATTTTTACCTCTGAATTTTCTTTATATTATTATCTATCTATGAAAATGTATTTGAAGAACTTTTGACATATTTTGTTATTTTTTATCTTCAAATCAATTCAGCCTATCAATTTAATCCTTATTTTGGGATATTTTTTTATTTTAAATTTATAAAAAATATCATAAATTCCCCTAAAATAACAAAAATATTTAAAACTATAAAAAACATAAAAACATTCTATTTTGATATTTTTGGTTGTTTTTGCTTATATTTATAAGTATATTATCCCTGAGTGTATTATATATCTATATATATTAATATAAAAGTTATAATATTATTCATCATTATGGATATTTTAGTAATTATATATATTACTTAAATATTAAAAAAATAATTATTTATAAAAATAACATAATAATATTATTAGATTTAAAAACCCACATTCTTCGATTAATAGTGTGCATAATTTTATACACATATACATATATTATTTACTCATTATTTATTTATAAATAATATTTGGTGCTATACCATGTGTCCTTGTGTTCGACACCCTACTCGGCTTGTCAATATATACATTTATTTGTAGGTTTTATAATAAATTTTGATTCACACATGTTTATTCATTGATTGATATCTATCGTGTGGGTTGATTGTTGACTTTACCCAGTTGCCTTTGTGAGATGTCGACTCAGCGACTGTTGGTCCTGCCATGTGTGGAACACAAGATAGTTCCTTGGGAGATTAGTTATTTCAGGTTCACCAACTCAACGCAAATGAAGCCATAAGAGTTCAGCTATTTTTATCTTTTTAATTTTATTATTGTTTCAGATAATCTTATAACAAGTCCTTTGAGGCAAACATTATAGGAGAGTGAGTACTGCCAGAAAAGTATCATGTACTCTCCACTTCCTTTGTAACCAGTAGCCTGCACTTTTTTCAAGAGAATCTCTACTATTGGGTACGGACCCACTACTCATCCAAAGAATAGAGGAGGAAGCCGATAGGTGAAACCACTACTTCCCCCAAAATTGAGGTACACAAATGCAAGATGATGAGACAGACATACCCGTGAGGGCGTGGCTTAAGCTAAATACTTCAGGCCAGGTCGGATGTTCTACACAAGGTGAGAACACAATCATCAACAAGGCCCTACTAGCCCACGTATGATAGAAGCATCGATACTTCACGAATCTAGTCAATAACAAGGCAGTATTCAGGCTGGGATTCAAGCTCTAATCCTTTTGGGTCATGCATCACTCAGATTGAAATGTACTTGAAAATAATGTGGCCTTTATGAACCCCAAGCAATAAATGTTCATTACAAATTTTAATTTTGGTCAAAATCATTAAACAATCCCCTTGTTTTAATTTTTGGTTTTTACTTTTTTAGTATTTTTCATAATATTTGGCCTAATGATTTTTTATTTTCTTTAAATTACGAAGTGATGCAAAACTGGGAGGGATGGAAAAGTTGTGCAAGTGGACACAAGGATTGAAATCTCACCCTTGTATCAAATGATGCATGCTCGGATAGAAGGCTTACAATGCTTCCTAGCTCTCTCCATGTGGGATGCAAGACAAGGAAATTAAATTACACTTTACGCAAATGCAAGCTGATGAAATCTCCCTAAGCAGGAATTGCTATTAGTGTGAAGAACCTGATTAAGTTTGATCTAAGTCCAAACGTATCAGAGACCATGGGCAAATGAATATATTAGGGATTTGGACCTAGATTAACCAATAAAGCAAGTTCTAAAATCTAAGTGCTCATTCACATAAAACAAGGAAAAGTAAGGCGGAATACTCAAATTGCAGAAAACTCAAAACACAGAAAACAAATAAAACAAGTGGAAATATGGAGAATAAAAATATAAAAGGTGAATAAAACTCCATAAAAACCTACGAGGCCTCTAAGTGAACAATCACCTGGGTAATGGACCTCGGAGAGTGTCAATATCTGAAGTCCAAGTGTGCATGTCTTATTAAAAATAATAAGCAAAATAAAATAAATGTCTCTCTCTCACAAAAAGAAAAGAAAATTCTACACTAAGATCTACTCTTCTCTCTGTCTTTCTTTCTTACTCTCTCAAATTGGCTCGTGATGAAGGAGCTAATCTCCTCGTAGATTAGGTGCATCGGCTTCCTAAAAAGTTGTCTTCTCCATGCGGTCCCTCACAAAAAAAAATAATGAAGAGGATGGTCAGACATAGATAAACAATTATTTATGAAGAGAAAAAAAGTTAGGAAAATATGTAGATGTGATAGATAGATAGATAGATCTTGACAGGGGTTCCTAACATCTGATCTTGGAGGACCTGCTGTGTCCAACAAATCGGATCTGGCAATCGCTGTAGTGGTCGCTCTCACTATACTCAGAACACATCTCAATCAATCATCAACAATCAGCTCACAATATATGATAAATCAACTAAAATTGTGTGAGGTGAAATCTAGTATACAGTACCAATAAATGTTTATAGCAAGCAAGTGCAGGGGTCGAGCCACTGAGAGCTACGAGATAGGTTAATTTTTACCAGTTCAAGAAGAATAAACAACAATTATTTATGTGTTTTTTGGTTTTTTTGGGATTTTTATGGGTTTCTAACTATATTTAATTTTTATGTGATTTTTATGTTTTATATTATTTATGTTTTTAAATTTAGAATTTTTATTTTTCTTTTTACTTTTTCTAATTTTTATTTTCCTTTTCATTTTAAAGATATAATAAGTATATATCCATATATCTATATATCATAATATGTATAAAACAAATGCTATATATGATATATATGTAATAAATACAGAAAAATTCAGAAAAAAACAAATAAATATAGCTCTTTTTTATTTTTTGAGGGTTTTAAATATAATTATAGGTTTTTATAATTAATAATAAATATAATAAGTAAATAAGTGAATATAATATAAATAGTCTATATAGGGTTTTATATTTATAAAAATAGTTTTATATATTCAAAATTACAAAAAAAATAAAATATTTCTGTATTTTTATAATTTTTCTTTGTTGTATGAACTTTTATGTATTTTTTGCTATTTTTTAGGTAATTTTAATTTGATTAAATATAACAAAATAATAACTATAATAAATAGGTCGGATTGTTTTGAGGTTTAAAAATAGATAAATATTCCAAAAATTCCCAAAATTATTTTTTACATATACATTATAATATAAATAAAATTATACAATAGAAAATTATGTTTTTGGATTTTATAAAATTCTTGCTCATTTTTCAAGGGTTAGGAGAGTTTTTCAATTTTAGTGTTTTCTTTTTATATTTTTTTGTGATTTTTGATATGGGGTGATAAAATATAGTAATAAATATACTCTATTTTTTGGAATTTTTAGAATGATTTTGTAATTTTTTGTATTTTTATATCTAAGCAGGAGTAAATAGCTCCTAAATGTTTTTAATCATTGGAAAATGCCAGTAAATGTTAAATAAAAACCATGGCATGAATAAGCACAACATCGGACATTTACTATGGTTTTTCCAAGAATTTACAAGTAAGGGAGTTATTTTAAATATAAATAAAAAGACAGCACAATATTGTACAACCTGACATAGGCATATATGTAATAAAAATTAAAGCCGAGGGTTTACGCACAAAATTCCCCAAAGTTTTGCACTTAATTACACATTTTATATATTAAATAGAAATAAGCAAATCTGAGAGGGTCTGGTTGCACATTTCTCACCCCACGTGGGTCCCCACGTGAGGTGAGCTGGCATTGGACCTAAGTGTAATATTCAACAAAGAGCGGAGGGTCCATGCAATTTTTAGAAAAATATAAGTCATACTTAAATATTTACAAGGCTTAATTGAAAATACAAAAGGGAGTAGGGGCTCTTATACAATTACCACACCTAAGTTGCTTGATCGGACGGAGGTGTGTGCGCCACGTATCATGATAAACGGTATTGGGGTGCTTACCTTTGCCTTATAAGTGATTGGGCCAGACTAGATCTAGGAAACCTTCATTGATCGAACGGCTCTCAGGGTGTCAGGAAGAACACCCCAAGAACTTGACCTGGGCGAGGCTGGCTTCTCACATTCTTCGTCTCCCAACCACCAATAGCCTCACCGACATTCACTTTAGCTTTCTAGAATGATTCTGCTTCAGCATATGCCGTCAAAGATGTCTGGGTCCATAGGAGGGACCTTGGAGCTTCAGGCCACCTGGAGCGTTACTTCAGCTTTGATTTTGGGCTCTAGGTGTTGCTGGGGCTCCACTCCTGCACAAAAAGAGAGAGGGATGTGAGTGGGTTGTTTTTGACCCTCTCTTGAAGCTGGGAATGGCGGAGTGATGGAGCTCCAACGAAGGCATAGGAGCAAGCTCTGGTCCCACTCAATCTGTGCAAGATCAAGGGGATAACAAGGGGGTTCGATGAAGAAGGTGCAGGGGTTTGAAAAGGAGGTGAATGGGCTTCATAACATTAGGTGATCACGATGGATTTGGGGCTTGAGCATAGGCTCCAATGATTTTAATTCTTGAAATTAAGCCAAAATGCACGCTAATTAACTAAACTAAGATTAAATCTAAACTACAGGAATGAAAAGCAATAGAAAGACTTATACCTAGCAACTCGAACTTGTGATGAAGCCAGGAGTAGATGAAGCTCACCAGAGCTTTGATGAATCCAAGATTCATCGCCTTTATTATTTTATTTTTAGCTTCATTGCTTTACTCAAACACCTGTAAATATCCACTAATTTCATGTAATTAGCATTTCGTACGCATTTGTTAAATATGCATTTTTAACACTTTTTATGCTCAAATAAAAGAATAAAGAATAAAAGAAAAAGAAAAGAAAAGAAAAATATAGGATGAATTTATGAAATAAATGCAGACTGACCTGAACCCCGAGAGAAGGTCAAGACTTGACCCGATCGACTAGGAATAAAGTAGGCAAAGATAGGGTCTTTAATTCAAAAATCTAAAAAAATAATTTGTAAATAATTTTCCTTGTAAATTTGTACAAAATTACACTATTTTATTTGTATATAAATTGACCTCAAATTAAGTATTTTTTCTAAACAAAAGTTGTAAATAAAATATTTTGTAAATAATAAAAATAATTGCAAAATAAAATAAGGTACAAACTACAAATAGTCACACTCAGAAAAAGCCGTAAAGCGGCAATTAAAAGATCAATTCCGGCTCCATACGAACTCAAATTGAATCCAACTCACTTCCATTATACTCTAAATTAAATTATCTCGTGGTTTCATAATTTTTGGAGTTACGGTTGAAAAGTCAATTTTTCTTAAGAGGTTTGTGTAATTTTACCACTTACTTATTGTATATATTTATTCAAATTAATTTTTTTACATAATGTACATAACTGTAAATATTCTCTTCATTATTAAAAATAAAAATCAAATTAAAAAATGAAAAAAATATTTAAAAATAATTTCCTTATTTGTTCATGTGTATATTGTACTATATGTATATAATACTTGTATATAACTAATTTCCTTATATAAAAGATTACAAAAAAATAATATCTAACATTAATTAATAAAATTAATATAAATACAAATTTATTTTATTATTTTTAATTTATTTTATTTGAAAACTTACCTTGTATATAAAGATTTGATTTTATGCCTTAAAAATCCACCATTAAGGTGGCTAATAAATTTTTGTAAATTAATTATTTTAATTATTTTATTTTAATCTAAATTTAATTTTTAATAATTAATTAATTATCAATAAACACATTCCTTATTTGTAGATATTTTCCTTTTTCCTTCTCTTTTTATTGGCCTCCTCCTCCCGCATTTGCTCTTGATCAATCTTTGGTGAAGAGGAGACCGATCTCCGAGAGCAATCTTGTCGAAGAAGGGTGCCCAGCCTCCGAGTGGTCCGCTGGCAGCGAGTCGGCCCTCGTCGAGGCCATCACGACATATCCAATCTCGAGGTGAGATCCATTTTCTTTTCCATCGTTTTTCCAAGATAAATATTAGATTTAATTTTTGCGTAGATGTCGTGATTAATCTTTAGATCTTAATTCCCAAAAAATCCATATCACTCTTGTCATTCGAGTCCGATTTTCACCTCATTTTCTCGATCTCATCATTTTCATATTCTACCTCGCACAACCTATCACCTCTGACCACGCACGGTGGTCATAGATCTGGATCTGTCTTCCTCTTCGCCAAGATCTGCAACCATTCAAGTATCCTATTTTGTTTATAAATAAAATAAAAAAACATCTAGTTTTGTTTATTCCTAACATTTGTTTTGCAGGAAAATTAAAAAAATATTAGAAAAACTTTCTTTGTTTACAGTTCTTGTTTAAAAAAATATCTCTGTTACAGTTTACTTATTTAAAACAAAAAAACAAAAAAAACAGCGGTGTCGTCCTCCGCCCCGCGGCAACTCCACTACTCGTCGTGCCACCCCCAAGCGGCAGCAGCGCCGCCTCCACCGCCAGACCTCGCCAGCAGTTCTCCAGGCGGTGCCCGACCGTGTTGCAACCCTCACGATCAACTCCAGCCACGCTCCGTCTGCGCGGCCCTCACTGCGGTCAGCACGACCGCACCGCCCGACCCCCGACTCGACCTATGCCGCAAGGGGCAGCTCCGCCATCCCGAGGCCCTCCGCGCCACCGCAGGTGCCACCATCATGCAAGGCACCACCGCCGCAACATCCATCGATCCTCGCCCGTGCGCGGCCCTGCAGACTCGTCCAGCGACGCCGTACCAACCGCACCTCCATCGTTACCCTTCAAGCGGTCGCGCCTCACCTCCAGATCCACCACTGACGGCGGCCATCCTTTGCCCCTTGCTGGCTTTAAGAAAACACGCAAAATAAACCCTAAGGGTGTAGTTTAAATAAAAAATTAAAAAAAATACATTCACGTCCCCAGAAGTTTCCATATTTATAAATAAACCCCTCCACTCAAGCACACAACGTATGCTTTGCACGTGACAAACTAGGTAATTTGTGATTCCTACCCACAATTTATTTCTTATGATATTTTGATGCAAAAACTTTAGATATTTGCATTATGGTCCATGTACTTCAAACATTAATTTTGCATGTTCTTCTTGCTGAAATAAATGTTTTGATTGTTCTGAAAATTTGAAAAAATTTTATGTATGCTCCTGCCATGTGCTTGAATATTGTATAAAATTTTCATCGCATTTCATCATTATTTGATATTTTTAAAAAATCAAAAACATATCTTTTTGTCTGCCTGAACTTTAAAAAATTCAAAAATTTGCCTAAAAATTCCAAAAAAAATAATGTAAGTGTACTGTCCTTTAATTTCTATCCAATTTTTGTGCATTAATAATTTATAAAACCCCCAAAAAATTGCAAAAAAACTAAAAAACTTAGAAAAATTGCAGAAAATTCTAGAAAAAAAATCCAAAAATTCTGATTTCAGTCTCTATTTGTAGATATTTAATTGAGTTTTCGTTAAAAATAAGTTCTAGGAGTTTTCGGCACTTAAAGTATTTTTAAGTTGCAAAATACTCTCGGTTGTGCACTATTTACCTTAATTTCCACTGTTTGATTTTTATAAAATCACAAAAACATCAGAAAAATTTGAAAAAAATATCAAAAATTTTTAAAACATATGAAACACAAAAACATTTTCTCTGGAATTTTCTGAGTATTTTTAATATTTTGAAAAATACAAAAAGATTGGTGTGTGTGTGTGTTTATTCCCTTGTGATTTGTTCCCCACTTGAAAATTAAAAAAATAAAAAATAAAAAACCACTAAAAAATTTATCTTTGAAATTTGACTACTAAGTTAATAAATCATGCTCCTAGAGCCTGATCGCTATACCAGGTAAATTAAATAGCGAAGACCACTTACATTCCATTGATTGATTTTCTCTTAAGTGGTTTAAAAATATTTTTTCTCGTTGACCGAATCAATTGGTTGAGAACAACGACATTGCATATTTATTCTGTCTTAACCGCATTGGTTTCCGTATCATCAGAATGGCATCGTTGTCGGGGAAATAAAATATTGAAATTTTACAAATCCACCCTACATCATCAGAATGGTGTCATTGTCCGGGAGCACGGCTAAGTTGTCATTTTTCAGCTTTGCTTGTCTCTCTATATTATAATTGTTTTCTGACCATCGTCTGTTTGCTTTTTGTGTGAGGAACATCTTGGGGGACGAGTTGGAGTTTCTTTTTGGAGGACCCACGTAGGAGGTGGAGCAGAAGAAGAGCTAGAGGTAGTTGTTCTATTTTAGAGAACATTTTGAGATTGTTGTAATAATTTAGATACTTGAACTCTTGTGGACTTGGACACTATTCGGGGTCTGTTTCACCAAGTGTCAGTGCACTTGGGGGACATCACCACTGTTTTCATATTTTCTATTTCATCGCCATAACTTTCTATTTGATTCTCGTGGATTTAGCCCCTAGACGTAGGATTTTGATTGATTGTGACGTATTTAGCTAAGGCCCAACACCTAATTGCTTTCATGTACCTTTAGAATGTAATTGGACCTTGCTAAAAATAAATTGAAAAAAGTTATTAATCATTTGAGAGGCCACGCGCCGCTAGAGGTCGTATACAGCGCTGGTAGGATCCGTAGTGACGGACACCGATTGACATCTGAGACCGGACTCAGGACTCTCTCTCTGATTAGTTATCTATATGTTCTTCATATCAATAGAAGTTGCTCGTTTAAGGTCGATTTCTTCGTGCATCATATAGTTAGTTTCCTTTCATTATTTAATTTTATATGTGGATCATATTGCATGTAGAGTGTTGGAGCAAGGTACGCATTTTCTATCTCTGCATGCATCATCGTATTTCATCGCGTATTGGCTTTTCCGATTTCCTCCCTTGATTTCACTCACATAATTCAAACAGGGAATTGGGCACTCGTTGGGCGTTATTTTTGAAAAAAAATCCAGAAAAAGAGAAAATCAAATATTAAAAAAATTGGGACTACTAATTGAACTTGACTCTTAAAAATAAATGTAATTGATTCATCATTGTTTTGGGAGAACAATCCCCTCATTGTTTGCGCTTTTAATTGCTCGCATTACACACTAAGAAGTAGTGCCCAAATCCCATTTAGACTCCTAAGTGTTTGTACAACTTTTGTCTGATCACTAAACTCTAAAATTGAAAAGATAAAGACCGAAATCTCACGGTCAGATTTGTGTTGAGTTGGTGAACTGAGGGTTTGCTTTGTGTTTGAACGTCTTTGGTGTGAGTCGGTTACGATCATCTTTTCGAGATCATTAGCAGTCACCTTCTGTCTCTTTTATTCTCCTTCACTCTGTTTCTACTATCCCACCCTCCCTCCCTTCATTTTCCTCTCGTCATGATGGGTCATACTCCATTTCAACCGGATTTTGTGGCTTCTTATATTCATTCCCATCATATTCGATCACCTTCTAGGGAGGTCAGGATCCTGATTGACTTCTCATCTCCTTCTTTTTCTGCCCCCTCCCCATTCCCTCTTTCTACTGGGCATGCTTTGATTGACGCTCGCAGAGATGACGTTGAGCAAATACGAGACCCGGGCGATTTCGTTGCTGAGATGAGAGTGCATTCCATAGGAGATCACATGGAGCAGTCACGAGTTTTAGACGACTTCTATCCTGGGATGATGGATGAGTACCCAGATCAGGAAGCGCAGTCTGCTTCTATATTGAGTCCCTTCATTCTGGATTTAGAGTTCATTAATCTACTACCGAAGTTTTTAGGGGAAGTGCACGAGGAGATGTATCTTCATATATCGGAGTTTGGGGATTTTTTTGGATCACGAGCATACCTAGATATCACTTCTGAGGAGCTGATGTTGATTACCTTCCCATTTTCACTTCAGGGTAGAGCCAAGAGTTGGCACAGACGATTGGGAAGGAAGTTTGCTACGTGGGGATATTTACGATCATTGTTCTTGCAGAGATTTTACCCCCATCGTAGAGCAGAGTTGATGCGATCTTGTATTCCAGATTTTTCAGTTTACTACCAGGAGCCATTGAGAGATTCATGGCTGAGGTTACTTGATCTTTTGACGTGATTTCTGGATCATGGATTTTTTCGATGACTGACTTTGTCTAGATCGCCATGAGGGGGATGATCGCCAAACAAATTGCATTAGTCATTACCTCGTGTGGTGGTTCAAACCACAACCCCGACATGGATTTATTTGAGACCATCCTGGGAACACTTTCAGACATTCCATATTCACAAGATGATTTATTCGGGACAACACACGTGGGAGATATGACACCAGTTGAGTGTGTGGCACTTCATGCTGATTTAGACGTCACATGTCAATCAGAGGATATGGATTCTACTACATTTCAGATGACGGGCATGTTGACCACCACTGTGAGTTCCCAGAGTCAGACTTTGATCGAGTTCCCGTTGGTTTTACACCTAGAGTTTGAGCCAGTCCCGCACTTTCACATCGAAGATTCTTGGATTCTAAATCTGCTAGAATCCCAAGAAATGGATGAGGAGCCCACATCTCAACCGTCCTTTTAGTCATTTTAGTGTCCATGTCCAAATTATTCAGTATCCATTCTTCAAAAGATCCTCTCATATTCAGATACACATTTGGATCCATCTCAACATAGAGAGCTTGATAAGGGACACCATTTTGATTTAACAAACTTAGATAGTCCCATCTTTGAGTCATGTGTCCTCCTAGTTGATGAGGTCGATACATTTTTGGAGGACCTGATGATTGACAGCATTGCCGCAGTTCGAGGATCAGATCTTGAGATGTTTACTGCTTCCGCATTGTTGATTAGAAGCATGCCATGCCTCGAGGTTGTTCAAATGTCGTTTACAGCTGATGAGTTACTTTGATGCAGGAACTTGGTGTTTGACAATAGTGTAGATCCCCAATCACGATTTGATTCCCCATCTTTTACCGACGAGCCTGCATCACTCCACGAGGGTTATCTGCAGGAGGATGCATTATGTCCCTTGTACTCAGTTTCACTGCCTGGATGTGATTCTGATCTGTCGGATCACGAGATCGAGCCGTCGTTAGTTTTGATTTCTCTGACTTTTCTCTTCTCAATGACCTCGCAAGGATGACCCGATCTTCAAGTTATTCGATGTTGATTCTGATTTCTCTGCCCTATATACATCAGATATCGATTTTTATAGAGAGTCTCCTGATCATGATCTTCCTTTCTATTCAAGAATATGATTGACGTATAGGATTCCCTGACAGATCCTTCCTTCTCTACATTCGATTTCTTCGGCTCCATCCATCTACTCCATTCAGACCTTGAGCCGACGAATTCGTTTATGCTACCGAAGCCCGATTTCATCTTCCCATATCTTTACCCGGTAGCAGACACCCGCTTGATTAGTTACTTGGGTGTCATAGTTTACTTTGTCAACCTTGTCATTGTTCTCCCACCGAGACTGCGATGACAGTACGGTATTCGCATTACAGATGCCATCCTGAACCTCGATACTACATTATCCTAACCTTTGCGCCCAGCTAGGGGCGTAAACTCTAGCGCTTGTTGAGAGGCTGATAACGCTCCCGCACCCTTAGTTAATTCGGGCAGATTAATGTCCAAATTAATGTTAATAATTCGTTGCAGTCGGATACGAGATGTTGATCAAAAACCACTTATCGAACAATTTGAAGTTAATTTTAAGTGGCAATAATTTTTTTTACTTGGGGTAAGTCCAAGGTCGATCTCAGGGAGGCAACTGTCTCCTTAGGTGAATTACAGCAATTTCTCAAGTGTTGATGTTCGAGGATCAATTTTTTTGGTCTTTTTTTTATTTTTATGCAGACATATGCAGACAAGGCGAGCCAATTTAACGTTTGATTTAATTGATGTATCAAATGAAGTCCAGAAATAATGAAAATTGGCCAGATGATTATTTATGAAGAAAATGACCTACACTAATTTTTTTGGAATTTTTCGACTCAAAATAAATTTTCTGTGAATTAAATAAACAGACAGAGTGATTTTCAGTATTTAATTTTTAATAAATATCAAATCACAATTTTTTCAAGAGCTAAAATTATCCTAGGTGGCTCTAATGATAAGGGACCTAGGAAAATTAACAGGACTTAATTTTACTGTGAAATGAATTAACTAAAATTAATTTAAGAAAATCACTAAACTATTTATTTAGGCCTCGATATGCGTGCAAATGCTATGAAATTTTTATGGTATGTTAAAAATGATGTCCTTAAGCTACTGTGAATTTTTGATAATTTTTGAAGGCATAGATAATTAATTAAAAATCAAGAGGCATCATTGGGCAAAATATGTCAACAATGCACCAATTAATTCATTAATAATTCAAACAAGCCTACAAAAATCAGACACGTGTACCAATAGACAGAGGACAAAATTTCCAACAACATGCAATTTTTAGAATCTCAAAATGATGAAAAATGCACTCTAGGGACACGTGCAAACACAGGGGTGTAAATGCAATACTGGAAATTACAATTACAAAAAGAAAATATGCTGACAGGGACTAAAATGCAATTACCGATAATATGGTGGACTCTTGTGCAATTTCTCCACGGAACACGTGCTCCTCACGTGTGGTCTGCTTCACAGGGACCTCTTTGTAATTTTGGAAAGCTTCAGGGGCGTATGTGCAATTAACCCAGGCCGCGCGTGCTCCTCACGTGAGCGACCTAGGTTCGGCGGGCGTCGGTGGCTCGGAGCGAGGCTCGGGTCCTCTGGAGGTTCGGACTACGGTTCGGTGTAGCCTCGGGTCGCCCGAGCCTAGGCTTGGAGGCCGAGGCTCGGACTCGTCGACGTGGCGGCCTGAAGGCCCTCGGATCAAGATGGATCCAAGGGTTGTCGATGAAGACGTGTGGCAACTAGAGAGCCGTCAGATCTGAGGCGCGATTGACGGTCGAGGACGGGCGCGGTGATGGAACACGTGGCGGGACGAGGACCGTTCGATCGGTTGATCGGACGGTTGCTGCTGCTTCGTCTCGAACGGTCCTCCGCCACCTGCGGAGGAGAAGGCGGAGCTCCGGTGAGGCTGGCCTTGCTCCGCCTCGTTCGCTAGGCGTCGATGAAGAGCGTCGTCGGCTCCCGAATACCTCGGAAGATGCGGGGGCGTACGGCGAAGCTTCCGGTGGCCTCAGGAGTTGTGACGAGGGGCTGAGGCGTGATGGCGATGAAGCTCGAAGGGAGCTCCGGTGAAGCTCCGGTCAATGAAGAAATGAGGACCTGCAAAGGGTTAGGTGTATAGCCGAGGCGTGCAAGTGTTCGTGGGGAAGTGTGGCGTGATCGGCGAGGCCTGACGTGGAGTGTGGTTGTCCGGCAAGCAAGCTCCGGCCAAACGGCGGAGCTGATCGTCGGAGTAGCGTGAAATGCGTCGATGAAGTGTGAAAATGGGTCAGCGAGGACGGGAGCTTCGACGCGAAGCTCGTCGAGGTGATTTGGAGGCGCGAGGGTGGCCAATGGCGATGAATAAAATCGGAGAAAAAGGAAGAAAATAAAGAAGAAGATCGGAGGACGAATGGAGGGGGTTACCTGGGGAATGGGGCTCAGATTTGAGCTCCAGGTCTTCGCTCAAGGGGTCGGTAGGGTCCCGAGCTCGGGCAGCTGCTCGAGGGAGGCTGCAGCACGGCGGTGGCGGCCGTGGATCTCGCCGGAGTTGGATCCCTGTCTTCGCTCGACAACTCACCAAATTGCTGTCACCAATGGGTAGCTTGGAGCTTGAGGGACCTCTCTGGAGTGGCGGATGGGGGTGAACGGCGCTGGTGGTGGCGTATTTATGAGGCGAAGGAGGTGGGGATGGCTGGTGGAGTGGCGAGGTTGGTGGTCGTCGTGGGGCGAGTATGGTGGAGATGGTGGAGCTCGAGGGAGCTGGCGAGGGAGAGGGATGAGTGGGTGACGTCGTGGGGGGTCAGCGGCCGGAGGAGATGGCTGACGTGTGTCCAAAAAAAGAAAGGGGGCGCCCCTCCCGCAAGGCAAGGGACGTGGGGGAGAGGGGCGCCTGGAGGTAGGAGACGAGGTCTCCACCGTTGGATCTTGTGATCCAATGGTGGAGATCAGAGCGTGGTGAGCGGGTAGGATTAGATCTGGGGCGCGTAGATGATGGGTTATGATGGAGCCACGTGGCGCGTTGAGGCGAAGCGCGAGCGGGCGGTTTAGATGAGAGGGTGGAGTTGATCTGAGGGTCGAGACTCGCTGGGAGAGGGGCGGCTGCGATGAGAGGATCGGGGATGCGATCAAGCGGCGTAGATGCCGCCACGTGGCTGGCCCAGGTGAAGGCGCTCATGTGCGGTGCAGATCGAGGCAAGGAAAGATCTGACGGCCATGGATTCAACACGCGTGGAAAAGACTGGACCGTTGGATCTGAAGCAAGATCCAACGGCTGAAGGCGCGGGCGGATGAGGCGATGGGCAGCGGGCCGCGTGGCGCAACCAGAGGGCGCCACGTGGCCTGCTGTGAATGGTTGGAGTAAGAAACACGTGTAGAGAGAAGAGGAAGCCGAATTTGGAAAAACTCAAAACATGAAAGTTGTAGATCTTGATGAGATCTACAAGTTTCATGTTGACCAAAACGGAGATGAGGTCAAATATGATACAGAAATACAAGGATACATAAATATACATATGTAGTATACAAAATGACCCAAAAATCCAAGTTTCTCATACGAGCTCCAAATTCAATGAAATGAGTCTCATTTTGAAGGTCTTTTAATATGTAGTATTCTAAGAGTGAGTAGACCTAATTCGGGGTTTGTATGAGGGCTTTATGTGTGTTTTAATGTACAAGGGTTCTCAGGCTATTTTGGCTATTTTACAAGGGTGATTTTTGGCATTCTTCCCTATATTATTAAGGAATATATATATATTATAGAGAAGAAGTTATTTTGGTGAAGAGGTATTTTACAGGGGATTTTTGGCTTCTTATTTAAATGCAGATGAGCTGCTAAAATGCATGAATTATGGATGCATGCATGAGTGTTATTTATGCAAGATAAAAGGAAATATGCCTCTATTTTCTCGGGAACAAGGCTCTATTTTTGACTTTTGATGTGATGAATCACAGATTCATCAACCCCCTATACTTAAACCTTGCTCGTCCCCGAGCAACTAAATGAAATGCAAGAGTGAAATGATTTTGGGTTCCAAACCAAGGTCATGAACAAAAGTTGAAAAATGGAGCCTGACTCGACCTTTGGATTAATTGTGTGGCGGAACCTTATTGGGACCTGAACTTAAGACCTAACAGACTTCAAGTTCCACAAGTCTTCTATTCAAGACGCCTCAACAGTCAGGTCAGAATAAATCCTCAGACGCAAATTTCTGATGACTATGATTCTTACTTGTTAGTGTAAGTGAAATGTAACTCTCCTCATCAGAAATGGCTCGGAACCAGCCTCCTCTAACAAGGTAACTCAATAACCCGGTCTAGTAACTCTTTCCTCGAGGGGCAGGGTATTCCCTTCTAAGTTCAAGTGCGACCAACTCAAGAGGAGGGGGTAGAGAAAAGAATGGATGGTAGCCAGTGTAGCTACCTATCCCGGGATGCCTAACCAGTGTAGCCAAGTCATCCAGCTGCATTTCTTTACTAGTTTACATACTCCGACAGGTATTTTTTTTTCTTGGACCTGTCTGATTTTTTTGGAGTTCTTTCTTGCAAAATTTTTTTTTTCACAAAAGAGCAGCATGTACATCAGGAGTTTTTCCTCTTGAGTCAGCAGACTATCCCTCTTTTGAAGCATTATTGCAACCCACAGCATCCTGTCCTTAGATGTCAACACCACTAGACTAGGTTGAGACGCACTTCCCTCCCTAGAGGAGGACGGATGTTTCCACCCGTGTGCTACTCCAAGCTAAAGGATTCTACCTCCTCACCACCTCATCAATGAAGAGCTACATGCATTGTGCTTGTCCAAGTTAGGTCACTATCTATAAGAATCATGCGTGTGCACGAGATATTCTACTTAGACTAATCAAGATGACATGTGAACATAGACTTGCGGACTCAAAGAATTAAGTCACTTGACCCGAGAAATCTTAACTCCAGTTCCTGTAAGGTTCCTCTGAAATTAGATGGATTAAGGTCAAATCAAGTCCATCCTCAATATCCATTCATAACTTGGTCCAGAACCCACTAGCTTTTCACTTTGCATATGCAAAGATATGCAAATGAGATGAGATGTCATGCTATGAAAATGCAAGACTCTTTTTTTTTCTATGCAGAGATGATATGCAAGAGTAAATAAGAAGCCTATTTTTATAGTTTTCATCATTTTTTTTCGAATTTTTACCCACCCGTTAGTATTGTAAAATATACAAAAATACGCGCAAGTACGAGCTATGGGTAAAGTATATACGTAATATATACACACCCCCCTATACTTAGCGTGTGCTATGTCCTCAGAGCACGAAGAGTGAGGAAAAAGACATAGCTCGTGCTAAGCGTAGGAGAGCCAAAAGGAACAGAGAAATATAGAAGTCGTCTCGCCCCCCTATACTTAGGCTATGCCAGCCTAAGTGTAGACGAAGATCAGGAATGGGGCGGACGAGGGAAATATGAGAAATGATTGAGTATACAATGCGGGCATCGGTCCCCCCTATACTTAGGCTCTAGTCAGCCTAAGTATAGGACAGTAATGAGTGTGAGAACCGATGTGATTTGGAGATGTACAGTGAATCGACTCGGATCACCCCTCCCCCCTATACTTAGGATCTGGTCATCCTAAGTATAGTCCAAGATAAGGGTTTGATGATGTGGGGATGGGTTACTAGAATCGTGGAGGTAAAGGATAGGATATACAGGAAGAATGATATATATACAGATGAGTCGGTTTGAATCTTTTGAAGATGCTGCTGATGGCTGGAGTTCATTGCTGCAAGGTCTCATACGCGGCTTGAGATGCATCTGTTGTATCTGTCTCGCGCATGAATACAATCTCCTCCACATGGACTAACTGTTCATTGGATTCGACGAAGTGCTTCAACAGCTGCCCATTTACTAGGAATGTCGGTGCGTCACCTGCGAGATCTGAGATCTCGACACATCCACTATCATGCACCGTACGGACGACAAATGGTCCCGTCCACTTAGACTTTAATTTGCCTTGGAAAGTCTTCAGCCTGGCATTGAACAACCATACCTTCTGTCCAGGAACAAAGGTCTTTCGTCTGATATATCTATCGTGCCAACACTTCACTTTGTCCTTGTACACCATACTGTTGTCGTATGCTCGGTTTCTGACTTCCACAAGCTCATTCAGATCCATGTCTCTCTGTTTCTGCCCCAGGTGTGTATTCCAGTTGACTTTTTTTATTGCCCATTCTGATTTGTGCACTAACTCTGCGGGCAAATGGCACGGCTTTCCGAATACCATTCGGAATGGGGAGATGCCTAACGGTGTCTTGTAAGTCGTCCTATACTCCCATAGGACTTGATCCAAGATATGCGACCAGTCCTTCCTGTCCGGGCGGACAAGCTTTTGCAATATGGTTTTCACCTCCCTATTGGACACCTCAGCCATACCGTTAGTTTGTGGGTGGTAAGGACTTGCGACACGGTGTTCGATGCCGTAGTCCTTCAGGAGTTTCTTCACCTCCCGATTCACGAAGTGGCTACCCCCGTCTGATATCATCATTTTGGGGATCCCGAACCTAGAGATTATGTTCTCTCGGATGAATTTACAGACAGTCCTGCTGTCTACGGCTCGGGTCGGGATAGCCTCCACCCATCTGGATAAGTAGTCTACCGCAAGAAGGATGTATTCAAACCCGTGGCTGACAGGGAATGGGCCCATGAAATCGATGCCCCAGGCGTCAAAGACATCACAAATGATGACCGGCTGCATCGGCATCTCATCCTTGGAACCAACGATTCCTCCCATTCTCTGGCAGACTGGGCACGACTTCGCGAAGGCGGTGGCATTGCGAAACAGAGTCGGCCAGTAGAAGCCACATTGAAGCACCTTCCATGCGGTCCTCTTCCCGGAGTGGTGTCCTCCTGCCTCTAAGCTATGGCATAAAGAAAGGACACTTTGGTATTCCTCCTGAGGAATACAATGTCTCCAGACACAATCCGGTCCTTCAAAGAAAAGGATCGGATCCTCCCACTGGTAGTGTCTAGCATCCGACTTTAGTCGGTCGATTTGGCTCTTGGTCCAATCCTCGGGAACTTTCTTGGAGATAAGATAGTTCACGATATTGGCGTACCATGGGAGTGAGTCGATAACAAAAATCGACTCGTCAGGGAAGGAGTCTCGAATCGGGGAAACCTCGGAAGTATTAAGATCTTCGAGACGAGAAAGATGATCGGCCACTACGTTCTTCTTTCCAGGTTTATCACGGATGTCCAAATCAAACTCCTGGATAAGTAAAATCCAATGAAGAAGACGCGCCTTCGCGTCCTTCTTTGCCATCAAGTATCGTAGTGCCGTGTGGTCTGTGAACACAGTTACCTTGGATCCGATTAAGTGAGATCTGAATTTGTCCAAGGCAAACACTACCGCAAGCATTTCCTTTTCTGTAACCGTGTAGTTACGCTGAGCAGAATCAAGCACTTTGCTTGCGTAGTGTATTGCAAACGGGACGCCATCTCTTCTTTGTCCCAATACAGCCCCAACAACATAATCTGAGGCGTCCGTCATGATCTCAAAAGGTAGAGACCAATCTGGGGCTTGTAAGATGGGTGCGTCCATGATCATTCCTTGTAATAGCTTAAAGGCCTCAAGACATTTGTGATCTACAATAAACTCCGTGTCTTTGCCTAAAAGCTCAGTTAGCGGTCGGGCAATCTTAGAAAAATCCTTGATAAATCTTCGATAAAATCCGACATGCCCGAGGAACGACCGCAACTGCCTCACGTTGGTTGGTGGCTGGAGTCGTCTGATCACGTCCACCTTGGCAGGGTCAACCTCCATTCCTCTCTTGGAGATGGCATGCCCCAACACTATGCCCTCCGTCACCATGAAGTGACTTTTCTCCCAGGAGAGCACCAGATTGACCTCACAACATCTTTTGAGGACTCGGTCCAGATTCTGAAGACAGGAATCAAAAGAATCGCCGTGGACCGAGAAGTCATCCATGAAGACTTCCAGGAATTCGCCGACCATTTCGGCGAATACAACAATCATGCACCTTTGAAAAGTACCTGGAGCATTGCATAGCCCAAAAGACATGCGCCTGAAAGCATAGGTACCAAAGGGGCATGTGAACGTGGTCTTTTCCTGGTCCTCCGGAGCTATGGCTACTTGATTGTAGCCCGAGAACCCATCAAGGAAGCAGAAGAATTCTTTCCCCGCTAATCTTTCTAGGATCTGATCAATGAACGGTAGGGGGAAATGATCCTTCTTCGTCGCGGCATTCAGGCGTCTGTAATCCACACAGACGCGCCACGACGTGGGTACTCTCGTCACGATCTCCTCTCCGTCCTCGTTGGTGGTCGTCTGAATTCCCGACTTTTTCGGGACAACATGGATTGGGGCCACCCACTTAGAGTCGGAGATTGGATAAATAAAACCCGCGTCGCACCATTTTTCTATCTCTTTCTTCACTACCTCTCGTAAATTTGGATTCAACCGGCGTTGGAATTCACGAGAGGGTTTGGCTTCGTTCTCCAAGTAAATATGGTGCGAACACAGAGCGGGATTTATTCCGTGGAGATCGGAAATGCTCCAGCCTATTGCCTTGCGGTTCTTTTCCAGGATCTCTAGCAAGCGAGATTCCTGCTCCTCGGTCAATTGCGAACTGATAATGACCGGAAATTTCTTGTCTTGGCCCGCAAGGAAGGCATACTTCAGGGTTGTGGGTAAAGGTTTGAGCTCAGGAATAGTGTGATCGTCTAGAAAGTCTGGCTCAATCTGGTCTGGTTCGGTGTTGGAAGTGGCTGGATCATGTTCTGTAGTAGCTGCCACCAAACTCGGTTCTGGAGTCGGATCGTCAAAGGTCTCCATGCAATCGGCAAACGCCTCGTCCGACTCGTCATCCTCATCTTCCGATTGTCCTAAAGATGTAAGGACTGACAGGCCCAACTGGGCCTCTACGTCATCGAAAATGTAGGGCGATGCAGGCTCAGAGCTGTACTCGTTCCTGAGGATCTCGCAGACTGACTCATGCACTGGATCATCTTCAAAGGAGATGGACACATCGGTGCTGGCTGGGTTCTGTCTCCATGGCCAAAATACGTCTACATGCTCACAGTCTGTTCCGATAGAAGAGTACTCGGTGCTGGATTCGGAGTCCGGTCTCTGCCATCTTGTCTGCTTCATTTCAAGTTCTTCATCTCCGCCTGGAGTTTGGAACTGAATCTTCCCATTCTTGTAATCGAATAAGGCCCCTGCTGTTCTGAGGAAGGGCCTACCTAAGATGATCTGGGAATCTCTCCAATTACGAGGGGTTTCCATATCCAGGACAGTGAAGTCCACCATGTATTCTTGCCCCTCGACTTTGATCACAATGTTCCTTAACTCTCCTTGGGACCTCTTAGTGGATTTGTCAGCAAACTGCAGAATAGCTCTAGATTTCCTAAGAGGTCCGAGATTAAGCCGCTCATAGAGGGTTGTGGGCATTAAGTTGATCGAGGAACCATTGTCCAGGAGAGTGCGTGCAAACGCGATGTCATCAACATGACTCACTACATAGTGTGCACCCATGTCTCTTCGTTTCCGAGGAAACGAGTTCTTGATTGCACAAGTTGTGGCTACTGATAGAACGTGTTTCTCAACACGGCTTTTGGTCTTCCTGCTAACCCTAGTAGGTGTGCATCTCACCTTAAGGTATTTTTGGAATGCAGGGGTCATTTCCACGAACTTGTCAAAAGGGATTGTGACCTTGATGTGTTTATTGCAAAATTCAGCCATCTCAGGGTCATCTTTTTGGATTTTTTTGATTTTCTTCTTTCCACCCTTGAGAGCTCGGGGGAAAGGGATTATTAACTCAGGTTCTGGAACTGAAATATTCTCATTGGTTTCTGGAACTGAGTTTTTGACACGACTCTGACTCGGACTCTGATACAGACTCGGACTTGGACTCTGACCAAAAAGAAAATGCTGGGGCGAGGCCGGTGATGCTTCTTCCGCTTCTTCTGGATGATCCTCCTCATATGGAGGTGCGGGCTCATCGGCGTCGTCTGACTCTGGATGGATGCGGGAATGCTGCTTCGAGGACTCAGATGTCCTCTTCTTCTGCTGGCGGTGGCGGTGGTGATGCTCCTCCTCTTCTTCCTCCGACTTCTCCTCAGGTAGAGTTTCGGAGGTTCCTTCTTTTTGCGCCCGTGCCCGATCAGGTATGGTCACGGTCCTTCCGCTCCTGAGGGACATATGGTTAACATTATCGTACGAAAGGATCTCATGTTCAGATAAATAATTATCTGAATAGTATACCTGATCTCGGGGTCGGTTCTGGCCCTGGTGTATGCTGTTTGGGTTGACCTGAACCTGTGCGGGAATTGGAGTCCTTGGCGCCATTTGTTGGTCCTGAGCATGAGAGACCCGATTGATGTCGGTTCTCATGTCCAGGTAGTCGTTTTGCATCTGCTGGACCCTATCAGACAGGGTCTGGATCGCCAAGGTGAGGGACTCCAATTCGGTAGGCTGGGCTGGCTGCTGAGTGGATGCGGTCCTGTACTGGCCCTGCTGGCCGTGCCGATACTGCTGCTGATGGGACTGTGCTGGCCCTTGCTGGTAGGTGCGCTGCTGCGGCTGGTACCCCTATTCTGGCCTGGACTGGTATCGCGGGACTGTGACGGGCCTGGTCTCTTGGTAGACTGGGGTTGGGCGGTGTGCCTGATCCTTCCCCATCTCGATTTGCCGGACTAGCGGGTCACGGTTATACCAGAGCCCGTTGATCTCGTAAACGGGCGGAGGCTCCTCGTATTCTGTTTCCACTGGTGGGGGTGCATGATGGTTCGGCTGGGTATAAGTCTGATCCCAGCTGCTCTGAGACCCCGGTGCCTGTTCCTGTACAAGATGGACTCGATGTACAGGTACAGGTGGTGCAGAAGGGGTGGGTAGCTTAATCTTGGCTACCTTTTCAGAGAGTTCCTCCACCTTCTTGGGAAGGCTCGAAAGAGACTCCATCTCCGCGACTCTCTTGTGGATCTGCTCGACCATGGTAAGCTTGTCGGCAATCATCCCCATGCTGGGGATGAGGTCCTCAGTCAGTTCTGCAACAGTCCTTTTAGTTGTCTCATTGGATAAGATCGAGGGAGACAACTGATAGGCCCTTGTGTCCTGTGACCTGCCGGTTTCTACCATCTGCTCTAGGATTTTCCACACGGCGTGCTCGTTCTTGTTCAGATAGCTTCCTCCACAGGCGGTGCTGACTAACCCCTGCATCTCTGGGGTTAGACCGCAGAACAAGGTCTGGACTAAGATCGCCTTAGAAATGCCGTGGCATGGGCATTTCTGTACTAAGTCATTGAACCTGTCCCAAGCCTCATGGAACGGTTCGCAGGGTCCTTGGGCGAAGCTGGCAATCTTCGTTCGCATCTGATTGGTTCTACTGAGAGGGTAGAACTTCTTCAAGAAAAGATCCTTGAACTGCATCCAGGTAGTACATACCACCCCTAAGTTTTTCAACCAATGTGCGGCCTTATCTCCTAAGGCAAACGGGGTGGCCTTCAGCCGGATATAATCTTGGCCAACATTGGGATGGCTAAGATTGTTGCATACTAGTTCGAAGTCACGGAGGAAGGTGTAAGGCTCTTCACTGAGGTTTCCGTTAAACTTCGGCAGCAGGCTAAGGAAGTGGGGTTTCAGCTCGAATGCTTGGTCGGGAACTACAAGTGCTAGCTAATTTTGGATCTCGTTCTCCACCGGGTTGTAGGTATCGACCATTGGTCGGTCGATCCCTTCAGCTACTATTATGTGTCCCATCCGTGCCGTGAGATCAGCATTCTTCTGTTCGGCTTCAGCAAGGCATCTAAGAATCTGTCGCATCTGGTCCTCATCGGGCGGCATCCTTGGCGGCATTTCTCCCTCTAGTTCTGGGGAATGGAAAATAAGATCGGTGTTAGAGGGTGAATCAAGGAAGGGATTACCGAGGCAATGGTCTTCCTCGGTAATCTCAGAGGAGATAAAAGGGTTGGTTTGAGAGTAACCACCCTGAGCATGAGGGAACCAGGACTCAAGAGGGTCATGAGTCCTGGGTGGTCCAAGGTGCGCTTGGACCGAGAAAGACGAGTTACTTGGGGGTTTCATAGAGAGATCAGTGAATGGTGCGTCGAGATCTCCCCAATTACTCATCTTGGTGAAGCAAGAAGAAGATAGGATTTTACTCCTACCTGAAGCAAGCACAAGAACAATCCAAGACCCTGGGTTCACACTCAACACAGTGAAGGACTCACAGTTGAGTCCAGTTTATCTTGTAGTTTTTAAGTGTGATATTCAAGCAAATCTAGCAAGGATTACGCGGCCTAAAGGGAAGTCGGCTCAGAGCCGGATGCGTCTTCCCTGTTTATCTTGTCGTCTAAGATACCGCCGCTCCTTCCTTTCTTTGCTCCTATCCCAAGCCGATGGATTCAGTGACCACGCCCCTATCTACCTGCAAGCAGGCGGAGGCTGACAAGGCCGGAACTTCACCCCGGGGGGTTACTTGCAGCTTGTCGCGAAGTACCGCAATTTCGCCCCTATCTACCTGAGACAGGCGGAGGCTACTTGGTACTAGTCAAAGAATCTGAAAATATTCGGCTCGTGATATTTGCTAGGATCAGTTAGAACGTGATATGGAAGACAGGGATTTGGGCTCTACCTTAGGGTGTTCACACACACTCAGGTACCCTCACTCAGCCTGAATACAAGGTCGGGGATTATTCTCCCGCAAACAATTTTCAGATTTTATTCCTTTTTTTTTGGTCAATACTGTTAGCAGTCCCGATTTTAAAGTTAGGTTCTCACTTTAATTAGTCCACCACAAAGCACGCCTATCGGACAGTCCCAATTTCCTTTTTAATTTAATGTGAGAAAATCGGAGGGGAAAATCGAGAAAAGCCGATGCACGAAAAATCGATGATGGTATGCTGAGTAGACAATACTTACAGTGATCCCTTCGCTTTTTTTATGCAGGATGCAAGACAGAATTGAAAACTTTACTCTACATGCAAATGCAGGCGATAAAAGCTGCTCCTAGACAGGCAGTTCTATTAGCGTGAAGAACGGTTTAATTTTGACTAAGTACTGCGGTCTAGGTGCGTCTTTTAAGTGTGTTGTGTGGTCCTATTGATTACGAGCACAAACAAGTCCTAGAGTGGCTCGAGGAGCCGCTAGTGCAAGCTAAATTACAATTCACCCACACAGCACATGGGACACAGTTTCCACTATCTTTACACGCGCGAGATCCCAAACGGGAACCGCTGGAAATGATGCAAAAGAAAAAAAAGAAAAAATAATAAAAATATACAATGCCTCTCTGTCTCTCAACACAATTTAACTGCTAAGTCCTCGAAGCGCCGTCGACTCCTCGCGGTCCTCGCACAAAAATTAAATGGAGGTCAGAGAGTGACACAAAAAATAAAATAATGCAAAAAATAAATGCGAGATAATTACAAGAAAAACCGGGGGTCAGACTACCCGGGGAATGAAAATCAAACACTCAAAAATGTGCTACAAATTAACCTAAGCCGTGCCTCCCCGGCAACGGCGCCATTTTGATAACGCTCCTGCACCCTTAGTTAATTCGGGCAGATTAATGTCCAAATTAATGTTAATAATTCGTTGCAGTCGGATACGAGATGTTGATCAAAAACCACTTATCGAACAATTTGAAGTTAATTTTAAGTGGCAATAATTTTTTTTACTTGGGGTAAGTCCAGGGTCGATCTCAGGGAGGCAACTGTCTCCTTAGGTGAATTACAGCAATTTCTCAAGTGTTGATGTTCAAGGATCAATTTTTTTGGTCTTTTTTTTTATTTTTATGCAGACATATGCAGACAAGGCGAGCCAAATTAACGTTTGATTTAATTGATGTATCAAATGAAGTCCAGAAACAATGAAAATTGGCCAGATGATTATTTATGAAGAAAATGACCTACACTAATTTTTTTGGAATTTTTCGACTCAAAATAAATTTTCTGTGAATTAAATAAACAGACAGAGTGATTTTCAGTATTTAATTTTTAATAAATATCAAATCACAATTTTTTCAAGAGCTAAAAGTATCCTAGGTGGCTCTAATGATAAGGGACCTAGGAAAATTAACAGGACTTAATTTTACTGTGAAATGAATTAACTAAAATTAATTTAAGAAAATCACTAAACTATTTATTTAGGCCTCGATATGCGTGCAAATGCTATGAAATTTTTATGGTATGTTAAAAATGATGTCCTTAAGCTACTGTGAATTTTTGATAATTTTTGAAGGCACAGATAATTAATTAAAAATCAAGAGGCATCACTGGGCAAAATATGTCAACAATGCACCAATTAATTCATTAATAATTCAAACAAGCCTACAAAAATCAGACACGTGTACCAATAGACAGAGGACAAAATTTCCAACAACATGCAATTTTTAGAATCTCAAAATGATGAAAAATGCACTCTAGGGACACGTGCAAACACAGGGGTGTAAATGCAATACTGGAAATTAAAATTACAAAAAGCAAATATGCTGACAGGGACTAAAATGCAATTACCGATAATATGGTGGACTCTTGTGCAATTTCTCCACGGAACACGTGCTCCTCACGTGTGGTCTGCTTCACAGGGACCTCTTTGTAATTTTGGAAAGCTTCAGGGGCGTATGTGCAATTAACCCAGGCCGCACGTGCTCCTCACGTGAGCGACCTAGGTTCGGCGGGCGTCGATGGCTCGGAGCGAGGCTCGGGTCCTCTGGAGGTTCGGACTACGGTTCGGTACAGCCTCGGGTCGCCCAAGCCTAGGCTTGGAGGCCGAGGCTCGGACTCGTCGACGTGGCAGCCTGAAGGCCCTCGGATCAAGATGGATCCAAGGGTTGTCGATGAAGACGCGTGGCAACTAGAGAGCCGTCAGATCTGAGGCGCGATTGACGGTCGAGGACGGGCGCGGTGATGGAACACGTGGCGGGACGAGGACCGTTCGATCGGTTGATCGGACGGTTGCTGCTGCTTCGTCTCGAACGGTCCTCCGCCACCTGCGGAGGAGAAGGCGGAGCTCCGGTGAGGTTGGCCTTGCTCCGCCTCGTTCGCTAGGCGTTGATGAAGAGCGTCGTCGGCTCCCGAATACCTCGGAAGATGCGGGGGCGTACGGCGAAGCTTCCGGTGGCCTCAGGAGCTGTGACGAGGGGCTGAGGCGTGATGGCGATGAAGCTCGAAGGGAGCTCCGGTGAAGCTCCGGCCAATGAAGAAATGAGGACCTGCAAGGGGTTAGGTGTATAGCCGAGGCGTGCAAGTGTTCGTGGGGAAGTGTGGCGTGATCGGCGAGGCCTGACGTGGAGTGTGGTTGTCCGGCAAGCAAGCTCCGGCCAAACGGCGGAGCTGATCGTCGGAGTAGCATGAAATGCGCCGATGAAGTGTGAAAATGGGTCAGCGAGGACGGGAGCTTCGACGCGAAGCTCGTTGAGGTGATTTGGAGGCGCGAGGGTGGCCAATGGCGATGAATAAAATCGGAGAAAAAGGAAGAAAATAAAGAAGAAGATCGGAGGACGAATGGAGGGGGTTACCTGGGGAATGGGGCTCAGATTTGAGCTCCAGGTCTTCGCTCAAGGGGTCGGTAGGGTCCTGAGCTCGGGCAGCTGCTCGAGGGAGGCTGCAGCACGGCGGTGGCGGTCGTGGATCTCGCCGGAGTTGGATCCCTGTCTTCGCTCGACAACTCACCAAATTGCTGTCACCAATGGGTAGCTTGGAGCTTGAGGGACCTCTCTGGAGTGGCGGATGGGGGTGAACGGCGCTGGTGGTGGCGTATTTATGAGGCGAAGGAGGTGGGGATGGCTGGTGGAGTGGCGAGGTTGGTGGTCGTCGTGGGGCGAGTATGGTGGAGATGGTGGAGCTCGAGGGAGCTGGCGAGGGAGAGGGATGAGTGGGTGACGTCGTGGGGGGGTCAGCGGCCGGAGGAGATGGCTGACATGTGTCCAAAAAAGAAAGGGGGTGCCCCTCCCGCAAGGCAAGGGACGTGGGGGAGAGGGGCGTCTGGAGGTAGGAGACGAGGTCTCCACCGTTGGATCTTGTGATCCAACGGTGGAGATCAGAGCGTGGTGAGCGGG
Source organism: Ottelia alismoides (assembly GCA_037367405.1). Lineage (NCBI taxonomy): Eukaryota > Viridiplantae > Streptophyta > Magnoliopsida > Alismatales > Hydrocharitaceae > Ottelia > Ottelia alismoides. The sequence goes on along the minus strand of JAZKJV010004802.1, from coordinate 355,765 downwards.
TAGGATTAGATCTGGGGCGCGTAGATGATGGGTTATGATGGAGCCACGTGGCGCGTTGAGGCGAAGCGCGAGCGAGCGGTTTAGATGAGAGGGTGGAGTTGATCTGAGGGTCGAGACTCGCTGGGAGAGGGGCGGCTGCAATGAGAGGATCGGGGACGCGATCAAGCGGCGTAGATGCCGCCACGTGGCTGGCCCAGGTGAAGGCGCTCATGTGCGGTGCAGATCGAGGCAAGGAAAGATCTGACGGCCATGGATTCAACACGCGTGGAAAAGACTGGACCGTTGGATCTGAAGCAAGATCCAACGGCTGAAGGCGCGGGCGGATGAGGCGATGGGCAGCGGGCCGCGTGGCGCAACCAGAGGGCGCCACGTGGCCTACTGTGAATGGTTGTAGTAAGAAACACGTGTAGAGAGAAGAGGAAGCCGAATTTGGAAAAACTCAAAACATGAAAGTTGTAGATCTTGATGAGATCTACAAGTTTCATGTTGACCAAAGACGGAGATGAGGTCAAATATGATACATAAATACAAGGATACATAAATATACATATGTAGTATACAAAATGACCCAAAAACCCAAGTTTCTCATACGAGCTCCAAATTCAATGAAATGAGTCTCATTTTGAAGGTCTTTTAATATGTAGTATTCTAAGAGTGAGTAGACCTAATTCGGGGTTTGTATGAGGGCTTTATGTGTGTTTTAATGTACAAGGGTTCTCAGGCTATTTTGGCTATTTTACAAGGGTGATTTTTGGCATTCTTCCCTATATTATTAAGGAATATATATATTATAGAGAAGAAGTTATTTTGGTGAAGAGGTATTTTACAGGGGATTTTTGGCTTCTTATTTAAATGCAGATGAGCTGCTAAAATGCATGAATTATGGATGCATGCATGAGTGTTATTTATGCAAGATAAAAGGAAATATGCCTCTATTTTCTCGGGAACAAGGCTCTATTTTTGACTTTTGATGTGATGAATCACAGATTCATCAGAGGCACCTCAACATTGTTCACAGTTGTATAGATCCATTTGTCCATATCGCACAGTCTTTTATCTAACACCCCATCTCCATATTGTGATTATGTTATACTTAGGGTGTACTTTACCCTATGTACAGGGGGTGTCAGACTTTTGATTATTCTTTTGATTCTTTTTACCTCTTTTTTGTTGTCTATACTTAGGGATATTTTACCCTAAGTATAGAGGAGGTAATATATGTACATTCCAACCCTTGATTTTCCCCTTGTGTATAGTCTTCTATACTTAGGATTACTTGATCTTAAGTATAGAGGGATCACCGACGCCAATTGATTTATTCTTTTATTTTTCATTGTAGTATAGTATTCTTTTCACTTCCTAATACTTAGCACGAGTTATATCTTACTTTGCAGCTCTTTGATCACTATGAGGACATTGTTTGAGCTAAGCATAGGGGGTGTCGTATATATTGTGTATATACTTTAGCCTTAACTCATACTTTGGTATTTTAAATATGGCTAAAATATTGTATAAATACTTGTAAAATTCAGTTAAACCAACCAAAAAAAGATGTAAATATTATCCTCAAAATTCTTTTTGTATATACTGATTAATAAATCAGGTTAAAAAATTTGAAAAATATTTTAAAAGTAGTTTGAAAATCTATTTGAATTTTTTTAAAACTATTTGAAAAATATTTGAAAAATATTTTCAACCTTTGTAAAAATATTTTGGCTTGTAGAAATCTTTCTTTGTGTGAATTTTGTAAACTATTTGCAAATATTTTGAAAATGGTTGAAAAATTATTTTGAAAATCTATATATACTGTTTGAAAAATGTTTGCAAAATTATTTTGAAATATTTGTAAAATTGTTTGAAAAATTATTTTGGGCTATAGTCTCCAAAATTATTTGTAAAATTATTTTCAAATAAGTTTGAGGAATATATGCATCACATCCTAAAAATCCAACTGTATGTATATACCTATATAAATTACTCAAGTTGTAAATCTTTTCACTTGATTCTTGTAAATAATTAACTCACTCCTATGTAAATATGTGTATCTCATCCCTAAACCTTATAAAGAAAATTGAATATACTTGTATATATTACTAACCATCTATTTTTAAAATAAACTACAAAACCAAAAGTCTATAAAAATTTGCATAAAAAAACACTTTTTGCATGTGCATCATTTTTCAAAAATCCATAAAAAGTTTAAAATCAGAAAATTATTTCACAACAAGATTTTATTTTATTTGCATTGTACATATTTTCTTGATTAGCATGTGCATTTTTCTGGATAATTTTGACATTTAAACTAAGTCTGGAATAAAATTGAAGAATGGTGCTTAGTTGGACCTTAATCCACTTAATTTCAAAGGAACCTTATAAGAACTGGAGTTAAGACTTTTTAGGTCCTAGTGACTTAATTCTTTGAGTCCATAAGACTATGTTCACATGTCATTTTGATTAGTCTAAGCAGAATATTTAACAACACACGCATGATTCTTTCAGACCGTGGCTTACCTTGGACAAGCACTCTACGCATAGCCCTTCATGGAGGAGGTAGTGAGGGGGCAGAATCTTTTGGCTTGGGGTAGCATGCGAGGGTAGTACATCTTAGGCGGAATCTCTCATCCTCCGCTAGGGAAGGAAGTGCATCTCAACCTGGTCTGGCGATGTTGAGGTCTAAAGATATGATGATGTGGGGTTGCAATAATGCTTCAAAAGAGGGATAGTCTGCTGGCTCAAGAGGAAAAACTCCTTATGTACATGCCACACTTGTATATATTTTTAAAAAAAGGAAAAAAGAAGAAAATGTAGAATCACCAAAAGTGGACATGCCTGATTGAAAAGTAAAATGCATGCTGGAGTGTATATACAAGTGAAAAAAAAGAATAAGAGCTTCAAAGTCCAATGTTTGTAATTTTGCAGCGGATGACTTGGCTACACTGGTCATGCATCCAAGGATAGGTAGCTACACTGGTTACCATCCATTCTCTTCTCCATCCCCTCTTCTTGAGCTGGTTGTACTTGAACTTAGAAGGGAATATCACCGCTCCTTGTGGAAAGAGTTGCTAAAGCGGGGGATTAGAGTTACCTTGTTGAGAGAGGTTGTTCTTTGCTACTTTTGAGATGAGGAGCTATATTTCACTTACACCGTGCAAGTAAAGATTCATAGTCATAAGAATTTGTGTACGTAGACTTGTTCTGACCTGACTGTTGAGGAGACCAGAATAGGAGTCTTGTGGAACTTAGAGGCTGTTAGGTTTTAAATCCATTTCCCATTAAGGTTCCGACATACTAATAATCCAAAGGTCTGTCAGAGCTCCATACTACAATTTTATGAAGATAAGTTTAAAAGTCAATATTGTTCTGATTTCTTTCCTTTTTCTTTCCTTTATTTTTGTTTTCGCTTATTTTCCAAATAAGTGTTTGCTAAGGGACTAGCAAAGGTAAAGTATAGGGGAATGATGAATCCACGATTCATCGCCTTTATTCTTTTATTTTAGCTTCATTTCCTTAGTCAAACACCTGTAAATATCCAGTAATTTCATGTAATTAGCATTTCGCATGCATTTGTTAAATATGCATTTTTAACACTTTTATACTCAAATAAAAGAATAAGAATAAAAGAAAAAGATAAGAAAAATAAAGGATGAAATTATGAAATAAATGCAGACTGACCCGAACCCCGAGAGAAGGTTAAGACTTGACCTGATCGATCAGGAATAAAGTAGGCGGAGATAGGGTCTTTAATTCAAAAATCTAAAAAAATAATTTGTAAATAATTTTCCTTGTAAATTTGTACAAAACTTACACTATTTTATTTGTATATAAATTGACCTCAAATTAAATATTTTTCTAAACAAAAGTTGTAAATAAAAATATTTTGTAAATAATAAAAATAATTGCAAAATAAAATAAGGTATAGATTACAAATAATCACACTCAGAAAAAGTATTAAAGCGATAATTTGAAAGACCAATTCGGGTTCCATACGAACTCAAATTGAATCAAACTCACTTCCATTGTACTCTAAATTAAATTATCTTTTGTGGTTTCTTAATTTTTGGAGTTACGGTTGAAAAGTTAGTTTTCTGGGGAGGTTTGTGTAATTTTACCACTTACTTATTATACATATTTAATCAAATTTATTTTTTTACATAATGTAGATAATTGTAAATATTTTCTTCATTATTAAAAAATAAAAATCAAAAAAATTGAAAAAAAAAATTATTTAAATATAATTTCCTTATTTGTTCATGTGTATATTGTACTATATGTATATAATACTTGTATATAACTAACTTCCTTATATAAAAGATTGCAAAAAAATTAATATCTAACATTAATTAATTAAGTTAATATAATTATGAATTCTTTGATTATTTATTAATTTATTTGATTTGAAAACTTACCTTGTATATAAAGATTTGATTTTATACCTTAAAAAACCACCATTAAGGTGACTAATTAATTTTTGTAAATTAATTATTTTAGTTATTTTATTTAAATCCTAATTTAATTTTTAATGAGTTAATTAATTTAAGTTTTTAATTTAATTTAATTATCAATAAACACATTCCTTATTTGTAGATATTTTCCTTTTTGATTTTTCCTTCTCTTTTTATCGGCCTCCTCCTCCCTCATTTGCTCTTGATCAATCTTTGGTGGAGAGGAGCCCGATCTCCAAGAGCAATCTTGTCAAAGAAGGGTGCCCAGCCTCCGAGTCGTCCGGTGACACCGAGTCGGCCCTCGTCGAGGCCATCACGGTGTATCCAATCTCGAGGTGAGATCCATTTTCTTTTCCGTCGTTTTTCCAAGATTAATATTAGATTTAATTTTTGCGTAGATGTCGTGATTAATCTTTAGATCTTAATTCCCAAAAAAATCCATATCACACTTGTCATCCGAATCCAATTTTCACCTCATTTTCTCGATCTCATCATTTCTTATTCTACCTCGCACAACCTATCACCTCCGACCACGTACGGTGGTCGGAGATCTGGATCTGTCTCCCTCTTCGCCAAGATATGCAACCGTTCAAGTATCCTATTTTGTTTATAAAAAGAATACATCTAGTTATTTTTATTCCTAACATTTGTTTTACAGGAAAATTAAAAAAATGTAAAAAAAATAAAAAAAATCTTTCTTTATTTACAGTTCCGGTTTAAAAAATAAAAAAATGTCTATGTTTATAGTTTACATATTTAAAATAAAAAAACAAAAAAAAAGAACATCAGCGTCGTCCTCCGCCCCGCGGTAGCTCCGCTGCTCGTCGCGCCACCACCAAGCAGCGGTAGCACCGCCTCCACCGCCCGACCTCGCCAGAAGTTCTCTAGGCGGTGCCCGGTAGCGCCGCAACCCTCACGATCAACTCCATCCACGCTCCATTCGCGCAGCCCCGACTATGGTCAGCATGAGCACGCCGCCCGACCCTTGACTCGACATCTGCCACGAGCGGGCTACTCCTCCATCCCGAGGCCCTCTGCGCCACTACGAGCGCCACCATCATGCGAGGCGCCACTGCTACAACATCTGTCTATCCTCGCCCGCGCGCAGCCCTGCAGACTTTCCCAGCAACTCTGTCCCAACCGCACCTATGTCGTTGCCCGTCAAGCGGTCGCGCATTGCCTCCAGATCCACCACTGACGGTGGCCATCCTTTACCCCTTATTGGCTTGAAGAAGAAACGCACAAGAAACCCTAGGGCAGTAGTTAAAAATAATTTTTTTGGAAAAATTACATTCACGCCCCCAAAAGTTTCTATATTTGCAAAGAAGCCCCTGCACTCAAGCATACAACATGTACTTTGCACGCAACAAATTGGGTAATTTGCGATTCTTACCCACAATTTATTTCTTGTGACATTTTGATGCAAAAACATTAAATATTTGCATTCTGGTCCCTGTACTTTATATATTTGCCAAAATGTATGTTTTGATTGTTCTAAAATTTTGACAAAAACTTGTGTATGCTCCTACCATGTGCTTGAACATTGTGTAAAATTTTCATCGTATTTCATCGTCATTTGATATTTATAAAATCAAAAACAGTGTCTTTTTATCTGCATGAACTTCAAAAAATCATAAAAATTCGAAAATTTGCCTAAAATTCCAAAAAAAACTACTGTAGATATATTTTACTATCCTTTAATTTCTACCAATTTTTGTGCATTTATAAAACCCCAAAAAATTACGAAAAACTAAAAATCTTATTAAAATGCAGAAAATTCTAGAAAAAATCCAAAAATTCTGATTTTAGTCTTTATTTGTAGATATTTAATTGTATTTTAGCATAAAAATAAGTTCCAGGAGTTTTGAGCTTGTACAATATTTTTAAGTTGCAAAATACTCTCGGTTGTGCACTATTTACCTTTATTTACATTGTTTGATTTTTATAAAATCATAAAAAACATCAGAAATATTTTGAAAAATACAAAAATATTGGTGTGTGTGTGTGTGTGTGTCATTATTCCCTTGTGATTTTTTCCTCTCTTGAAAATTAAAAAAATTGAAAAATAAAAAACCACTAAAAAATTATCTTTGAAATTTGATTGCTATGTTTTTAAATCATGCTCCTTGTGTTCGACCCCGATTGCTATACCAGGTAAATTAAATAGCGAAGACCGCTTACATTCCATTGATTGATTTTCTCTTAAGTGGTTTAAAAATATTTTTCTCATTGACTGAATCGATTGGTTGAGAACAACGACATTACATATTTATCCAGTCTTAACTACATCAGTTTCCGTGTCATCAAGATTCTTCCTCAAAGCTTGGACCGATGTGTTCCTCCTCGTATCCACACCAAATGGGCCTGGAGGCTTGTGTTGTCACTGCAAGCATCGAAGAGATGATCTCTCAATGGGGTTACGAGGTAGAAACGGGTTCAAAATGAGAACAAGGTCGACGATGGAGTTTTATAGAAGTGGTGAAGGGCAAAAAGTGAAGCAGATTACATGAGGTGGAGAGGTGGTTGGTGAGGTTTAAGATGATGACGAGGTTTTCAAAGGTATGGAGAAGAGGTTTCGTGAAGAAGGCGAAGTGATCAGAGGTGTGGATCAAGCGCCAAAATTCGAGGAAGAAGGGGTGCCCATGAGCTCTAACAAGGCAGATGACGGAGAATGTACGATTGACCTGGGTGACAACAAAAGTCGGGTCCTCATTGGTCCACAGACCAACCAGGAAATTCAGGGAAATAATTTCCTTATTAAGTCGATAAAAAATAATAAACCATTTTATTAGCTTTAGGTTTCAACATGAAAAAATGTTTATTATTTTATGAAGTATTTTATGGCTATTTTTATTTGATTTTACGAGATCATTTATTATGTGCTAATATTTACATGTATAAACATAGGTATACATATATTTATTTAGACAATTTTATTTTTATTTTGTATTTTGTATTTTATTATTTTATACACATAATTTATATATTTCTAACTTGATTAAATACATATTTACATATTTTTAATATATTTTCGAAGTTTATTTATATACATAAATAATTAGGTATATATTATTTGGGTATATTATTGGTATAATTTACCTATATATTCTATAGCTTTATTTATTTTAATGATTTTTAATGGTTTTATTTTATCTTTATTGTGCATAAATATTTTGAATAATATTTACAAATACATAAAAATATAAGAAGCCTAAAAATATGAAGAGCAAATATAATGAATATTATATGCATGTATATTGTACAATGAGGGCCCAAAAGTCAACTTTTGCATCTTAACTCCAAATTAAATGGAACCACCTTCATTAAATATAAATTATTTTATGAATAATAAAGGTGAGTTTGGTGAATTTTGAGTTTGTATGGAGAATATACAGGTCTGTAATGTTTCCTTTACAACTTTTATTCTTTGTATCCCGGGCACACTGTGCATTATTTTTGAATGAAATCAATTTTATATTTTTCTTTGTATTTTATGTACAATATTCATGTCGAGGGTTTATTGATTTGAGGTGTAAAAATAACAAAAAAATAGGTCCCAAAATGGAATTATTAGACTTATAGAATTAGGGTTTTATGTTGCTTTCTGTACAATTAGATGCCCTATCTCTCTCTACTTTATTTCTTGTCGACCAAGTCATCATGATGACTAGGTCTCGGGGCCTAGGGTCACTCAGTGTCTTTGACACTTCATTCTTTTTATTTTCTTTCCTTTATTCTTTTATTTTGGAATTAACTACAGTAATTTATACAGTATACATAGATCAATTATTGAGTGTTATGTTATACAAATTAATGTTATATACATGCCTAGCTAGGGATTTAAGGCCAAAACGAAATAACAAAGGTGATGAAATGGAGATGCATTAGCATCATGATATCACTTAAAATGGACAATACCAGTGCATGTTTAATGTGAATCTAGATAATAGGGTGACTCGGACATGTCACAATAGCCATTCTCCTTAGATATCATATGTAGATGTCGACGAATACCAAGTTTTTGGAGATCTATCTGTGATTTGATGGAGTCCTTCAACGAGTCTGTGAGATTGAACATATCCAACACATTATCCATGATGTTCTTTTCAATGTGCATTACATCAAAACTATGGTGTATGCTAAGGTGCCTCCAAATCATTCTTAAAATGTTTCCCCAATCTATCTTTTTTCATTTGCAACAATTTAGCCATAACTCATGCCCTGATTGCCGCACTGTTTCTGTTCTCAATTTGTTCAGAAATCATATAATAGGATTTTTCATCTAACTCGTCTTTGTGTATATTGTTCAGCCATCGATGTAACACTGGTAGAAATCTACGATGACCTAAAAACATATCTTCTTGCTCTCGTTCAACCGAAGATGATGTATGTGTTCCATACAAAAAAGACATGCAAACTTTCTTTAGTACTCCAAATAGAGAGGTTGGCATATGCAGGGAAGTCGTTTATCATCCATAATAGGGCTCCACATAGAAGAAAGGTTTGATTGCATTTGTGTCAAAGGTCTCCATGCCATGATGCCAGAATATCTTCGACTCATTTATCAGCAGTTGTAAACACATATGTTGCATTTCTAGGTGCTTTCAATCCTAGAATCAAGAGGGTCAACATCATGCCCTTCAGCTTCATGCAAATCCGCTGAGGCATGTTGTATGTCACAACCACAACTGGCCAGATCGAATATAATGAGATCATGTTCTTGAATGGATTGCAACCATCGCTCCCAAGATCCAACCCCACATTACGTGCCTCCCCCGTGAAGTCTGTAAAGGAATCATTGAACGGTCGCCACACCTTTGAGTCAACTAGGTGAAGCGTGTTGTCATTCATGGAGGGATTTCTCACGTACCATGTGATGAATTCTCATTTCATCACCTTTATTCTTTCATTTTTACCTTAAATCCTTAGCTAAATGCATTTATATATCATTAATTTGTAAATAAACATTCTGAAAATTATATAAAATATTATATAAAATACTATATATTTATTGTATTTAATTCCAAAATAAAATAATAAAGGAAGAAAAGAAAAAGAAATGAAACACCATAGATGTAAAGAGACCCTAGACCCTGAGACCCAATCATCATGATGACTCGGTCGATAAGGAATAAAGTAAAGGGAGATAGGGCAGAGAACTGTACAGATAATACACAGAAAACCATACAAAAATCCTAATTTAATTGCCAAAATATTGCTTTTTTGGGACCTATTTTATTTTATTGGTTTTACACATAAAATTATAAAACCCTCAACATCAATATTGTAGATAAAAATACAAAAAATAAAAATTGATTTCACAGAAAATAAATGCACAGTGTGCTCGAGATACACAAAATAAAAAGCTGCAAAAGTTGTTTTATCAAAATGAACCAAAATGACCTTTAATTATACATAACTTTTAATAAGCCATTTAATGAAGTGGTTTCATACAATTTGGAGTTAAGATGCAAAAGTTAGGTTTTAGTCCCCATTGTGCAATATATATGTATATTATATTCAATATATTTATTCTTTACCAATTTCAAATTCTTTTATTTTTATATGATTATAAATATTATTTGAAACATATGTACATAATTAAAATAAAAATAAAACTATTAAAATAAAATTAAAATAAATAATACATACAAATATATAGATAAAATATACTTATATATACATATAATGTATAGTATACATAATTAATTAAAGGTACAAACAAATTTATAAAAAAAATACAACAAAAATATATAAAGATGTAATTAACTAAATCAAAAATTTATAAAATACATGTATATATTAATAAAATATATAATAGAAAATAAAAATCAAATACCCAAAATACATGTATTTTTACCTATACTTATACATGTAAATAGTAACTTACAATAAAAGACCTTAAAATTTTAAATAAAAATATGTATAAAATACTACATAAAATTAGAAACATTTTTTATTTTATAGAGTACAATTAATTAATTTATTTAACATTTATTACTTATTTTACTAGTATTTTTGACTTTGGGATTTTCTGGTTGGTCCACATGGACCAACCAGAAGCTCCTGTCTGTTGACCTCTGGTCAACTATATGTCCAAGCTTGCATCCCATATTAGAGCCTTGTGAAGGCCCATTTTCTCCAATTTGTCGACGGTGATTCGAGGCTTGAGGAGCATTGATTCCTTCTATGATATTGTTCATCACTCTTTCCTAATCACCGCCTACACTTCTGATCACCCAATCCTTCACACCATCTCTGCCAATCACGTGACCTCCACCTACCACTCCATCACCTATACATAACCTCCATCCCCATTTTTTGTTTGATCCCTCTTAGAGGAGTTATTGGCCCCTCAGACGTAGCCTGGAGGTCATGGTTGGTAATAGAAGCTTGTAACTATCGTCCGTAACAAGGAGGAACTCATCAGAGGCAATCCAAACCAGCATCAGCCAAGCTCGTTGGTGGTTTATTCGCTTGGGCTTCTAGCCTAGTCGGGGCCTTTTTCCTTCTGTCTTCTAGGTAATCTTAGATGTATATTCTATTTCTGCTTTTTAATTTCTATGATTAGCTCATAAATTAGGAGTAATAAAAAGTCCCCCTTTTGACTTGGAGCTTGAGCTCTAGGCCAAATCATTGTGTTTCCCATCGTGCTCCACCCCGATATCCACCTCCCTTCGATCCCCTACACCTTCAACATATTTTCCTCTACTGTCCAACCCAGGTCATGCACTGACCTGGCAACCCGAGCTCCTTTCCTACCACCTCGCCGAAGCTCTTTGCATTTCCGCCTCCCCCGTTGCTGCCAACTTCAAAACTCTATCGAGGGAGTAGCTCTCGAGCCACTGGTCTTTTTTGTGTAGGCTTTGCGTCCAGAAGAATCCTCTGGAGATCAATTAAGCACATGGAGATCTTCCAGGACCTAGGAAGAAAGGAGGAGCTCCAGATCATCGTCGACACCTCCTCAGACCCATCGGAGGGGATTAGCACACATGGAAGAACGTCGGCAACCCATTGCATTCGCCAGATCTTGGAGAGTATGTCGGAGGACAGAGATAATCGAAATTGAAGCCACCCTTTGCCGAAGGTTCTTAGCGATTCTAGTAGTCCACCTATTTGTCGTTGGATCTAGCGAGGGTGCTGGATCTAATCACAGTTTTTTAAAAAGTCGAAACGGTGCGAGACCACACCCACCCGATCATCCACGTGTCTTCCAAAGAGCATCCTGATCAAAGGCCGTTTAAGTGGGTAATTTATGAAACCCACATCAGTATTTTTTGTAATTATTAAATAGTCTTGTAAATTTTTAATTACGTGTAAAAGTTGATGGAAAATTGTAAAGAAACCCTTGTATCTTATGCATATTACATTTTGGTCCTGTGTCAGCTTAACTCGCATGGCCCCCCACGTGAGTTGGGCAAATTTCATGTATAACTTGCCAATTTTATATCTGTCATATTAATATATAAAAATAAACTTTTAGTGTAAAACTTCAGGTGTTTTTGCATATAAACCCTCACATTTAACTTTTATTACAAAAATACCCCTACCAACTTATTTAATATTTGTGTTTTTGTCTATTTTCTATAAATACCATCCATGCTCCAAAAGTCATGAAAAATATGATAATGTGCCTTGCTACATGCTTATTCCTTCCATTTAATTAGTTTTGCATTTAATGCAAATTTTCTATTTATTAAAAATCAAACAGTGCATGTTTATTCCCTGTTTTCCTTGAAAAATTCAAAAATATTATAAAACCTATTCTAAAACTTCCAAAAAAATTAAGATTATTTATTATTGTATTTTGCAACTACAAACCAAAAATACATAAAAATAGAAAAAAATCACTAAACATCGAAAATCTCCGAAATCCTTATAAAAATTAGAAAAACATTATCAAAAATCCCCAAAATATCATTTTTTTGTTATGTATTATCATATTTTATATCTATTATTACATATTAAAATTGATTTTGAGAAATTTTGAACTTATTTAGTCTTTTTAAATATCAAAATAATTCAATCTATTTAAAAAGTCCCTGATTTCGCATATTTTGGGCATTAAAAGTACTTAAAAATTAGCAAAAATATCCATAAAATCATAAAAATAGAAGAAAAATAAAAAGGTAAAAATATGTTATTTAGTAGATTTTGACTATTTATAGCTATAGTTATAATTATAATACCCTTTATTGTACAATATACCCATAGTTATATATAATAAATATAATTATTAATTATTATAAATACCTCATAAATATTTTGAATCCTTTAAAAATAAAAAAGGACTGTTATTTAGGTTTCTTCTTATTTTTATATATTTATTATATATTTTGTAATATATAACCTATATTATACATATTACATTATATACATATCTATATTGATGTATATCCTTTAATATATATTAAAAAGAAAAAGAAATTTAAAATTAAAAAAATATAAATATAAATTAAAAATATAAAATTAAAATCTAAGAAAAATATAAATCTAAAAAATATTAAAAATAAAAAACCTACAAAAACATTAATTGATTAATGAAGCAAATATTGTACATCTATACTTATTATTTATTCATTATTTATTTATAAATAATAATCCCTGTTATACCGACTTGTTCCCTGAGTTTGACCCCTACCTGCTTGTCCACTATACACATTCATTATAAGATATTATAAATTTGAATCCATTCACAATTACTTTAACTAATTGATTCCTATATTGTGTGGGTTAATTATTGAAATTAGCTTGAGATTCTTGGAGAGGTCAATTCAGTGACTATGAAGCTCACCTTGTGAGGATGCAAGACTCTCTCCTTGGTTTTGGCTATTTCACCTGGTCATCCACTTTGATGTTCTGCTTGACATGAACAACCTCTACAATCTCGTGATCAATGGGAAATAACGCAACACCTTACTTGGTATTGTCTTAGAGTTAGAGCCATCCACTTTATCACGATTGTATATGGATAGACCATAATGGGGACATATATCGCTATCTTTGTAATCATTATAGAACAAAATACAGTCATTTGAACACGCATCAATCTTTTTATACTTAAGGCATAACTTTCAAAACATTGTATTTGAATTACGTCAACAACTGGGGAACCTATCCTTAGACTCAAAAATTTATCTTAGCAGGGAAAGCGCATTGGTCATGCAAATTGTAGAAACCTTACATTTAGCCCTTATTCTGAATAGTTCTAGTAAGAACCTCAATTGAGGCATTTTATTTCCCGGAACTATTGTTTCTTCTACATCTTTCAAAAATATGAAGAACTGAGCATTATCCCCTATCAGCTCAACAAGCTCTTCATCACGATCACGGACGTCACGTTTGAATGGGGGTTCTCTACTTGTGGAGTCAAATCGGAGGGAGGATTGAAATCCATTTTATATCAAGTCTTTGAAGGCTGCTTGACATGAAGTGTCCAAGTAACATAGAAGTCCCATCATCTGTTGTAGAGATATGGTCGAAAATGATCTCTCTTTCTCTCACACACGCATACAATCATTCATTTACACAGTTCTTGCATGGACATGGAATTTTCTCATGGTTCTCTCCTCGTCGAAAACTTTTCCCTTCATCGTTAAAAGCCCACACCAATCATTGCAAAACACCTTCCTTGTAAGATGGGTAGTTTGTCCAATGCTTCGTTAACCACAACTTATCCATCGTAAAAAATGTAATATTATTCAACCTAACATTTCAAACCATGACCTATCCGTGACCACCGACTTCTATACTAAACCGTAAGGCAAACCAATGATACATCGTAGGCCTAAACATACTTCAACAATGCTAGGAGATAAGAGAATAATTGTTTTTACTAATGTTATCACTTGAGCCCATCCATAAAGACTTGATATGTAGTATAAGATGATCTTTGTCATATGTTAGTTTATATATGAGCAAATTCCGATAACATAACCACATACCACCTTAGCATACCTTAATCTTAATCGGCTCTTAAATTTGCCACCAACGACAATAGTTAAAGCTGGTCAAGATTGGTTTGGTATACCAATGAGGAGAGGAGTTACGCCACCGAAATGTGTGCTCAAATATAAATTTTTTTTATGTAACAAAAATCACCTTTATTAAGATTTCAATCTTTATGGACCCAATTTGGGACCTCCGAACTAAGGAAAACCAGCATAAATTTACCATCATACAGACACGTTGTGTCTCATAAGTGTGTGCTATGTATGAGAACAACAAGATGTATGAAAAATATTTAATCGTTTATGTTGACTTTATTTACGAAGGTTTTGCTCATTAACGATAAGGATATGGAGCTACGTATCCTTAAATGTGTGCCTAATAGATGTGACCTTATATTACTGTTATTTGGGCATGTGCCTGCAAAAAAGATCTTCCATCTGCATACATCAAAATCCACGACCATGGGACTGTGATATCTATCTCGAAGTGAGTCCAATAGTACTTTGAAAAAAATAAAAAAAAAGTATAACACAATTAGAAGTTAAGGAATTTTCTATATGCAGACCCGCGGTGTGGATAGGACACGGAATGTGTGAATTGTTTTGTGTGATTTTATGTATAGTTTATTTTTAACCTAGTTTAAACTACCTAACTATGAATTAATGTGACACATGCCACAATAATGACATTTTTATGTCATTGCTTCTTTATCACAAATTAGTTTTTTAATGTGGCACATATGGAAAACATATGGTCACATGTTATGTGGTACCAGGGTGGAAGAGTTGTAGCCCATTACACATTTTTTTGAGAAATGATGAGGATTCATTCATCATATAACAAGAGAATCAACCCCCTACCAAAGGAAAAATAATCACAAGAAGAATAATTTTCATATCAAAACAAAAATAGATGGAGGGGCTTGCACATGCTTGTGACCTGGTACACAAGCTATATACATATCAAGTTATATATAACATTTAGCTACTACACATAACTACATATATAACATGATAAACAATCACTAAAGCAAAATTGACCTAAGCCAATGAATACTTTAATATTCATTGTTATATCTTCTTTGGTTAAATATACAATAATGAATAATATTCGTTACTTGATTTTTTTAAATTTTCAGCAAATATTATATTCATTCATATATTACTAGCAACAAATTATATTATAACGGTTACTTGTTGATATATTATTCTGATAGTTCTTAAATCTAGTAATAGTTAATATAATAACGGATAATTCAACAAATATGTCGTTGTTACATAAACCTTTAGCAATTAGTATAACAATCGTTGCTAATTACAAGAGCAAAATATAATTCAACAATGAACAATCCTTGATGTTATATATTTAACATTTAAAAGTATGTCGACAAGGAATATTCAAATTATTTTTTTCTTAGTTCAATATTGTTGTAGTGAATGGTCTGTATGACCTTTCAACTATCAATCTGATTACTTCTTTGTCTATGAACAATGAAAAAAGGATCTTGCTATACTTTTATTATAGAGTCTTGGATTTTCAATCCGGTTACCCGTACAAAAAGAAATGAACCAGATCTGATTGGCTTTGGATTGTGCCGAGTCCCATTGTCAACCCAAGACGGGTAGTCAAAGCTTCATTACCTTGCCTTTCAAAATCAATTGCACGTCAAAGAAAAAAATGGGATTTTTACACCACAAATCTTAAAAATTATGTAAATTACCTTCTCGACCAAGTATTAATTCTTCATAATTATCAATTAAATCTGGTAAACTTGCTTCATGTGACACCACAACCGTTGACATAAATTTAATTCTTCTTGAGTTAAGTTGCTTGAATTAAAGTCAAGTTAATCTGGCATCATAATCCAATGGATTGGATTAAATTTCAAGTAGGATCTAGACCTTTTGTTGAAGTATACATGTAACAAATCTATAGACCTGGAGGAAGGTCTCTTATTCTTCCCCTTTTTCTTGAGATGGATGGCAGCCTCAGGCCATGTTCCTTCTTGCGAGATACTCGATGGAGGTATGCTATTTTAATCAGGATAGTTGTTGCTCATATTATTCTTGCACAAGGAGAGGAAAAGGGATTCTTGACGAAATCTGGTTCCAGATGGCTGACTGGCTCCAGTAAGGACAATGGACTGGTGTTGGATCAAGGTTTCTCGCAAACGACGGTGATTGTGCGATGGTAGATAGCGGTTATGGCAAGAAGCTGTGCTCCTCGCCATCTGGATAGGCTCCACACATTTTGATGATGGTCGGAAGTAGTTGGTTGTCGTGCTCGGCGACATTCCAACATGGACGGTTGATTTTTTTGATAAGTAAATAACTTTTGTATTGATAATTGAGTGGTTTACAAATGTAACAGTTGAAGCACCCAAAAATCCCGAAAGGGAGACCAAAATGTATACAATATAAGAAAATAAAACAGAACAAGGCAAAGCTTCGTCCGATCAAAGCAGGAAGTTGGTCATCTTCACCACCTTGATTTCCAGGTGGCTTAAGGACAGTAATGGCTTTAGGCAACATTCTTCATGTTTTTACGTTAGGCTCCAAGTGGCGGTACGACTCCGATTAAAGAAAGTACTTGAGGTTGAAAGGTTGCTGCAGACGATGTGAGTGAGGGGGTGCTAACGTGGATTCATCAATGGGATGGATTCGTAATTCAATAAATATAAAGGGTAAAAAAAGTAAATATTTTTTTACAGAATCAATTGATTTTAATGGTTTGATGATGGAGTCAATCATGGGGATCCAGATGTAAGAGTGAGTAAATTTATAGGGTTTCTGAAATAATTACGATGAACACAAAGGTGAAGTGGTAATTGATAAAGTTTATAGAGTTTGTGATGTAAAACTCCCTAAATATAAATAATACAGCATACAAAGAATATTGCATCAAATCACATTTCTCAATCCAACCTTCAAAAGAACATTGTCTAAAAAAGGTTATCCGTCTTACTAATCTTTGACGAAATTCGGTATACGTAGAATGATTCTGGAGAAAAACGATGGAAAGAGATGTCCTAGAAAAACTAATGGATGACCATATGAAAATTTTCAATTTTTGGACCCCTCTCCATGGGTTTATTGTTGTTAAAGATGTTTTATCTCAATAGGAAATCGATTTGAAAAAGAAGCACTTCCATTTTCTCAGTGCAAATTTTTTCCTTGCAGATATTGATATCTACCATGTCGTGTAGATTGGTTTGATTGACTCTCAGGATAAATTTCATAAACTCCCTCGTTGGTATACTTTAAGATCAAACTGAAATGTTAACCTCGTTGACAAATCGTTCAATATTTTATTACAACTCGTAATCTCGTACACACTATTGATGTTTATCGTTTTATTAAACATCAGGCAGACACTCGGTTTACGACTAGAAACCGACGGCACGAAGTTTTCCTCCCTAACTTGCCACGTGTCGTCTGAACACGTAGACTTTTATGGCTACTTCTGATTCCCGTCCGTCTATATAGTCCTCGACGCCTTCCTTCCATTCCCCATCACCATCTTTCCCTCGTCCAGTTGTTATGGCTTCCAACACCACCACGAGAGCTCTCATCTTCGCCATTGACCTCGTCGCCTCTGCCGCCGTGATTGGCTTCTTCGTCAAGGATTCCCTCCCCTTCAAATGCCAGGTGTTGAAAAAATCCGAGTCAAGCGGGTACCCTGTTTGACCCATGCACTTTGACCCTAAACTCATGGTACCCGTTCGGAAATATCAGATCGGGTACCTGTTATGTCTTGACTCATGCCCCATCCAAAAACTCCATGTGGATTAGTGGGTACCTGCAGGTACCCGATTTGAAGTTTTCACTTACACATTGATTCAAAAGAATGCAAAAAGATAAATATGGTACAAATATAGTCATTGCATTATTGATATCTATTTTATGATAAAAAATACGGTTATGAACATATATCAATAAATTTGAGAATGTAAGATCATACGCTAAAAACGAATGCGGATATGAAATCAACCGGATTTGATACAGCTATTAGAAGATATATAAATATGTTATCTTAAATTTAAGTGCAAATGAAAATATCCGTTACCATTTTGATATGTAATGTATAGGATAGATCATTGGATCGAGTTAGCCTGGATCCGATCTTGACTCAACATGTAAAAGCTCGAACCTGACCCGGACTCGAATTATATATGAATCGAGCCCGAACCCTCCAATTCTCCAATATTTCAAAATCAAGTCGAATACAACATGAACCCACTGGAACTCTGGTTGACCCGACTCGATGATGTCTTCACGTTAATTAATTTATAATTTATATATAACGATAAGATTATATCAAATTAGTATTAAAATAACAACTTATAATATAGTAAATAATATGAACGTATGAGATTTGTTTATCAAATTAATATTAAAACCAATGCAATGTGACATAATATAATAGATCATACATTATGACTTAGTCAAAAATAATATAATTAAAACAACTTAATATAATAGACATTATAATAACTGTATCGTATGATAGTTTATTTCATTGGAAATAATATAATAATTATATAGGAAATAATATAATAATTATATTATTTAATATAATAAAAATTAATACGATATTCATCCTGCGTTGCTTTATTTAATTGAAACAATATAATTATAAATTAATGCGAGTGATTGTAAAGTCTGTTAACTAATAATACAACTTTAACATCAGCTTCATCATGAATTCAAATTCGATTATAGAACCCTTGATTTCAATAATTATATATCTTATTTAAGCTTTATTAATTGCAACGGAGTGATGGTGGAGTCTCGATTGAGATTTCTCTTGATCCAGTCCAAGGCATCTGCGGACACAAATAATTTCAGCAGATACAGTGATAAATCGGATACGAGGCTAAACATCCGCGGATAAAAAAATTTCTACAGTGTTTCATTGAACAATCTTGCAATAAATTATGAATAAGCGGATGTGGTATCTCTATAGATATAAATAAATTTATCTTAGAAATCAACAATAATATTTCAATTGAACAATCCTACAATTGACACATTGTCTAATGTATAATTAATCTCCTCTTAATTAGGTATGAATACAATCTAATTTTTTTATTTCATGTGTAATTTCCACAACTTCGGTATTCCTTAAAAATTTCAAATAATAAATAATATAAGAATATGATGATTGTTTTTATAACTAACTTGCCCTTCCAATAAATGTAAATAAATAGATGATGTAGGGAAGAGATACCCGCAGGTACCCGTGGATACCCGTTACCCATTCAAATGAATCGTGTACCCATTAGAAATGGGTACTGTAACGGACGGGGTTAAAAAAAACCGTAACCAATTAAGATAATAATAATATTTATATTATTAGTATTAAGAAAGAGATAACAAATTAGAAACAACCCTACCTAATTATCACAATTATCTTTTAATTAAATTGTTATTTATCCCATTATTGGTACCTATAAATACATGAGACTCCTATCAATTCTCATCATCTCCCCTTACGTGAGAGAGAGAGAGTTCGGCAACAATATTGGTCGCATTTCGAATCCGGCAACGACAACCTTCTCCGTCAACGTCGAAGACTCATTCCGGCGAAATCGGAGAAGAGATCGACGTGGCCGGGAACGATCCGGATTTGACGGAGTCTTGGTCGACGAATTTCTATCGTCGACAATGTATGTGTCGAACACATAGGATCGTTAAATGGCATTTTGTGTTGATCTTTTGGCTTAGAAATTATGACTTATAGTTGTATGTGTCGACCCCATAGGATCGAGACGCAAGTTTTGTGATTTTCTTCAAATTCAAGTTACACGTATATAAATCTCCTTGGTTCTTCGTTGTTGTCAACCTAAGAACATGAGGGATATGAGAATAACAATATTTGTTGTCTAAAATTCACAACTCTCCTCGTACCATGATTCCGGGAGACTCAGGGTGATTATTTATGTACGTTGTACAAGAAGTTTTTGTTATTTCGAAAATATAGAGTTAATGGTATCAGAGCGGGTTCCCTCTGATAGTGGAAAGGGCTACCCGAAGGGAACTAAGCCGGGAGCGTGCAGCCGCCACTGTCACTGGGAATAAGTGAATGGGCCATATCGCAACGAGGACGTTGCGAATATAAGTGGGGTAGGTTGTAACACCCTAACCCCAAACATAGTGCCATACCTAAAACTCACAAAGTGTGGGTATGGTATATAAGTGGTGGGGATTACTACTTGACAACTTGGGCTTAAGCATTTTGGGTGGTTGCCAACGGACCCATTTGAGCCCGTACCCAATAAGTTGTCAGGGCCAGTTTTCCTCGATAACGGACCGGGGATCTAAGCCCGGGACGTTACAAATGGTATCAGAGCAGGAGTTCCTCTGGACATAAGATATCCGACCAAAACAAACTTAGATCCACTAGCTTTAGAAAATATAGGCTTTTGACCGTAAATTTCACATGTCATCATTTCAGATGGCCCCTCGTCATGGGAATGAGGCGAACGGAGATCGTGACTCTTCGTCTACCCAGGATATGGCGATAGACATGCAGCGTCAAATGTTAGAATTGATGACCATGATGGCGCAGCAGCAAAAGCACCAAGGGCATGGTTCTAGTGGATTGACCCTGAAGACTTTCATTCAGCATGATCCACCTATCTTTAGAGGAGAACCTGAGCCGGATAAAGCTGAGCATTGGTTGAGGGAAATGGAGCTTACCTTCGAGGCGACCGATTGTCCTGGAGAGAAGAAGGTGATATTTGGCACTTATCGTCTACGCGACAACGCGAAAGAATGGTGGACCTCTTGTAAAAGCATACATTTTGCTGATAAAACCACCATCGAATGGAAGGACTTTAAAGAACGTTTCACCGAGCGTTACATTCCTCAGCATGTTCGAGATGCAAAGAGGCTGGAATTTATTGAGCTTCGACAAGGGAGTTTATCCGTTGAGCAATATGCTTCTAAATTCCAAGAGCTGGAAAAGTACGGAAAAGGAATATGCGAAAATGAAAGACAACGTGCCAGGAAATTTGTTGAAGGCCTGAATTCAGGATTGGGCATGAAGGTGCTCACTAGAGGCCCTCAGACCTTTTCAGATGCTGTTTCAGCAGCTGTGGAGATCGACTCAGCCTATAAAAGAATCCAACAACAAGGTGGTGGAAAACGTCCACATTCTACCGACACTAAGAAGGGCAAGCATGATAAGGATAAAGGAAAGAAGCCCAGAATCGAGAACGCCATGAAAGATAAACCAGTATACCCTCTATGCCCTCACTGTGATAGAAGGCACTCGGGAGAGTGTTATAAGGTTACAGGAGCTTGCCTGGCTTGCGGACAGAAGGGGCACTTTATTAGAGATTGTCCCAAGAAGAAGGAACATAATTCTGGAGATCAAAAGAAGCACGTCAAAGGACGGGTGTTTGCTCTACCTTCAGGAGAGGAGGGAGATGGACACGCCACAGTGGAAGGTACTCTTTCTATTGCGGATCATTTGAGCTATGTTTTATTTGATTCTGGTGCATCGCATTCTTTTATCTCTCATCGATTCGCCAACAAATTGAGTCTTGCGGTTATTGAACTTCCATATACACTTAGTGTGACTTCACCAATGGGTGACCACTCTACTTTGGGAACCTACATGGCGGACGTGCCTGTCCTTGTTGAAGGACACAATCTACCAGCCAACTTGGTATTGCTACAGATGAATAACTTTGATGTTATTCTGGGTATGGACTGGCTTTGGGAGCACTATGCGGCCATATATTGCAGACAAAAGAAGGTGGTTTTTAATAAACCCCATATGACAGAATTAGTCATTCGCGGAGATAAAAAGAGAAGTCAGATGATTATATCAGCTCTGAGAGCACACCGATTGATAGCTACTGGGTGCGCGGCTTATTTGGCTAGCATAATAAGTACAAAACCCTCTATGGCACAACTTGAGGATTTGGACATCGTACGAGACTTCCCGGATGTTTTTCCAGATGATCTCCCGGGTCTTCCACCTAGAAGGGAGATTGACTTCACTATTGACGTATTACCGGGTACTACACCCATCTCCAAGGCACCTTACAGAATGGCTCCTGCTGAGTTGGAGGAGTTGAAAAAGCAATTGCAAGAACAATTAGATAAAGGGTTCTTGAGACCAAGTGTTTCTCCTTGGGGTGCTCCTGTCTTATTCGTGAAAAAGAAGGACGGATCCCTTAGACTCTGCATTGATTATAGAGCGTTGAATAAAGTCACCATTAAAAATAAGTACCCGCTACCTCGCATTGATGATTTATTCGATCAATTGCAGCAAGCAGCGGTCTTCTCCAAAATTGATCTTCGGTCCGGTTACCATCAGCTCAGGATCAGGGACGAAGACATATCAAAGACAGCATTCAAGACGAGATACGGGCACTATGAATTCTTAGTGATGCCTTTTGGCCTCACAAATGCGCCTGCTGCATTTATGGAGTTGATGAATAGGGTATTCCAAGAATACCTGGACAAGTTTGTGATCGTCTTTGTTGATGATATTTTGGTTTATTCACCAGATATCGAACAACACCGAGTGCATCTTCGATTAGTTCTTGAGACATTGCAGCGACACCAGCTTTATGCTAAATTATCCAAATGCGACTTTTGGCTTCAGGAAGTTGCATTCCTTGGTCATGTTGTATCCAAGGATGGTATTTCTGTGGATCCCGCGAAGGTGGAGGCTGTTTTAAATTGGAGTCAGCCCAAGAATGTCTCTGAAATCCGCAGTTTTCTAGGACTGGCAGGATATTACAGGAGATTCATCCAGAATTTTTCTAGGATCTCCCTACCTCTGACCCGATTGTTGAGGAAAGACGTAAAATTTGAATGGTCTCAGAAGTGTGAGCAAAGCTTTCAAGAGTTAAAGCAAAGATTGACGACTGCTCCTGTTCTCACGCTACCATCGGGTAGTGGTGGATTCATGGTCTACACTGATGCATCTGGCTCTGGTTTGGGATGTGTCCTCATGCAGCATGGAAAGGTTGTGGCTTACGCATCCCGACAGTTGAAAGAAGCTGAAAGAAATTATCCGACGCATGATTTAGAGCTTGCAGCGGTAGTTTTTGCACTAAAGATATGGCGTCATTATTTATATGGAGAGAAATTTGAGGTATTTACTGATCATAAAAGCCTCAAGTATATCTTCTCTCAGAAGGAACTGAATTTGAGGCAGAGACGATGGTTGGAGTTTTTGTCAGACTATGATCTTTCCATTGACTATCATCCCGGAAAGGCGAATGTAGTTGCTGATGCACTTAGCAGGAAATACGAAGGGAAGCTTGCGAGTATGAAATTGCATTGGCAGGTAATGAAGGATTTAGAGGAATAGAACCCTTTTATTGAAAGAAAGACTAGAGTTCTTATGGCCGGAATGAAGATCCACTCATCATTGGTAGAGAAAGTTACTTTGGCTCAGAAGGATGATGATGATCTCCAAAGATTGATGACCGCTTCTCGAAAGGAAGGATCTGATTTCTCAATTGGGATAGATGGAGCAGTGAGATTCCGTAATAGACTGTGGGTTCTTGATAATAGTGAATTAAAGCAAGAAATTCTTGAAGAGGCTCATAGGTCCATGTATACCATTCATCCCGGCACTACAAAGATGTACAAAGACTTACAACGGAATTTTTGGTGGCCTAAGATGAAGAACGACATTGCAAAATTTGTGTCGGTGTGTCTTATTTGTCAGCAAGTAAAGATTGAGCACCAGAAGCCTGCAGGTCCTCTGCAACCACTAGATATCCCTGAATGGAAATGGGAGCATATCACCATGGATTTTATTTGCGGGTTGCCAAAAACAAAGAATGGGCGCTTCGACACTATTTGGGTGATTGTTGATCGTTTAACGAAGTCGGCTCATTTCTTACCTATCAGATTAGATCAATCTACAGAGAGCCTTTCTGAATTGTATGTAAATGAGATTGTGAAGTTGCATGGTGTCCCGGTATCAATCGTGTCAGACAGAGACACGAGATATACCTCCCGATTATGGAAGAGCGTACAGGATGCTTTGGGTACTAGTTTGAAGTTCAGCACATCATTCCATCCTCAGACTGATGGACAATCTGAAAGAACAATCCAAACCTTAGAAGGCATGTTGAGAGCTTGTGCCCTCGACTTTGCTGGAAATTGGGATAGACATCTGCCTTTGGTTGAATTTGCCTATAATAATAGCTATCATGTAAGCATTAAGATGGCTCCTTTCGAAGCATTATACGGCCGACCTTGTAGATCCCCTTTGTGCTGGAGCGATGTTGGGGAAAAATACGTATTGGGATCTGAATTAGTCCAAGTTTGTACGAAGGGTGTGGAGGTAATCCGGAAGAGACTTTTAGCCGCTCAGAGTAGACAAAAGTCTTATGCAGATTGTCGAAGACGGGAATTAAATTTTGAGGTAGGTGACCATGTGTTCTTAAAGATTTCTCCTACCAAAGGAGTAGTGCGATTTGGCAAAAAGGGAAAATTGAGTCCTAGATATGTGGGACCTTTTGAGATAATAAAGAAAGTGGGAGAGGTAGCATATCAGGTTGCTCTTCCACCTCATTATTCCAAGTTACATGATGTTTTTCATGTATCGATGTTAAGGAAGTACAATCCTGATCCATCGCACGTGATCGAGCATGAAGTCCCGGACATTCAGCCGAATCTAACATATGAAGAAAGACCAGTACGTATAGTTGACCGTAAGGAGCATCAGTTGCGGCGTCGCATAGTCCCGATGGTCAAAGTACTCTGGCAGCACCATCAGAGAGAAGAGGCGACTTGGGAGTTGGAGGATGAAATGCGTCAACATTATCCGCATCTCTTTGGTAAGTGACTTTTTACAGTATAAATTTCGAGGACGAAATTTCTTTAAGGAGGGTAGATTGTAACGGACGGGGTTAAAAAAAAAACCGTAACCAATTAAGATAATAATAATATTTATATTATTAGTATTAAGAAAGAGATAACAAATTAGAAACAACCCTACCTAATTATCACAATTATCTTTTAATTAAATTGTTATTTATCTCATTATTGGTACCTATAAATACATGAGACTCCTATCAATTCTCATCATCTCCCCTTACGTGAGAGAGAGAGAGTTCGGCAACAATATTGGTCGCATTTCGAATCCGGCAACGACAACCTTCTCCGTCAACGTCGAAGACTCATTCCGGCGAAATCGGAGAAGAGATCGACGTGGCCGGGAACGATCCGGATTTGACGGAGTCTTGGTCGACGAATTTCTATCGTCGACAAGGTATGTGTCGAACACATAGGACCGTTAAATAACATTTTTATGTCGATCCTTGATGAACCCTTAAGATACCGTGCTTGTGTCCAATCATTAGTAATGCCATAATTTTTGCAACATCAATTACATGAATATTTTTTTTCCTACGAATCTACCTACTGAAGAAGGATTTCAGAACCCTGGAATTACCCTTTGCATGTTCGTTCTAAAGAATCATCGTGACCACAATTAAGGTTTAAATAACTTAAATTTACCACACATACTCGTGCATATCAATCTTTTTTTTCATGTGGCAATCCCTATAATTCAAAATTCATGGAGTTGACGTTCAGATAATGATCTGTATGTCTATACGATTTATATGATGCAGAACCTCACATTTGATACAAGTACTTATTCAATTTTTTTCTTAAGATGCGCGTCTTTTATGTAAGTAATGCACTTGCACGTTGTTTGGATATTTTTGGTGCATCTAAGCTCGTGGTTTGCAAGATTTCTAGAAATTCAGGAAATCAACCATTGGCTGTTCAATATTATGTAAGAATATACATGATTTGGTAGAAAAAAATTGGACGTAAAAGGTGATAATAATATCTGCGTATTTTATAACCATCCTCTATTGTCAAAGAAAGTAACTCTTTTGGTCTACTTTACATAATTATGCTCCCTAATCCACGTATGTCATGATTGGGGAAATAAACAAAATGTTAGTATACTTTTATATATATGGCTTACGTGATAATGTTTCCATTATACGGGGTTTCTATATAAAAACAGAATCCGTGATCATAATTATACCATTTGAGGTTGTTGGCTTATGAAATTACCGTGAGTATGAAATCACAAAAAAACGAATAATATTTAGACACACATACAATTTCCTTAAGGGGAAAGTTTGGTAGATGTATTACAGTCAGTAACGTTATTGGGTCACTTATGACTTCTATCGTTTTAATATTTCCATTTGTTATTAACCAAAGTTAATAAGTGATTTAAGATAGGCAATAAAATCTCGGCACCGACTCGAACTAAGGGGTCGTAAGGGCCTAAAGGGCCAACGCCTTCCGGGGGCGTGAGGCAAAAGATAAGTCCTCTACAGTTGTAGCTACACTGTCATGTTATGTATTATGATCCGCTTGTGCCGGCGGTAAGCCATCAAAGCCATCAAAGCCGCCTAAGAAGTAACAATCAAGACCACTCTAAACATGAAAAATGTCATGGGCATATGTGCAATAATTGTTAATACTATGTGCATATATGCAATTATGTTACTGTTATGGACATATGTGTAAGTTCTGTTATTGTTAAGTGCATGTGTGCAATTATGCTGATGATATGGGCATACATGCAAAATTATGTTAAGATAAGGTCATATATGCAATTATGTTAATGAGATGGGCGTGTGTGCAAAATAAGTTCATATTATGGGCATATATGCAATTTATGTTAATGGTATGTGCATATGTGCAAATTATGATAATTTTAAGGGTACATTTGCAATCATGTTATTGTAAAGTGCTTATGGGTAATTTATGTGAATTATGGGCATACATGCAAATATGGTAAAACTTAGGGGTATATGTGCCAATATGTTATGTCATGCATGGTTATGAAGAAAATTAATTATATGCACTAAATAAGTTGATTTATGATTTTTGTGACTTGTTTTCTACGCTAGCCGGCTTGACCCAAACTCGGCACATACTGAGCGTTATGCTCATAACATGTTTTGCTAACTTTTTCAGGGGAACGTGAGGATTAGACCATTAGCAGTTTAAGGGAGACGACACCGTCTTCAAGAAGTAGGAGCGGTATGGATCTACTGCGTTTTGTTGGGAGGACGTCTTTATGCCCACTGGAATAAGGAAATCGTGGATACGATTTCGTCTAGTTTATTTATCTTTAATTAAAGAACTCCTGGAATTGTGACCTTATTATGATTGTAGAGATGTTTTTTTGTGGGTTCTTCACTGCTCTTTTATGCTATGTTTGATGCTATGAGTAACGTTCCCGAGATGTCCGCCGAGTTTCTCGCTTCCGCATCATTCTCGGACGATCAGGTTCGTTACAGGTACCCCTTGGAACGGGTCGGGTTGACCCGACCTAGTAATAATAGGGCAGGGCGGGTCAATAGCAAACAGGTCGGGTACCCGCCCATGAACACCCCTACTTCCTGCACTCCATCATATCACCCCACACCACCCTTGCCGCCGGCCTTGCCGCCTTTGTCGTTTCCATATGCTCCCTTGGCAAGTACTTCCTTCCCTACCACTGCCGAGGCTACAATCCTCCCTCCCCCACCTTACTGTCGTCATCAGCCAGCCCAACCCCTACGAAACCAGCCAGATGTATAGTGCTGCTGAAGCGTACGTCAGCTCTAAGATCTCCCTCTCCACCAAGCACGTCCGTGTTACCAAGCAAGAGACCCACCGTTCCATTGTTGTGGCGGTTGATGTTGGTGAAGTTGTCCTCGATATCTTCAAAGGCGGCCATGTATGTTGGAAGCTCGTTCGCGAGCAGGAACTCAACAATTTCAAGCTGTCATTCCATGAACAACACAAGGATATAATGCTCGGGAAGTAAGTGAAGCACGCCCTCCACTCCGGGATCGCAGTGAAGGAGACGGCCGGCACACTCAAGCTCGACATGATGCAGTACGAGAGCTAGAACCTGGCAGACCTAGGCCAGCCTGCCACGTTCGACATGGTTACCATGGAACCCGACCTCAAGCGCACAATTGTTGAAGATTTGGACAGGATTTTCAAAGGTAATTATCGCAGGCATATCAGTGAGGTGTGGAAGCGTGGCATATCCTCTGCAGTACTGCAGAGTCATGCTACACTTTGTGTGCATCGTCGGAGCCACTCGATCTTGATCGAGCGGTTGACATGAATTTTCACAGTAGGGCCCACAAAAAGTGGGAATTCTTGCGAACCGCTCGATCAAGATCGAACAGCTCCGATGATCCACAAAAAGTGCAGCATCCTCAGCAGTACTGAACAGGATCCTCTCTAGATCTGCGGCCCCTCGGGGACAACAAAATGGAGCTTGGTTGCTGCCATAGCAAATTACCTCAAGTTCGATATATACAATCTCAACTTCACTCAGTTGTTAGATAAATCATCATTGAGGATTGTCTTGTTGGCAACGACTGTTGGGAAATCGAGGGGTTACCTTAACCTGTCCTGCAAAGGATGACTAGCAGTGGAACGTTCCCCACATGAGAATCAAGAAAAATAATCGTAGCACAATAACCAAGCAACCACGGAGAGATGAGAAATTTTACGTGGGAAAATCCTCCTCGATTTGAGAGAGGAGAAAAACCCAAGAGGCACGATGACCCGTAACAAAATCCACTAGACCGGAAAAATGAGATGGCACAATGTCTTCTCAGTTTTGTTTCCCAACAAAACTGAGGCTTAGTTACAAGAATAAAATCAGATAATTGCCACCTTGTACTCGGAGAACATGATATTGTTGCTTCTCCTCGTCACGAGTTGTCCCTCCTCATGCCTGATTCTTCCTCACGCGGATGAACCTCACGCCTCTGCAGGCTGCTCTTCACCCCCTTGCGGGCTGCACTTCGTGCCTTGCACGGACTTACTCCTCACGCCTTGCGTGGGCTACTTCTCCCCTTACTTGGGCAGAGAGAATCAAGAGAGAAGAGAGGGAGGGATGATTGAGTTAGGATGATCCCCAATTCCATGCATGGCGTCTTATTTATACTACTCCTACCTCCTCTTTCTCCTCCTAGTCCTATTTGGAATAGGAAACACAATCCTACTCCTATTGCAACTAGGAGCCCAAGGGGATAATTTGTTCAACAACTTCCATCCCCTTTTTTTCTTTATTTTTGGGAACGG
Organism: Ottelia alismoides; assembly: GCA_037367405.1. Classification (NCBI taxonomy): domain Eukaryota; kingdom Viridiplantae; phylum Streptophyta; class Magnoliopsida; order Alismatales; family Hydrocharitaceae; genus Ottelia; species Ottelia alismoides. The sequence continues at coordinate 326,262 of JAZKJV010004802.1, read as the reverse complement.
ATGATAACCAACAAATTCCCCTCCATTCCCAATGAGAAAGTATCTCTAAGAAGATGATCACTGAGAGGTGACACCGCTCAGCTCTCTACAGAGCTGCAGCTTGTTGATGAATCTCTGATTATCACTCTTTATTCTTTTATTTTAGCTATTTATCTTAGCAAAGCATCATGTAAATAGGTGTAAATACAATAAGTTAGCACTCTACATGCATGTGTTAACAATGTATATTTGGCATGTATTTGTGCTTAAATAAAAGAATAAAGAAAAAGGAAGGAGATATTTAGAATAAATGCAGAGTGACCCGAACCCCAAGAGAAGGTCAGGAATTGACCTGATCGTCAAATAAAATAAGTAGAGAGAGATAGGGCCTACTCAATATAGTACATATCACTTATATCTGTAAATAATTATTTAGATAAAATAACAATTAAATATTCTTTTAACCTCCTTGTATATAGTCCTAAAAATAAAATAAAAATCAGAAAAGTAAAATAAAAACAAGAATAAAATCCTTCTCACTTGTACAAGATACATGTGTATAGATAAAAATTACTTATTTATTTCAAAATTGTACATAATTCATAAAAATAAAAATAAAAATTATTTTATACTCCAAAAATTATGTTGAAAATAAATAAAATACAAAATTAGGGTATAGGTGTAAAAGTAATAAAATAAAAATAATTGTACATAATACATAGGTATAATATATATGTACATAATGCTATATATTGTATATACAAGAATTTACTTTTCTTCATGAAAATAATTAAAAATCACAGAAAAATTCCTTGAAAAATAACAAACATTTTTCATTTTATTCATTTATTTAATTTAAATTCATTTATTATTTTTAAATCAATTTTCTTTATTTTTCTAGCAGTTTTGTCGTGTAGTGTATTTTATCCTTATACCACGCCCCTTCTGATTGGGCCACATTGGATCGTTGACCCCAGTCAACTGGTCCCCTCATACCCTGTCTGCATCGAGTCGGGTTTTTGGCCGATTTTCTCTAATTTGTGTAAACCCAACCCGATCTCCTCTTCGCCCAAATCCTTGCTCCGAATTGAGGTGTCGGATCCATAACCCTCGCACGTTGATCTTTTGCTTCATTCGCGCCTCGATTCGCAGGCACCATCCCCATTTTTCCAAACTCCCTCGCCTATATAACCAGAACGTTCCCCCTCCATTTTTCAACACCTTTGGTTGCGCCACCTCCTCCTGCATACCCAACCTCCTTTCCCGGAGTGACAGTAACGGTCAGAGAGGGTGAGGGACCCCTTTACGAGTGTGGGAACCCTAGGTCCAGTGCGGTGAACCTCAAGCTCCACTGTAAGGAGTCGAGCCCTTGGCTGTGCGCTAGAAACCCCTGTGGACTCCGTCTACATCCCCAGGCATTCTCCTTCGCCTTTAGGTACCTACTTCACCTTCCATTTCCATTCGAATCCATCTTACATCCGCAGAACAGAGTAGCTCTGACGAGCTCCCGTTCTCCATCATTCCACACACCTCCGATGTGACTCCACCTCGCTCTGACTACCCTCCGCTTCTACGCTTCTCTCAACACACTTCCATCGATTCTAATCACTGGATTAGAATCTATTAGCAAGTCCTATCCTTCGCCTTTGACGCAACCTGTTCCATTCACCAATCCCCTTGGTCTGTGATGTTTTTGATGCTCTAACCCTCGCTGGAGTATCGTCCTCCGAACCTACATAGTATACTACAGGGTTGGAGCACACTTGGGCCTCATCTGGAGGTCGGAGAGACTGCAGGAAGGGTCCCAGGCTCCCATTCACCCCCAGGTCCTCTCATTTGGTCCTGGTCCCACTGGAGACTTCTTGGAGCTGCGGAGCGTCATCACCGGTCAATTCCCTCCATCTGCATATTGAGAGAGCGTCGGAATCGTACGCAGTCGACGGAAGAAGCTCGCCAGAGGCGAGTTCTTCCCTGATCATCCTGACGTTGCCTCTGCCGTCTGATCGAAGGAACTTCCAGGTCTAATCCCAGCCTTCCTTTCGCGGGAGATCCTTGATCGTCCGATTCATCTGAGGGTCGCTTCACAGTTGTCCATCGCCGAAGAGGTATCAGCAGATCTCAGCCGTTCATCCATAAGTGGACCTCCTCCTATCGTTGGATCGCTCTTTAATAAAGGGTAAATTACACTTAGGTCTTTCTCTTTTCTGTATTTACTTTCTGGTCCTGTAAATATGTGTCGGAGTTAGTTTTATTTTGGACTTTTTGCAATTAAACCCTTGTATTCTCAGTTTTTGCATTTTAGTCATGTTTGTGTGAACTCACGTGTAGTGTCACGCGCTCTTCTGGTGCTTTTACATTCTATTCTCTGTACTTCTTGGTTGTTATATCTAGAATGAAATCTTTTTAGTGTTTGCATTCATGCCCCTCTGAGCCTGTGTCATGTGTATTGCACATGGTTGCCTGGTTATTTTGCAGATCTGATCCTCAGCTTTTTATCGTATTATATTTTGGACTATAACTTTTGAACGATTGTAAGTAGGTCCATGTGTGTTATGGATGTTATTTTTAATCAAATAATTACTAGATTAACTCCAAAATCCCATAAAAATTACAGTTAGCTCCTGCTAACGTGTAATATTTATGGTAATTTTTGTGATGTGATTTTGTTTTATTTGATATTTTCTAAAAATTAAAAACCTAAATAAATGTCCTGTCTATTTTCTAAAATACATAAAAATTCGAAAAATGATTTAAAAATTCCAGAAAAATTTATGTGTGCTTCTTGTTGTGTGCTTTCATTCCAGTATAATTTTTGTTGCATTATCTTTCTTAAAAATCCTAAAAAGTTAAAAACTCTAAAAATCTTATAAAAATCATTAAAAATTCAAAAAAGTCAAGAAAAGAGGATTTCTATTCCTGCTTGTATCTCTTTTTATTTACTTTTTCGTAAAAATTATAACTAGGACATTTGGGCATTTTTACTATTTCGAATTTGCCTTTTGTCCCGGTTGTACATTGTTTTCATGTTTTGATTTTCTTTTATTTTTATAAAATCAGAAAAATATCACAAAATTACCAAAAACATCTACAATTTGAAAAATATAAAAACATTTTTATTTCCTATTTTGAGTGTTTTTATTCTTAATAAAAATTGTTGAATTGTGTTTTTACTTTGTTCCTTTCATTTGCTTTGATTGTTTTCTTACTTTAAAAATATAAAAAAATTGCAAATTAAAAACCACCAAACATTTTCTGATCTGATCACCGACTACTTCGTAGGTTTTACTCGTGCTCCTTGTGTTTGACCATGGTCTCTATACCAGGTTAAATAAATAGCGGAGACCGCTGACATCGTTTTTATCGACTTATCTGTTTGATTATGTGCCTTGATTGTTTGATCTTTTGGTCTTGATTTTTCTTGATTGATCACGCCTCGTGATTTGGGTCGTAACGACCATAGATATTACTTAACCAGAGTTGCCTGGCGAGTCACCAGAATGGTGCAGTTGCCGAGGAGCACAGCTTAGTGGTCTTTTCAGATTTCTTTTTGATATCTATATGTTATAACTACTTCTGACCCGCTTCTGTTTTGCTTTTTGTGCGAGGAACCGCCCGAGGATGCTTTGGAGGAGACTAGTGCCTGAAGAAGAGTAGGAGCCGGAGCGGAATTAATTATAGCTTATAGATTAGCATAGATTAGTTTATTTTTCAGCATTCATTTATTATTGTAATAATACAAGTACACACAAACTTTCTGGACTTGGCATATCGGGATCTGTTTCGCCGAGCATCGGTGTGCTCGGGGACCTCACCGCAGTTTTTTCGCTGGTTTTGTTTTTCTTTAATTTTTTTTCTTTTCTTTGATTCTCGAAGAATTTGGCCCTTGGACTTAAGAATTTCTGTGATTGTGACATAATTCATTAAGGCCCAATCCCTAATTATTTGCCTGCACCTATAGTTCGTAATTGGACCTACTTAATAAATCATTAATAAAAAGTTAACTTGGTCGCTTGAGAGGTCACGTGCCGCTAGAGTCCATATACAGCGTGTACATGACCCATTGTGACGGACACCGATTGGTACCAGAGACCGGACCCTGACCTCTCTCTCTGACCAGCTAACTACCGTTCTTCACGATCATAAAAATTGCTCACCTAAGGATGTTTTCTTCTTGCATCATTTAGATTAGTATTATTTATGTCTTTAAATTTATGTGTGGATCACCTTGCATGTAGAGTGCTAGAGTCAGGTACGCCTTCCTTACCTTGCATGCATCATAAGTTTTGATAGCACATCAAATTTTTCGACTTCTCCCCCTTATTTTTGGACTTAAAATAATCAAGGGATCGAAAAATTCGTTAGGCGTTTTTTTATTATTGAAAATACCTAAAAAGATACAACCATAAAATTAGGACTGCTAAATAAACTTGATCCTAAAAGACACTTCACTAAAAAAACTGTCTTGGGAGAGCAATCCCCTCATTATTTGGTTTTCTTGCGCGAGAGAGTGACCCGCACACTATGATAGAGTCACACCTGAACTCTCATTAGACTACTGGTCTTGGGGTTACTCATTCTCCAGTAAGGATCGCTCCGATCTCCGGTAAAGCGGGCAGTGATATCTTTAACAAAGCGAGTTGATAAGGTAACCGGTAAACGATCTGCATCTTGTACTGGTTGGGAAAAATCTATCTTTGGGATTGAGCCAGTCTCATGGGAGCATAGGGTTCCTACCAGCTTGCCTAATCACCTTGCTAGACTGCATTATCATCTAAATAAAATTGACAAGATAAACAACTGAACCTTCACGGTCATCAGCTTCGACTTGTATAGGTGAATTGGGGGTTTGATTGCCGATCTTATTTGTTTCTAGATCCCATCCGCCTTTCTTCCAGATCACAATGATGGGTCGAAGGTCCCTTAGGCAGCCTTTGGCTGCACCGCTTTCGAGTACTCTGCCCCACTCATCTAGGCAGGTTCGAGAGAGCCTAGACCTGCTCTCTGAATCCGAGTTCAATTCCGCTCTGTTACCCCTTGACCACCCTTCTTCCAGTCTGAGGTGCCCGAGAAGAGACCAACACAGATATTTATTCATTTGATGGCACCTGAGTTCGAGTCTTTTGCCTTTATAGAGACCCAAGAGATGGCTAGTAGTGAAGAGTGCACCGATGGATAGACCTAAAGTACCACGTATTTTATAGACCTGGATGCCATCAACAACATATCATTAGTCTCCCTGAAGACGATGCAGAGGCAGATTAGAGACCAGGGAGCCTTCATGGTAGAGGTACGCAGAGAGATGGCACAGATGCGAACGGATAAAGGAGAGCCAAACCGAGCAGGCAGTGGAGAGATTCCAGATTTTAGAGGAGGAGATGGAGGACATCCAGAGGAGCCCCAGGAGCCCGTCCGACCAGCTAGGCCGATGAGGGAGTTGCACAACCATAGTGCAACTCTTACACACCGTTGGATTCAGCTTCCGGTAATTCTAGGAGATTTCAAGCTCCCTCCTCAGACTATTCAGCTTTTGCCCAAGTTTCATGGGCTTGCCAATGAGGAGTCGCATCTACAACTGTAGGAGTTCAAGATGATCTGCAGCACTGTCCACGACAGATTCGTGGATGAGGATGCCATCAAGATGATGGCATTCCCTTTCTTTATGGTTGACAGAGCAGCCAATTGGCTGAAACATTTAGGGAGATATGTCACTTCGTGGGAACAACTCCGGACCGAGTACTTGAATAAGTACTATCCACTCGACCGGACGAATGCGGCACATGCTCTGATCAACGATTTCTCCATGATCCCCAATGAGCAATTCCATGAGGTGTGGGATCGATTTCGTGAGCTTATCGATCGGTGTCCACATCATAATATCTCTAAACCCAATCTAGTGCAGAGCTTCTTTTGTGGGATGACACAGGAGCTGCAGGGGCTAGTGAATGCTTCTTGTGGGGGCTCCTATTTTACCAAAGACGAAGACCAGGTCTGGGCCATTTATGAGGAGATGGTTGAGAACTATACAGTGATGTCTCGGACCAGGCTCTACACTCAGGGGAAGCCTCCACCCCAGGCCGTGACCTATCACAGGATATCAAGGGTTGATGTGGGTCCATCCACTTCTTCTTCAGCAGCTGCAACACATGCAGAGTCGTCGGTCGCTGATATGGGCATTATCAGAGAGAAGTTGGACCACATCGAGATAATCGAGAAGAAGCAGTGCTAGGGTATGACTGAGATCGATCAGTTGGCACAAACTTTGAGTGACCTGAAGACCCAAATCATGTGTCTCCAGAAGGCACGGATGGCTTCTCAGCCCCGTCTCAGGTCACGAGCCGATCCTAACAGCAGTAACTCGACCCAGCACTCCGCCCAGTACAGACAGGTTCACCACATACAGGCGAAGCCGTTCCAGCAGCTGCAGCACCAGTGCTCAACTACCGCCATCTCAGGACACTCAGATGGTAGTGTATTAGCAGGATCAGCCACTGACAGTTCTTCCTCCACATCCATACTAGCAAGAGTCGTTGATGGAAGTCAATGGGATTTGGTACGACAGACAGTAACCCAGGATCCACCGAGATCATCCCGGATTCAGGTGGTCGACTGGAGGTGCTTCATCCTAGCAGTAGCCTCCAGCTCAGGGTGGACAGTTCGACCAGCAGCAGCAGCCCCAGTTCCCTCACCAGCCACAACAGAATTTCCAGCCAGGTCCTCGTCCCTACCAATAGGGACAGTAGTGGAGGCAACACCAGTAGCAGCCTCAGCAACAATATCCTCATCCTCCCCCTCATCAGTTCCAGCAGTAGCCTCCCTTTCAGCGAGGCAACCCGTCTGGTTCTCATAGGCCAGCCTATGAGAACCCAGCCCTTGATGATCTAGCCCGCCTACTCTCAGACTAGCACGCATCCTTTAGACGGGAGATGGGTGAGTTTCGCCAGGAGATGAGGGAGATCATCAAAGGAAAGGTCGCCATACCCGCTCAGATCGAGCCAAACCCGAATAACCTCAAAAGGAAATCTGAGCAGGTACAGTTCACAGAGACCACCACTCCTAGTGATTTATTGGGTGACATTGCTTCATATACATTTGATGCTGATTTTATGTCACTTAGGAGCGGTAGGATGCCAGCCGACAGCACCTCGTCTGAGAGACAACACCACGAGGATTCAGGAGCGCCAGACGAGGAGGATAGTGGTGTTGATGCTGCTAAGGATGATGATGATGACGGTGATGCTGATGCCACCAAGGACATTGATCCAGCCGACGGTACCGAGGTTGTCACTTCTCCAGATGCAGAGGGTGGTACTGATACCGCCAGATTCCATGATGCTGAGCCAGAGTACGATGTTGATGCTGCAACACCTGATGCCATGGGTGGTACTGAGGCCACCCCTTCCATTGCAGTAGTGTTTTCTCCAGTTTCTGTACCTCGGGACTATATGAAAAACACCCAAAAAATAATAAAGAAAAGGTTTCTTCATCTTCGAGTCCATATGTGATGATTGATGATTCTTGTATGGATTTCATGCCTTCGCAGCAGCATGAACCTTTTCCTAGCCCTCTATCTGAGGAGGACACAACCATTCTCTTCCCACAAGCACTTTGCTTGGCTAAGGGGAATAAAAGAGAAAATCCAAAAAAAGTTCGATGATGAATCTCATATTCATCACTCTAAATATCATTAATTAAGCTCAAATCCCTTAAAATCAGTAGCATTTCTACATCTATTCTGCATAATTAGCATTCATGCATGTTTTCGTAAGAATTGCATTTTATCCATTATTTATGCACAAAATAAGAAGCCAAAAATCCAACCAAAAAATGACCTGTAAATAGTCTAACTTCCCCGATTTTTAACTCATTCATGCTAACTCTGAATGATCCAAAACCACTCCACTGTGTACATATCACTAACAAGAACAAATGAAAAATACAAAAATCACTAACCCAAATAAGTGGACCAAAAACCTAAACCCTAGTTTCAGGATTTCCGGACCAAAACCCACATATCATCCTCATCCAATGTCCGTTTTAATCCTACTCACTTTTGAACTAATGTACATTCAATTCCCTTCAAAACAAGACCAAGTTCAAGAGAATCGGAGCTCATATGTAAAAGTTGGGTTTTGGGCCTCTTTTGTACATTTTGTATTTTAGCTGTTTTTGACCTATTAGTTTATGTACATATTTAACCTATTTTAGTTTGTTTCTTTTTCATTTGTCTTCTTTGATAAAAGTTTTATTAAAATACACAAAAATCTAAATCCAAATTGAGTCTGAAATCAAAGAAACAAATTGGGATCGAGTCTTCACTAACCGACTGTACAAAATTGGTCTTTTTCATCTTTTATTTTATTTCTTCTTTTTCTTAATTCATAAAAATCCAAAAAATAGATTAACGTGTAAATATCTATCTTTGATTTTACCATATTTTTCCGGATTTTTATCTGGTTTAAAAATGATATAAAAATTATAAAACCCAAAAATAAGGTATTATATGTACATGGCATACCCCAAAAATATCACTTTGTGCATTTGATCGATTTTTATTTTTATATTTTCATGAAAGTTGTAGATCTCTTCGAGACGAGCAATTTTCGTGAATAAACTTTTTCGATCCGAGGTCTTTTGCTATTTATTTTGCATTTTACAAAATCTTTATTTTTCAAATTTTCTGGTGCTGACACGTGGCAGCCCCTAGGTCCGCCACGTGTCAGCCTTTTTTGTCATTTATATTTATTAGTTTTTTATAAAAAAAAATCAACGCATGTGGGAAGCACGTGCCACCCAGGCACGTGCCACGCATGTGTCGCCCGCTCTTGCATCCCTTCAGCCGACACGAGGCACCCATCCGGCCGTCCGATCTCGACCGATCGGACGGCCAGGGATCGTCGTCCTCCCTGGTCACCTTTCCCAATCCTATCAGCCGCCGCCCTCAATTATCTCCGCCGCCCTGAGATTTTCTCCCATCGCTGGACCCCTCCAATCTCATCAAATCCTCATCGAAAACTGCCGCATCTCGTCAACCTCCCAATCACTCCCGCAAATTCGCTCAGATCTTCGATTTCCCGTCGATCCTCGATATCCCCCAAATCCCTCCAAATCATCTCCGACCTACTACTTTCCCCTTCCTACCTACGACAACCACCGCTATAAAAGCTTTGCCACCGCAACCATCACGTCTCATCCGCCGTTAGCACCAAAAAAGGCAGCGATGACAACCCGCCTCCCATCTCCGGCGAGATTCGGGGACCCTCCGGTCCTCGTTGTAGATGTGTGGTCTTCCCCGCCATTTGCTTTGCTCCGACGCACCGCCGTCGAGCCACCGATAAGTTTACCTGCTTCAACTTCCACCCTTCGTTCGTCATCAACGTTACTCCTTCGTCACCGACTTCAACCTCCGGCTTCGGCCTTCTTCTCCGATAATCACCCCCGAGCATCCACGACTCCCCGCTCCACCTTGGGCCACCTTCACCGACGACCATCGACGCGCATCTCCGTCTCCACCTTGACTGCGCCTTCAAAGCTCCTCCTCTGCAGCCAAGCTCCAGCCGCCTCCAACAGCTGCCCCTCCGCCCGGCCTTCCTCTGCCTTGGCCAGGCAGCTCCGCCGGGAGTGGCCGGGTCTCCACCTCCTTGCTCGTCCTCCACCGTGCGGTCGGGCGCTCCGACCCGAGAACCCCGCGTACGTGCGAGGCACGTGCGTCCTGGGGGGGATGTCAGCATTACGTAAGCCCGGGGTCACGTGTTGCGCACGTGCCTCTTGGTTAATTTGCAGAAGTCGCCCCGGAGCTCTCCCATATTATAGATCGACCCAACCACCCAAGGAGCACGTGCACTGTACGTGCTCTCTTGGAAAAACTGCAAGAGCACCCCTAGTCCTCCTCCTATTTGCGGATCAGCCCCCGCCAGCCAGAGGTCACGTGCCTCGCACGTGACCCTCTGTCATTTTTGCAACACGTCCCGATAGTTATTGGTATTTACAAATAAGCCCCCCACTGCATTGTTTATATTTATATTATTTATTATTATTTGCATAAACACCCCTGTGTTCCCTAGTAATTTTAGACATCTACATGACTTTGTTTTATTATCCAAAAATAGCATGATGTTTGTCATTTAATTCTCTACAGTTTGACATATTGTGGACATTTTTGTGATCAGTGGTTATTAATAATAAATTATTTTGTGGAAAATTGCGTATTTTGCCCAGTTTATGCTCTAAAATTTATCATTGATTAACCGTTACTCTAAAAATTCCCAAAAAATCATATATTGTAGAATTAATTGTACTCTACATTGTGCCCAAAAAGAATTGCATTTGCATGCATAGTTTGCCATGTAAAAATCATTTTGTATATTTCAGTGTTTGATTTTTAATAGGTATTGAAACTAGTATTTTCAAGGTTTAGGATTTTTCTGAGGTCCATTACCTAGTGTAGATGATTTTATCCCTTGAAAATAATTAGATTTAATATTTATTATAATTAAATATTGAAATTCATTCTGTTTGCATTTAAAAATTTATAAAAAAATTATACTGCATCCAAAAATTCCAAAAAAAATCATAGTGCATTAATTTCATCATATTTTGCATTGTGGCCAAGTTTCATATTTTTTGGACATCGTTTGATCTACTTTTACATTTTAGTCCCTAAAATAGGCTAAAATTGCATTTTGCCTCCTTGATTGCATTAAAAATTCCAAAAGACTGCCTCGAAAACTGCATACGAATTTTGATAGACATAATTCTAGGTTGTTCCTTTGCCTCCTTGTGTTCGACATTAGGACTTGTCCAAGTAAAATAAACATAAAACCGCATTGATTAAAATTGATGAATATTTTGTGTGGTTATTTTCTTGACCGATTTCGATTGCCTCCTATAACAAAACGACAAATCATTATATTTTTACGCATGATCAATAAATACATATCTCTTTTTAACACAACGAATTTCAGACTCATTAGATGGCGCCATTGCCGGGGAGGCAAACAGCTTAGTTTTGTGTTTTGAAAATTTTCGTTCGGTTTTCCGAATTCGGGTAGTCTGACCCCCGAATTTTTCATTATAAATTCTATTTTTTTTTCTTGCATTTAATTTATTTTATTTTCAACATCTATTTTTCTTTTTGAGTCACTCTCTTACACAAATCTCTCTTATTTTTCTTGCGAGGTACCCGGCATATATGGAGCGGTTTTTCAGGAACCGAAGCATCTTCAACGACTTCCGAAAAAGCCACAATTAAATTAAGATCGAGTCGAGTCGTGAGAGAGCGTAGAGTCTAGGTTTTTAATTTCTGTAATTTTTAATTTCTATAATTAATTGTTCATTTATAGCGGTGTCCGTTTGGACTCTCGCGTGTGTAAAAGACCTCTAACTTTCTTCTGTGGTATGTCGTCACCTGTTTCACTCTCCGGTGAGGGTGGGCCCAACTTGAGTGGCGATTAGAATAGACCTGCACATACGGCTCTCAGAGCATTTTAATTTTTGATTGTGCACGTAGGATTAAGCCACACTTCACATTAATCGAGATGCACATAGATCATTAAATTTAGCCAAATTTAGCTCAATTATTCCCGCTAATAGAACTTTCTGCTAAGTGTGGTTTTTCATCGGCTTGCATTTATTTAGAATAAATTTTCAATTTCTGTCTAGCATCCCACATGGAGATTGTGATGATTCACTACAAGTCTTCTAACTGAGCATACATCATAGTTTTCCACGTGCATCGGCTTTTCCCGAATTTCTCCCTCTTGTTTTGCCACATAATTTTAAAGGAAATTGGGACTGTATGATAGATGTATATTTGTGCTCACTTAATTCCTCAGTGATCGCCTAATTCAAATTGGGATTTCTAAATATAGCCGATTTTAAATTAACCCATATAATCAAGAATTTCTGTGGGAGAGCAACCCTGACCTTGGATTATTTTATTTTTTTCTGAGTGACCAAGAGACGATACTTAAGGCTAGAGCCCAAATCCGGATTTTCATATTGATTACTGATTCTGCCAAAAATGATTAGCTACTTCTCATTGAGGATATGCGTGTAGCCGGTAAACGGTCTGTATTTCCTTAGCAGAGTGGGTGGTTTAGATGACACTGCATAAGGCTCCATCCTCAAGTAACGGGTAACCATTCTACGGTCCGTACTTACTCCCATACTGGCTGAAAGTAGGTGCAACTAGTCGTAAGAATTCGAGCCAGTCATTACGAAAATTCTGACACCTAACAGCTCGTTAAATTCTTTCCAAGATTTTTTTATCGTCAATTAAAATTGGAAAGAAAATAGTCGAACTCTTACAGCTCCATTGTGTGAGTTGGTGAACCTGGGGTTTGATTTGTGTTTGCATTGGTGTGCGTGAACCGATTTCGAAGATCAATAGCTGCATATTTGATAAAATATCTTTTTACTATCCCGTGCAATCATCTCTCTCCTTTCTTGATTATGAAACTCTTGTCCAAAAACTCTTGCAGACCCAACCCCTCATTCCTTTCAGATCTTTCAAAAATGGCCGAACAATTATCCGAGAATCCATCAGTATTATACTATGAAAATGAATTCGTATCGGTTAAACCCAAAACATCTCCTCCAGCCCCAATAAGAGACTCTCAACCACCAACACTCTCTACAAATCTGATCTGCTTCATGAATGACAATCCTTTGTATTTGGACCAGACAAACCAACAACCGACTGAGGTCTCCACTTTTTCATACATCAATCCACTCTACTCCGATCATACAATTCATCCTTCATATTCGGTAAATGTCAATCCATCATTCATGGGAGATGATAACCACATGATCGAATTAAACACTTCTTCACCTCTTCCATCAACCCTACCCTAGAACACCAATGAACAATCATCATCTTGGATTGACCATGACAACCCCCTCTTCAGACATGATACTCATACAGAGGATTGAACGGACCACATAGAAACACATCAACCATGTATGCTGACTCCACAATATCAAGGTTCGACCACTCATAATCATAGGATTGAACTCTACTTGGACCAACTCCACATACCTAGACCATATGAGCAGTCGCCTTCCATAATTATTGAGGAGATATTTTCAAAAAATGATGATCATATATCAGATATTTCAAGAGACTCCTCTCCTAGTACATATTGGAAAATGGAAGAGGAAATTCAATTACAAAAACACACCCCAACTGCTCCCATGATTGGTCATGAAAAGATTTTGGAGGATATTTTGAGGATGAATAAGAAATTTGATTCAATGGAGGATAGATTTCGAAAATTTACCGATCGATTAATTTCAATCTCTGATAGTTCGGATAAAAAAATGAATGAGGAAATGATTGGATCTCTTGTTGAAAATTTTGAGGATATTCAGAAACCTAGGGACAATTCGGACAATAGCACTTCTACATATTATTCCCCTAAAAATGACTATGTCTCTGACTCATACTCTGAACATCGAAGCCCTAACTCATCTACAGAAGGCAATACATCACCACACCACACAGAAAATACCAAAAAATGGAATATTCAAAAACACCAAAAAAATCGAAAATTCAGAAAATTTCATAAAAATTGAGACTGAAGAAGATCTGAGGAATTTGGATCCTGTTGTACGGGAAGCATTGGAGAAGAAATTATCTTTTGAACTTCCCTTTCTAAAGGCCATTGAACACTTCCCCGACATTAAACGGTTTGTAATGGATAAATTAATGATCAAAAAGTCGGGCAGGATACAGACAAAGACTGAAAGACATATCTTGTCAATGGCCTCCTCCTTGGTATTGAGTAGAAAAACCAAGAGCCGCATAGTGAAGCGGTTGCTCAGATTTGACTACATAATCAAAGACACAATTTTCACCCATGCTCGGATTGATGATGATTCACGATCAATATCCTCCCGACCTCTGTATTTCACGAACTCAAACTCGAACCAATCAGGAAAATACGAGAGAATGTTTAATTAGCAGACCGATCGATAAAGAGGCTGAGAGGAATCATTTCTGTCATCATGAAATTCCAAGGTGCTCCGCTCAAAGTAGAATTCACGGTCATTGATATTGAGCATCAAGGAGAATTCACCCAGTCTCCAATTATTCTCGGAAAGCCATTCTTAGCATTATCAAAGGCAATTATCGATTGTGAGACTCGGGAAATCAATTTTAAAGCATTGGAAGCACTTAGATCTAACCCTATCTTTGAGGAACCACGATCTTCTGAGGAAACCCAAGAAGTCCCCAACAGCCGCAACCATGAAGAGGTAGAAGAGCCCTACCCCCGCTATGACACCTAAGATAGCGGTTGTTGATGAGACTATTGGTTTAGAGAATCCCCCCTGCTCCATTCCCAACTGCTCTCACCATGGAGAATCATGTATATGAATCATATGATCCGAAGACTTATGCATGGGCACACCCTGTGTCAACCTACTCTGACTACATGGATTACATCAACTCAACACAAGAATGCTCCAACATCGAATCAATTAAGAATGAACATGCAGAAACTCTCCCCAGTATTTCAATTCCCACGGATCTCAAAATAGACAAATCCTTCTACTACGAACCTGAGACATATGTATGGTCGCACCCTGGAGCAACCTTCTCTGAATACCTTGACCAAATCATCCCAAATCGAGGGTGCACTAACATTCAGGATACTAAGAACAAACACACAGGTCGAACACCGACCAAGGAGAAAAATTCCAATGGCTACTCATCTGGATACTCAACTGAACTGACACCTTCACGAAACAAGAAAAGAAAGTAACCTTTGACCTTTCGGAAGAGGAATCAGCTGATGATCCCTCATCAGGTCCGGAAAAGGTAATCTACATGAGTGAAGTCTGTTCGGCAGCTCTAAAGCCATATCTTCGCAAGGATCCAAAATTCGATTCTCGTTGTACAACTCCCGTTCCTAACTACTATTCATCCAAAGCTGATACTCCTGCCCTCTTCAAATACACTGGAATTATTTCTTATGAGCTGACTGAGACCGGTGCTTCCGAGTATTCATCTGAGGACAAACTGCTTGATCCCAAGAAGGAACGATTTTTGAGGAAAAATTGAAGAAATAAAAAGACATGAATATCTGGAGTGTGTCCACATTCAACTACTATTCCTCCAAGGATAACTTTGATGATGGCTACCTTTCATCTGAATCAAATGTTTCATCTACTATCCATCATGATTTTTCTGAAGATGGCAATGATAATAGTTGGGAATTATATGCTTCATCTCCGTCTCGTTAATACCGATCTCCCATCACAGGCTCACAAAAAATCAGCTGAAAACCACCTTAATCATCGGCTACCCACCCTCCCTCCCGACCACATCGGTCTCCTTGTACAGCTTCTTCCTCTACTTAGGCCAAGGCCTAAGTATGGGGGGACCGATGCCATATGTATATACCATTTCCCTGCATCTTTCTCCTATCTCCTGATCACTCCATTTCCACCCTTCTCTTATACTTAGGATGACCAGAGCCTAAGTATAGGGGGAACCGATGCCCGTCTGTTTATACTCTCCTCATTCACATACCCCAATCACTTCATTTTCCCCACTCTTCTTCTATATTTAGATTATTCACAGTCTAAGTATAGGGGGACGTATCTGTAAAACATGCTTTTTTTCTTCTCCTTTTTCACTTTCTTACGCTTAGCCCGAGCTATGTCTTCTTTATGCTTCTTGTGCTCTGAGGACACAACACTCGCTAAGTATAGGGGGTATGCATATATACTTTGTATATATTTTATCCATATCTTGTACTTTCGCATAAGTCTATATGTATTTGCGGGATGGGTAATTAATTATAAAAACAAAAAAATCAAAAAAAAAAAGAGTTTTGCTACTAACACTAACTGTGCCCAAAATTTTTGAAAAAGAAAAATGGCTTCTTATTCATTTCTGCATAAAAAATCAAAAAAACACAAAAAGAAAAAAAAATGTGTCTGCATTTCACACACATGCACTTCATCCATCATCGTATTCATTTGCATCTATAAAAAGTCATTGGGTTCAGAACTAAGTTGTAAACAGAAACCGAGAGTGGTCTGGACTTGTCCTTAATCCACCTAATTTTCAGAGGAACTTCATCGAGAAATGGATTTTAAGAGCTTCAGGTCTTTGACTTAATTCTTTAAGTTCCATGTGACAATATACAACGTTTGACTCTTAGTGTCTAACCTGGTCTCTTCATTCTGGGTACAACTCTAGAATAGGGAATTAATTTGTACTCTCGCATTATGCACTTAGCTCAACTCAGATGGGATGTTGGAAGACTGTGTAAGTTTCTTTTCCGGTAGCGTGGAAATCTAAAGACTGGATTACGGGTTGAAATAAAGCTCCAGAAAAGGGATGGACAGCTGGGCACAATTTTTTCTAAGACCCCAAAAAATGTACGGAAACAAAAAAATTCTATATCTATAGGGGCACAACAAGATCCAAGCAGAACCACCAAAAATTCCAAATACAAAGAAGCAACTACCAAATAAATATCTGACCAAAAAGGTCCAAGCTTCAAGAAACCTGCAGATCTTGGTGGAGACTCGGCTACACTGGCCATCTTCACAAGGAGAGGTGACTACACTGGCCACCCTCCAGTTCTTTTCCCCTTCTTCTAACTTCTCCCCCCAATTTGATTGTGAACACAGTGCGATAAACCTTAGAAGGAAATACCTGACTCCCCGAGGACGAGTTATTGGAAAGGAGGTTTGCGCTGTAGTCCGGCATTCTGGATGGGAAGAGCTAAAACCTTTCACACACATGAGTCGATTGTTCAATGTTTATAGGGTATGTTTTGGGAAGAGGATTGATCTAAGATGACTTCTGAGCCAAAACTGTAGCAATGATGTATAGAACTTGAAGGTTGTTGATTTTAAAATTCTAAGGCTCACAGAAGTTCCGCCACACTAATAATCCAAAGGTCGAGTCTAGTTTCACTTTTACCTTCAGCTCATGGTCTTGGTAGGGAACCCAAACTCATTTCACCTCATGGCATTTCTTTTTTATGCTCAGGGACGATCATGGTTTAAGTATAAGGGGACGGTGAATCTCAGATTCATCACTCTAAATCTCATTAATTAAGCTCAAATATCTTAAAATCAACATCATTTCTGTATCTATTCTGCATAATTAGCATTCATGCATGTTTTCATAAGAATTGCATTTTATCCATTATTTATGCACAAAATAAGAAGCCAAAAATCCAACCAAAAAATGACCTGTAAATAGTCTAACTTCCCCGATTTTTAGCTCATTCATGCTAACTCCGAATGACCGAAAACCACCTCCACTGTGTACATATCACTAACAAGAATAAGTGAAAAATACAAAAATCACTAACCCAAATAAGTGGACCAAAAACCTAAACCCTAGTTTCAGGATTTCCAAACTAAAAACCACATATCTTCCTCATCCAATGTATGTTTTAATCCTACTCACTTTTGAACTAATGTACATTCAATTCCTTTCAAAACAAGACCAAGTTCAAGAGAATCGGAGCTCATATGTAAAAGTTGGGTTTTGGGCCTCTTTTGTACATTTTGTATTTTTGCAATTTTTGACCTATTAGTTTATGTGCATATCTAACCTATTTTAGTTTCTTTCCTTTTTGTTTGTCTTCTTTGATAAAAGTTTTATTAAAATGCATAAAAATCCAAATCAAAATTGAGCCTGAAATCAAAGAAACAAATTGGGACCGAGTCTTCACTAACCGACTGTACAAAATTGGTCTTTTTAATCTTTTATTTTATTTCTTTTTTTCTTAATTAATAAAAATTCAAAAAAATAGATTAATGTGTAAATATTTATCTTTCATTTTACCATATTTTTTACGGATTTTTATCTGATTTAAAAATGACATAAAAATTATAAAACCCAAAAATAAGGTATTCTATGTACATGGGATACCCCAAAAATATCACTTTGTGCATTTGATCGATTTTGATTTTGATATGTTCATGAAAGTTGTAGATCTCATCGAGACGAGCAATTTTCGTGAAGAAATTTTTTTGATCTGAGGTCGTTTTCTATTTATTTTGAATTTTACAAAATCTTTATTTTTCGATTTCTCTGGTGCTGACACGTAGCAACCCCTAGGTCTGCCACATGTCAACCTTTTTTGGCATTTATATTTATTAGTTTTTATTAAAAAAAATTCAATGCACGTGCGAAGCACGTGCCACACACGTGCCGCCCGCTCCTGCATCCCTTCAGCCGACATGAGGCCCCCATCCGGTCGTCCGATCTCGTCCGGTCGGACGGCCAGGGGTCGCCGTCCTCCCTGGTCACCTTTCCCAATCCTATCGACTGCCGCCCGCGATTATCTCCGCTGCCCCGGGAATTTCACCCATCGTCAGACCCCTCCCATCTCATCGAATCCTCGTCGAAAATCGTCGCCTCTCGTCAACCTCCCAATAACTCCCGCAAAATTCGCTCAGATCTTCGATTCCCTGTCGATCCTCGATATCCCCCAAATCCCTCCAAATCGCCGCCGACCTACTACTTTCCTCTTCCGGCCTACGACAACCTCTGCTATAAAAGCTTCGCCAACGCAACCATCAAGTATCATCCGTTGTTAGCACCAAAGAAGGTGGTGGTGACAGCCCGCCTCCCGTCTCCGGTGAGATCCGGAGTCCCTCTGGTCCTCGTTGCAGACGCGGTGGTCTTCCCCGCCTCCTCCTTTTCTCTAGCGCACCACCGTCCAGCCACTGATAAGTTCACCTATTTCAACTTCCACCCTTTGTTCGTCATCAACATTCACCTTCGTCACCGACTTCAACCTCTGGCTTCGGCCTTCTTATCCGACAATCACCCCCGAGCATCCACGACTCCCCGCTACGCCTTGGGCAACCTTCACCGACGACCATCGATGCACATCTCCGACTCCACCTCGACTGTGCCTTCAAAGCTCCTCCTCCGCAGCCAAGCTCCAGCCGCCTCCAACAGCTGCCCCTCCGCCCGGCCTTCCTCCGCCTTGGCCGGGCAGCTCCGCCAGGAGGGGCAGAGCCTCCACCCCTTGCTCCTCCTCCACCGTGCGGCCGGGCTCTCCGACCCGAGACCCCCCGCGCACGTGCGAGGCACATGCGTCCCGGGGGGGACATCAGCATTACGTAAGCCTGGGGTCACGTGTTGCGCACGTGCCCCTTGGGTAATTTGCAGAAGTCACCCCGGAGCTCCCATATATTGAAAATCGACCCGACCGCCCAAGGAGCACGTACGCCGCACGTGCTCTCTTGGAAAAATTTCAAGAGCCCCCCAGTCCTCCTCCTATTTGCGGATCAGCCCCCATCAGCCAGAGGTCACGTGCCTCGCACGTGACCCTCTGTCAATTTTGCAACACGCCCCCGTCAGTTATTGGTATTTACAAATAAGCCCCCCACTGCATTGTTTATATTTATATTATTTATTATTATTTACATAAACAGCCCTGTGTTCCCCAGTAATTTTAGACCTCTACACGACTTTGTTTTACTATCCAAAAATAGCATGATCTTTGTCATTTAATTCTCTACAGTTTGACATATTGTGGACATTTTTGTGATAAGTGGTTATTAATAATGAATTATTTTGTGGAAAATTGCATATTTTACCCAAAAATAATTGCATTTGCATGCATAGTTTGCCCTGTAAAAATCATTTTGTATATTTAGTGTTTGATTTTTAATAGGTATTGAAACTAGTATTTTCAAGGTTTAAGATTTTTCTGAGGTCCATTACCTATTGATAGATCTTAGATAATTTTATCCCTAGAAAATAATTAGGTTTAATGTTTATTATAATTAAATATAGAAATTAATTTTTTGCATTTAAAAATTCATAAAAAAAAATCATATTGCATCCAAAAATTCCAAAAAATCACAATGCATTCATTTCATCTTATTTTGCAGTGTGGCCAAGTTTCATATTTTTCGGACATCGTTTGATCGACTTTTACATTTTTAATCCCTAAAATAGGCCAAAATTGCATTTTTCATCCTTGATTGCATTAAAATTTCCAAAAGACCGCCTCGAAAACCGCGCATGAATTTTGATAGACATAATTCTAGGCTGTTCCTTTGCCTCCTTGTGTTCGACCTTGGGACATGTCCAAGTAAAATAAACATAAAACCGCATTGATTAAAATTGACGAATATTTTGTGTGGTTATTTTCTTGAACGATTCTGATTGTCGCCTACAACGAAACGATAAATCATTATATTTTTACGCACGATCAATAAATACATATCTCTTTTTAACGCGGTGAATTTCGGAGTCGTCAATCAACAGTTGGAGTTTATCCAGCAGATGATTGATAGATTCCATATCCAGCTGACTCTACAGGAGGTACTTGAGCACATTCCTCTCTTCCAAAAGAATTTGAGAGAGAAGACCATTATCCACAGGAAGAAGAGGAACCATCAGGTAGAGAGTCATGTGCTGACCCATGCCACTTGCTTCGCTATCCAGAATCGTCTGCCAGTCAAGAGGCCGGATGCAAGAGCTCCCTATGTCAGATGCCACATTCATGAGCAGAGATTCGACCATCCTCTATTAGACAGTGGCTCTTCCATCAACCTACTTCTGTTATCCTTACTCGACCGATTTGAGTTTGGCCCTCTTCGACAGAGCATGACAGTCCTTTAGTTTGTTGATAGATCTGTCAAGAGGCCGAAGAGATTGTTGAAAGACGTGGTCGTCACAATTCGGGCATGAAATTCCTCGTGGACTTTGTTGTGTTGGACATGGAGATCCCTGAATATGTGACCGATACCTCCATCATTCTAGGACGTCCATTCTTGGCCACAGCCAAGGCGGTGTCCTACTATGATAGTGGGATGGTATACTTTCGAATCGAGGGAGAGAGTATAGAAATAGAGATGATCGATGAGACTAGAGTGCGAGACCCAGCCTGCTCAGAGCAGTTTAGTGATGCAGAGCAGACGATAGAGGTAGAGCAAGACGTCCACCAGGAGTGCGACTTTGTGTCACTGACAATGAAGACACTTGGTCCGATCCCTTTTCACGAGCCATTCTCTCAACTTCAGACACCGTAGATTCGTAGTTTCTGGTGGAGGAGAGTTCGGAGAGCACACTCTTGGTGGAGGACATTCTTGAGGCTGACGACCGCATTCAGGTCAGCGAAGCAGATTTTGTATCATGTAATTCCGATTCAGATCCCTCGAATTCAGACATAGACTGGACAGAGTTTGATGATTTATTACCCTGTCTGATTTCCACAGAGCCAACAGCTAGGGTGGAGACCATGCCAGCACCGAGTATAGCTACACTAGTAGTGCAGTCTTCACCAGTTTTACATGATCAACGAGAGTTCTCTCATTCAGATCTGGTAGTAATCACTCGTACTTTCCAGGGGCCAGATTTGCCAGCTCCCAGTTGTCTTGAATTAAAGCCTTTGTTGCAGTCGCTAAAGTATAGATTCCTTACGGGTAAGTTTGAGATGTACCCAGTCATTATCTCAACAGATTTAACTGGAGAGCAAGAATCTCGTTTGATGGAGGTTCTTGAAAAGAACCGCAAGGCGATAGGATGGAGTGTAGATGATCTCTAGGGGATAAGTCCGGCCTTGTGCTCCCACCATATCTATCTCGAAGAGGACGCTAAGCCGTCACGTGAGTTCCCGTGACAGCTGAACCCGAATCTTCGAGAGGTGGTCATGAAGGAAATATCGAAATGGTGGAGCGTCGATTTTATCTACCCCATCTCTGACTCCAAGTGGGTTAGTCCATTACATGTGGTGCCCAATGTCACGACCCCAATTCCGGACCATCGGATCCTCCCATATCCGGATCTGGTTACTCGGCAATAATTTATTAGCAATCACAACTAACATTCAGAAATAGACTGCAATTAAAAATACTCAGAAGGAAATATTTCAACACTTTTCCATTCACAAAATAAAGTTCACATGATACATTATCCTACTATGATCATTTACATGTACACCAGCTGGAAGGAAATGCACAAAAAGGTTACTAACTACATTACAGAATAAAGATACTGTAGCTGGATGGATGACTATATTAGTTGGCTGGATTATTAAAGTCCTTGCGATGGCTCAACAATACCTGTTAGGTTTTTCATAAATCATAAGATAACAATTAGCGAATGCTAAGTAACAAAGAAGAGAAAAGAAAATAAATTGTGTAATTTTTCAAAACTTGTTATCACAAAAAGTTTCATTCATTCTCATTAATTTAAGTCATATTCCATTCTATTCCACTTTAGGGATTAGTCTTGGGAATTACCTCACCATTATATGGACTCCGAAGCTGTGGACACTTCGAGATTAGAGATTGCATTGATCTGGTAAGCTTATGTTGCCGCACGTCGCCTCAACCAATCCTCCAATACTACCCTGACAATTTCCTTTTTCTTTATTAATCAGGGTCTCAAGCCCTCTGCCTGGTAAATAAAAGAGCACACCATCCTCGAGGGCTCGGTTGCTTAAAACCTCATGCTAACATCTAATCATATAACCTAGCGTCTTTAAATACATGTTATCATGACCCAGCCACTATCCAACCACCCGTGCCTCCACTTTGCATGACTACATCTTCCGTCGTTCAACCCGAAGATATTGGCACCTGGTACCACGCATTGCAATTTATTTATTTTGTGCGCACTTATCATAATAGGGCAACCGTGTACCACCTAGGTTGGGCCACACCAATACGGGTTCCTTCCGACAAACCTACAGGTTGCATGTCCGACCTGTAGTTATACTCCCAATCATCCTTAACGTGACACATGATCCTTTTCAGAATCCAACTTAATACACATCAATTCCCATGATGTAATTCCTCCGTTAGGCCTTCAATTTGCATATTTCTTAATCTTGAGTATAGGACAACATATATATTAATTCATATCTAAATATACTTATATTTATGCTTATGTTAACTCCCAAACCCTATCTTTCCAAGCCACTGCATCAATTCGATGCTTAAACCTTATTTTAGTGGGAATCACAAAGCAACTTTTCATATTTTCTCAAAAATAGCTAAAATTAGGGTTTTTCTTAGCAAAGAACATAAAATCAAGAATTTCAATAATCTCGTATGAAAATCCAACAACAAAAGGAAGGATTTTGTTTCCTAATCGAGTTCTCTCTCGTGTATGCAGTGCTTTATCGTGTTTCATTTTAGAAAGGATGATTTAAGGCTCCCGAAACGATCAAATTTCATTTTCATATCAAAAACGTTAAAAACATGCCAAGAACGCGAAGAACGCATAAAGAACATTAAGAATGCGAAGAACACATGAAGAGCGTGAAGAACATGTTTTCTCTCAAAATTTCGGCAGAGCTTTCCCTTATACGAGGTGATATTTCTAGGAAAATTTCGATAGATTTTACCCTTATATTGGGATATATTTCTATAAAAAAATCGGCAGAGCTTCCCCTTATATCGGGACATATTTTAGGAAAATTTCGATAGAGTTTCCCTTATATCATGATATATTTCAAAATAAAAATGAAAAAAGTTTCCTCTATAAAATCAATTGAGAGAAAAACAACTGCGAAACTAAAAGAATATAGTCAAGCTGCAAGCGATGGGGAATCAGTAGACACCATGCGTCCTAGGTGAGTGAATGTGTGATGAATCACAGGGTTCATTGACGTGCATAGCCGCCCGCACCTAAACCGCATTCTTCAGCGTTGCATAGAGGTTCATCTTGTCTTTTCTTGGGAGAAGAGTCACTTCATGGTGACTCAAGGGATGGTGCTTGGTCATATTATCTCCAACAGGGGCATGGAGGTTGATCCGGCCAAGGTGGATATCATCAAGAAACTCAATCCACCGTCCAACTTACGGCAGTTATAGTCTTTTCTGGGGCATGTCGGTTTCTATCGACGTTTCATTCATGACTTCAGCAGGATTGCCCGACCGTTGACTGATCTGCTGACAAAAGACACCGAGTTCATTGTAGATGATAAGTGTCTTACATCATTTGAGACTCTCAAGAGCTTAGTTGTTGAGGCTCCTGACCTTCAGCCGCCTGATTAGTCTCTCTCATTCGAGATCATGACGGATGCCTCTGATTTTGCTGTAGGGGTCGTGATAGGACAGAGGAGGGATGGAGTACCATTTGCCATTCACTACTCTAGCCGTGCATTGGATGTCGCGTAGCGGAACTACACTATCACATAGAAAGAGATGGTAGCCATAGTTTTCACCTTGGATAAATTTCGATCATATATTCCGGGATCCAAAGTGACTATCTTTACCGATCATACCACCATCAGGTACCTCATGACAAAGAAGGATGCCAAAGTGAGATTGACTAGATGGATCCTTCTACTCTAGGAGTTTGACATTGAGATTAAGGGCAAACCTAGAGTCAAGAATGTGGTGGCGGGTCACCTCTCCCGTTTGGAAAATCTTGAGGAATCTGAGCAGACTGATCCCATTACAGAGACCTTCCCAGATGAGGCAATCCTTGCTATCGCCTCTCTTCCATGGTACACCGATATTGTGAACAATCTTGTTGCCAAGAAAGTTCCACAAGGTTGGCCCAAGCAACGACTTGAGACCTTCCTTGCGAAGGCCAAGTCCTACCCTTGGGAGGATCCCATCCTTTATCATGAAGGAGGGGATAGTGTCTGGCATCGGTGCATTCCTTGGGAGGAGCACCACAGCATCCTCACATTCTACCACAAGCTTGAGGCTGGAGGACATCATTCTGGGAGGAGAACAGCACAGAAAGTGCTCCAATCTGGCCTATGGAGGCCTATCCTCTTCAAGGATTCTGATGAATTCGTGAAGAGATGTACTGACTGTCAGAGGATGGGCACATGTGGAAAGCGTGATATGATGTTGATGCAGTCCATTCACTTCTGTGAGGTTTTTGATGCATGGGGCATCAATTTCATGGGCCCATTCCCTGAGAGCCAGGAATTCAAGTACATTCTGTTGGTTGTTGATTATGTGAGTCGTTGGGTTGAGGCTATTCCCGTCTGAACCGCATATGCTAAGACTGTTTGCAAATTTTTGAGGAAGAATATCATTTTACGGTTTGTGGTGCCTATAGTTTTGATATCTGACGGGGGGGTCTCATTTTACCAACGACAAGGTAAAGGCCCTTGCTAACGAGTTCAGCATAGACCCTCGAGTTGCCGCTCCATACCATCCTCAGACCAATGGTCTTGCTGAAGTATCGAACAGGGCGATAAAGACGATATTGCAGAAGGTAGTCTGCCCAGACCGAAAGGATTGGCCACAGCTTTTGGAATCGATCTTGTGGGCATATCGGACTTCCTTCAAGACTCCTTTAGGTACATCTCCCTTTTGTATTGTTTATGGCAAGCCCTGCCATTTACTTGTTGAGATTAAGCATAAGTCACTTTGAGTTGTCGTTGATATATTATTGGATCCAGAGAGTGTAGGTGATCAAAGAAAGGTAGAATTGGAAGCCCTGGAGGAGCTTAGAGATACAACCTTTTCAAATAGCCTACAGTATAAGGAGCGAGTAAAGATAAGGCATGATTCTCATATTAGCCATAAACAGTTTGAGCCAGATCAGAGAGTATGGTTGTTTGATGCCAGTCTTAGATTATTTCCAGGGAAGTTGCAGAGTAAGTGCAAAGGACCATCTCTGGTCCGAAAGGTGCATGACAATGGTAGTATCGGCATATCTGAGATGTCATATGAGTCCACCTTTCATGTTAACGGTCAGTACCTCAAACCATATCTAGATCATGAGCAGTTGATCGTTGACGTCGTCCCGATTCATTTTTCATGAGATGTGGTCTTTGACTCACATCAGTTGCATCTAGTGCCTGATTATCACTGTCTCCTACCTTGTATAGATCCAGATGTCCATATCATCTCATTCTTTAGTCTAACACCCCATTTGTATCTTATGATTATGCTATACTTAGGGTGTGGTTTACCGTAAGTATAGGGGGTGTCAGATTTTTTATTAGTCTATTGATTCTTTTTACCTCTATTTTGTTGCCTATACTTAGTGATATGTTACCTTAAGTATAGGGGAGGTAGACCCTGTACATTCTCTCACTCGGTTTTCCCTTTGTATACAATATGCTATACTTAGGATTACTTGATCCTAAGTGTAGGGGGAATCACCGAGATCTCTTCTTTCTATTAGTTGTTGTAGTATAGCCTTTCTTTTCACTTCCTTATACTAAGCACGAGTTATGTCTTCTTCATCGCTCTGTGTTCACTCTGAGGACATCATTCGAGCTAAGTATATGGGGTGTCGCATATATAACATATATACTTTAGACATAACTCGTACTTTGTGTGAGTTTATTAATAAATAAAATGGCTAAAATCCATAACCTAAAAATCACAGAAATTTAAAAAAATTTCTTGTACATAAAATCTTTTCTTGTGAATCCATGGTTATTTCTAAAAAGTATTTTTGTATAAATGTTTGTAAAAATGTTTTGTTTGTAAAAAGTTTGTAAATACTTTTTTTATCAAAACTATGTATATAGTACAAAATTTTTATAAAATATTTGAAAAATAAAAGTTTGCAAAAACCCGTGTGTAAATAATTGTAAATAGTTTGCAAAACTTCTGCATTCATGCATGCATTCAAATATTTTCAAAAATTTTGCACATTTTCAAAACTTTGCATAAAAAGATTTTTATAAATATTTGTATATCCTTCTAAATTATAGTTGACATTTAAACTAGCCTGGAATTAAATTGGAAAATGGAGCTTAGTTAAGACATTAATCCACCTAATTCTAAGAGGAATCTTATAGGATTTGGGGTTAAGACCTTTCGAGTTCATTGGTGACTTAATTCTTTGAGTCCACTAGGCTATGATCACATGTCATCTTGATGAGCCTAAGTAGAACATTTAACAACGCACGCATGACTCTCACAGACAATGGCTTTACTTGCACCAGCACCTTACACATAACTCTCTACAAATGAGGTGGTGAGGAGGCAGTTTCCCTTTACTTGGGGTAGCATACGAGGGTAGTACTTCTAGGTGGAACCTCTCATCTTCCTTTAGGGAGGGAAGTGCACCTCAACTTGATCTGGCGGTGTCGAGATCTAAAGATAGGAGTTGTGGGTTGCAATAATGCTTCAAAAGAGGGATAGTCTACTGGCTCAGGAAGAAAAAGTCCTTATGTATATATGTTGCACCATGTAGATATGTTGTACATATGCACATCAAAAAAATGTGCAAAAGAAAGAAAACTCCAAAAAAGTGGCAGGTCTGATTGAAAATGAAATACTGATGAATCTGCGATTTGTCATCTTTATTCATTTATTTTAGCTTAAAATCCCTTATAAAACACCTGCATATAACGCTAATTCCATATTCTTACTAAATTGCATCTGTGTAAATATTGTACATTTCTTATTAATTTTAACCTAAAATAAATAAATAAATAAAGAAAAGAAAATAAAAAAATAAATAAAGAAAAGAAAATAAAAAAAGGAAGACTGTATACAGGCTGACCCAGACCCCGAGAGAAGGTCAAGACTTGACCTGATCGACCTGGAATAAAGTAGGGGGAGATAGGGTCCTCAACCAGAAAATCCAAAAAAATGTGTTTCTCACTTATTTTGTGTATATCTGTATAAAACTGACACTAATTTATTTGTACCTTAATTGACTTCAAATCAAATAACATTCAAAATCAAAGTTGTAAATAAAAATGTGTTCTAATTACTAAAATTGATTGCACAATTAAATCTTGTACAGAATAAAAGTAGCCACACTTGGAAAAAGCCACTAAGCACTAATTGAAAGACCAATTCCGGCTCCATATGTGCTCAAATTGAATCAATCTCAGTTCCATTGAACTCGAAATTAAATTATTTTCAAAATGGCTGTATTTTCATAATTTTTGGAGTTACGGATGAAAAGTCGGTTTTCTAGGGTGGTTTGTGCAATTTTCCCATATATTTTGTGTATATTATATTTGTATATATTGTAAATTAATTCCACTGATTTTTTTAATAAAAAAAATTAAAAAAATAATAAATTCTTAAAACACAAAAAAGGGCTAATTCGTCATTTAACCTTGTATATAATGTCATATATGTATATAGTACATGTATATAGTTGTTATTTTTAATTAACCTTCATAAAAAAATAAAAAAATAACATTTTTTAATTCAAATTAAATAAGTGACGAAAATTCAAAAAAAAAAGATAATTTTGTAATTAGTTTTATCTCTCTTTTATTTTCTTTTTCAAATTTCATCTCCCTCCCACCAAAAAATTCAAAAAATCATTTTAATTTTCATCTCCATTATCTCTTCAAAAGAAAATTCAAATTTCATCTCTTCTATTTATATGGCTCCATCTCCCTCATTCCAACTTGATCAATCTTTAGAGAGAGGAGCCCGATCTCCGAGGTCGAGAATTGTGCCTAGCCTCCGAGCCGTCCGGTGACAGCGAGTCGGCCTTGTCGAGGCGATCACGGTCCATTTTCCGCTCCTAAGGTGAGATCCAAATTTTCTTCGCATTTTATCTTAGTTTAATCGCTTTTGATTTTGTCGCATTTTTTTTGTCATTTTGTTCTTCTAGATCATAAAAAATTCATCACGATTTTTGATCTGCCACCGACTCGAATTTCCATCTCATCTTCGCAATCTCTCCACGTTCTATTTTCTACCTCCCACGATCTATCAACTCCGGCCGCGTTCGGTGACCGGAGAATCAGATTCATTCTCTCATTTCCGCCGAATCCCCATCCACGTTCCGATTTGTAGATAAATAAAAAAATCATTTTTTATCACTAACGTTTGTTTTGCAGGATCACTAAGATAAAAGAAAATTAAAAAAAATTCTCTATCCTTTTAATTTTCTGTTTTTCGGATTTAAAAAAATACAAAAAAAAGTTTTCCTTCTTTCATTAACTGTTTACGTAAGAAAACAAACAAAAAAAATAAAAACAAAAAAAAGAGACAGCAGCAAGGGGCGGCGTAGCCAGCACCCCCGTCGCCCTCCACCGACAGCCCGCTCCTCCGCCTGATCTGCACCGCCACCGCCGTGCCTGGCGGCGCCCCGCCGCCCACTGCCTCCAGGCGGCCCCTTCTTCCTCGGCCGCCAAGGGCGGTAGCACCGCCGTTTGGCCTCCCTGCCCCCGCGCACTGGTCACGCGCCCCGCACCAATGCATCATTCGCGCTCGGCCAGCACTCCGCCGCCCAGCAAAGCGCCGCCATAACGGAGCCCTCCAGCAACCTCTTCGCCCAGCGAAGCCACCTCCGCGCTGCGCTCCGTGCGGCGTTGCCGCCCTCCACAGGCCACCTGCGCGAGCTCCTCCGCCTCGTGGGGCGGCGCCGCATCCCTGCCGCGCCTCCAGAATCCAGCGTCGCCGAAGCCCCCTCCGCCTCCGGCGCCGCCCGCTCGTCCAGCCCCTGCGCCTCCTGTGCCGCGACACGTGCCCTCGCGTGGAAGAAGAAGGGGCGGCGCCCCTTTGGTTCCCTTGCCCCTTTTGCCTTGCAAAGAACGAAACCCTCTTTAGGGTTTTGATTTAAAAAAGGGGAAATTTGCAGATCAGCCCCCAAAAGTTTCTGAAATTACAAAAGCGTCCCCGCCTGATCTTTATTTTATTTGGGAAGATTACATACAAGTCCCTGGAAGTTTTCAGAATCGACAGAAAAGTCCCTGCCAGCCTTCAAAGCACCTATATTGGGTAAAATGGCACCGTTGCCGGGGAGGCACGGCGAGGGTAGTTAGGTTTCTCTTTTGACCTGCTATTCTTGGTTGTAAATATCTGTTTACATTTTTTCCATTCATTACATTGTTCATATCACTGCATCCATTTCATTTCATTTTTTTCTCTCATCTTTGATAATTGTATTTCTTACACATTTTCTTCCATTTTTTCTTGCGAGGGCCCGCGGAGCGAAGGAGGCGATCCTAGGAGAGCCGAAGCACCCAAGCGACGTGGAGGCGGCTTGATTCCTCACCAAGCCGCAGGATAGCGTGAGAAAAAAAGAGAAGAAGAGTGAAAGAGAAAAGAGAGAGAGAGAGAGAGAGAGAGAGATTTTTCTTTCCATTTTAACTTTGTAAAAGGACATTCATTTATTGCGGGGTCTGTTTCGCCAAGTGCCGGTGCACTTGGGGGACCTCACCGGTTTTGTTTTCATCGCCTTTATTTTTCTTTGTTTCCCGCGGATTTCGTGAGCTACCTCTTGATTGCTTTAATTAATTTGCTTGAGCCAGGTAATTAATTAGGTCCAAACACCATAAGCAAGATATTTCTGTGCCTATAGAGTAGAGTGTAATTTGGACTTAGTCAAATTAACTTGTTCTTGCCCGTTAATAGAAGTTATCATCTAGGACGGTTCACTTGCATCATATAGGTTAGTTTATTTTCTGTATTTAAATTCTGCGCGGATCACTTGCATGTAGAGTGCTGGCGACAAGGTACGCATCTCTAACCCCTGCATGCATCATCGTTTTTAATCGCGCATTGACATTTCCGATCTTCTTCCTTGTTTTCACTCACATAAATTAAAAGGAAATTGGACACTCGGTAGACGATTCTTGAACATACTTAAACCAAGTGATAACTGCCTAAAATTTGGGACTGCTAAAGAAAACTCGACCCTAAAATAAGCATAAGGAAAAATCATTGTTTTGGAGAGAGTAACCCCCTCATTGTATTCGTTTTAACTTGCTCGCGTACACACTAAGGTTAGTGCCCAAATCCCATAATTCAGCCTAAGTGTTTGTACAACTTCTGTGATTATCACCTAACTCTAAAACAGACAAGATTAAGAGACCGAACCTTTACGGTCTTCACATTGAGTTGAGTTGGTGAACTGAGGGTTTGTATTGTGTTTGATTGCTTGTGTGCTTGCTAGATCCTTCTGTGCATTTGCGCCTTCTTCTCCATATCTTTTGGCTTGACCCTCGTGCTCTCTCATCTTTTGTTTCGAAGATGGCCGACTGGAGTTATTTTAATCCGATCTTCGAAGATACCTCGTACTCTCCAGACGATCCACCTTCCTTTTTCCAAGAGGATCTTCCTCCTGAAGTTTGTGCATATCCGCCTAACCCATTATTTCAGGAAACGGAGGACTTTGATTTTCACCCACCCTCATTCAGCCCACCCGGTCCTGAGATTTTGGAGTCACCTTTCATGATTTCCACACTTGAGACACTGAACCAGATGGTGGAGCATATGAGTTCGAGGATTAACAATCTCTTTAACATAAATACGAGCCAGAACGCTGCTCCATTTTTTGAGGATATCGATTCACTTGAGGATAATCATGAGAGCTTGAAATCATCCAAAATACAAAAAAATGAGAAAATTTTGAAAATACAAAAAGATTCTGGGAGACACATTATTGATTCAATTTGTGAGGAGAGGATCCAAATGCCCAACCAATTACCCACACAATCATCCACCACATGTCCCAATCTTGACCCCGAGGATTCCATTATACAGACTGCTCTTGGAAATCCTCGTGTAAATGTTGATTCCGACCTCCTCCCTTGTATGGATGAGGTCCAAAAATTCAAAAAAATGTTGACAGAACCCGAAGTGGTAGTCACCCTTCAAGAGATCATTAAAACTCCACTTCAACAGGCCATGACAGATTTATCTACTCCTCAACACAAGAAGAGAAAGCGAAGGAGAAGACCTGAGCGTCACATCTTGACCATGGCCACTACCTACGCCATCTCTCACCGTCCATATTTTAAGAAAGGGAACACTGCCACACCTCTTGTGAGTTGCTCCATATCTGACTATTCCTGTGATAACACTCTCCTTGATGGCGGTTCATCAATCAATGTAATACCCTTCTCTATGGTACAGTCTCTTCATCTTGGGCCTCTTAAGAAAACCAGGATGATAGTTCAATTTGCTGATGGATCTATCAAGAGGCCGAAGGGTATTCTAGAAAATGTTGTCATTTCTATTCAGGGCCTGAATTTTACTTTGGATTTTATTGTAATGCCCATGGAGACCTCCACCCTTGTGGAGCACCCTCCAATCATCCTGGGACGACCTTTCCTCGCCTCTGCGGGAGCCGTTATTGACTATGGTTCAGGAGAGATTCGCTTCCGTTCTGATGTAGGGAGCGATATGTTGATCTCTACACCCATCACTGCCCAGAAACCTGCATCTCATGAGAACCCGCCCGTGTTAGCCAACCCCAAGGAATTTGACATCGACGATAATATCAGAGATTCTTGTTATATGTTGGATGATAATGAAACCCAAGAATTCCTCTTGAAGGAGGAAGACTCGGAAAGCATAGACCTTGGAGTTCCCCCTTCTAGAATGTGGAGATGCATTGATGACATTCGCGGGATTTACACAATAGACACCCTAGAGCGGAAGGCAGATTCTGATACTAGACAGGACGGACATGATTTGACTACTTCCACTGATGAGTCCGTTCCTATTCACCCTGATTCAGATGAGACCGATCATGCTCAATTTGATTTGATTGCTTTTATAAAAGAATTTGGGCCTTTTGAGGAAGATGATGATCCAATAGAGGCTCGCCAGGCTGAAAATGATCCTACTTTTTCGGATAATGATTTCGAGCCATTTTACTTTGATGTTTGCGAGACTTCTCAGGCCAGAAATGACCATACTACTTCCAATAACCGGTTTAGGCCTGCACAATCTGAAACCGCTGAGGATATATTCTTGGTCGATTCTACTCAGTTTATATCTAATGATGATCCCAATATCGACCTACACCTTGTCAAATCCATACCTCAGCGGTCCCGCAAGAAGGTTCGCTTTCGACCTTCTTGACCTTTGTACATCCACTCCTCTTGTATATCCTTTCGTTTTACTCTGTCCTCTCCCGTTTTATCATTCACCCCTTTTTCGTGTGTGTGTGTGTGTGTATGCTATACTTAGGATGTGCTTTATCCTAAGTATAGGGGAGGTGCGTGATTCGTGTTGTTCATTTACATTCTGTTCATCACTCTTGTTGTTGCCTATACTTAGGGATACTCTACCCTAAGTATAGGGGGGTGATGTGGTTCATATCGTGTCTTTTTATTTTTTGAGTCTGTACATTCTCGTCATCGGTTTTCCCCTTTTGTACACTCTACTATACTTAGGATTACTTGATCCTAAGTATAGGGGGGATCACCATCTTCTCTTCTTTTTATCTTTTCTTTTCACTTTACTATACTTAGCACGAGTTATGTCTTCCTTTTTCGCTCTCTGATCACTATGAGGACATAGTTCAAGCTAGATATAGGGGGGTGTCGTATATATTGTATATATACTTTAGACATAACTCGTACTTTTAAATACGTTTATTTGGGGAGTTATGTGTGTATAGTTTGTAAAATCCACGTGCGTAAAAAAACAAAATAAAACACAAAAAAAATATCAAAACACAAAAAAAACATTGTATATACGTGTATATTTTACTAACCCTTTTAAAAAAAACAACCAAAAAAAACCAAAAAAACCAAAAAATACAAAAAAAAATACAAAACCAAAAATCTATAAAAATTTGCAAATTTCAAAAAAAAAACTTTCTTTCACATTTGCATTTTTCCTTCAAAAAAAAAAGCCATAAAAAGTTCAAAACTAGAAAATTGTTTAAAAAAAAGTGTGTTCTTTTCACATGTGCATCATTCCTTTTTCAAAAAAAAACCTTGCATTGTTCATATGTTGCATTTGCATGTGCATTTTTTAGGATAGTATTGACATTTAAACTATGTCTGGAATAAAATTGAAGAATGGAGCTTAGATGGACCTTAATCCACCTAATTCTTAGAGGAACTTCACCGAGAAATAGGATTTTAGAAGCTTCAGGTCTTTGACTTAATTCTTTGAGTTCCACATGACAATGTGCAGCGTTTGACTCTTAGTGTCTAACCTGGTCTCTTCATTCTGGGTATAACTCTGGAATAGGGAATCAATTTGTACTCTCGCACTATGCACTTAGCTCAACTCAGATGGGATGTTGGAAGACTGTGTGAGTTTCTTTTCTGGTAGCGTGGAAATCTAAAGATCGGAGTACGGGTTGAAATAAAGCTTCGGAAAAGGGATGGACGGATGGGCACAATTTTTTCTAAGACCCTAAAAAATGTACGGAAACAAAAGATTCTATATCCGTAGGGGCAAACAAGATCCAAGCATAACCACCAAAAATACAAATACAAAGAAGCCACTACCAAATAAATATCTGACCAAAAAGGTCCAAGCTTCAAGAAACCTGCAGATCTTGGTGGAGACTCGGCTACACTGGCCATCTCCACAAGGAGAGGTGACTACACTGGCCACCCTCCAGTTCTTTTCTCTTTCTTCTAACTTCTCCCCCTACTCGATTGTGAACACAGCGCGACAGACCTTAGAAGGAAATACCTGACTCCCCGAGGACGAGTTATTGGAGAGGAGATTTACATGGTAGTCCGGCATTCTGGATGGGAAGAGCTAAAACCTTTCACACACATGAGTCGATTGTTCAATGTTCATAGGGTGTGCTTTAGGAAGAGGATTGATCTAAGATGACTTCTGAGCCGAAACTGTGACAATGATGTGTAGAACTTGATGGCTGTTGATTTTAAAATTCTAAGTCTCACAGAAGTTCCAACACACAAATAATCCAAAGGTCCGACAGAGCTCCAAACTACAATTTTATGAAGATAAGTTTAATACTCAATGTTGTCCTACTTTCTTTATTTTCCCTTTCTTTTTCTTTTTCTTTTTCTTCACTTATTCTTCCAAATAAGTGTTTGCTAAGGGACTAGCAAAGGTAAAGCATAGGGGGATGATGAATCTGCGATTTGTCATCTTTATTCATTTATTTTAGCTTAAAATCCCTTATAAAACACCTGCATATAACGCTAATTCCATATTCTTACTAAATTGCATCTGTGTAAATATTGTACATTTCTTATTAATTTTAACCTAAAATAAATAAATAAAGAAAGAAAGGAAAAATAAAGAAAAGAAAATAAAAAAATAAATAAAGAAAAGAAAATAAAAAAAGGAAGACTGTATACAGGCTGACCCAGACCCCGAGAGAAGGTCAAGACTTGACCTGATCGACCAGGAATAAAGTAGGGGGAGATAGGGTCCTCAACCAGAAAATCCAAAAAAATGTGTTTCTCACTTATTTTGTGTATATCTGTATAAAACTGACACTAATTTATTTGTACCTTAATTGACTTCAAATCAAATAACATTCAAAATCAAAGTTGTAAATAAAAATGTGTTCTAATTACTAAAATTGATTGCACAATTAAATCTTGTACAGAATAAAAGTAGCCACACTTGGAAAAAGCCACTAAGCACTAATTGAAAGACCAATTCCGGCTCCATATGTGCTCAAATTGAATCAATCTCAGTTCCATTGAACTCGAAATTAAATTATTTTCAAAATGGCTGTATTTTCATAATTTTTGGAGTTACGGATGAAAAGTCGGTTTTCTGGGGTGGTTTGTGCAATTTTCCCATATATTTTGTGTATATTATATTTGTATATATTGTAAATTAATTCCACTGATTTTTTTAATAAAAATAAAAATTAAAAAAAAATAATAAATTCTTAAAACACAAAAAAGGGCTAATTCGTCATTTAACCTTGTATATAATGTAATATATGTATATAGTACATGTATATAGTTGTTATTTTTAATTAACCTTCATAAAAAAAATAAAAAAATAACATTTTTTAATTCAAATTAAATAAGTGACGAAAATTCAAAAAAAAAAAGATAATTTTGTAATTAGTTTTATCTCTCTTTTATTTTCTTTTTCAAATTTCATCTCCCTCCCACCAAAAAAATTCAAAAAATCATTTTAATTTTCATCTCCATTATCTCTTCAAAAAAAATTCAAATTTCATCTCTTCTATTTATATGGCTCCATCTCCCTCATTCCAACTTGATCAATCTTTAGAGAGAGGAGCCCGATCTCCGAGAGAAATTTCGTCGAGAATTGTGCCTAGCCTCCGAGCCGTCCGGTGACAGCGAGTCGGCCTTGTCGAGGCGATCACGGTCCATTTTCTGTTCCGAAGGTGAGATCCAAATTTTCTTCGCATTTTATCTTAGTTTAATCGTAGGGTAGTTTTTTCGCATTTTTTTTCTCGTCATTTTTTTTCTCTAGATCTTAAAAAAATCTCCATCTCGATTTTTATCCGCCACCGACTCGATTTTTCACCTCATCATCGTGATCTCTCCGCCTTCTATTTCTACCTCCCACAATCTCTCAACTCCGACCACGTACGGTGGCCGGAGATCGGATTCGAATCCCTCATCGTTCGCCGAATCCCCATCCACATTCCAATTTTGTAGATAAATAAATTTTTTCTTTATTTCTAACATTTGTTTTGCAGGACCATCAATAAAAAAAATTAAAAAAAAGTCTCTTTTTATTCTCTAACGTTTGTTTTGCAGGATAATATAAAAATAAAAAAATAAAAAAAATAAAAAAAAAAGAGAATTTCTTTATATTATTCTTTCTTTATTTTCGGATTTACAAAAAAAAATTATTTCTACTGTTTTTACATAAGGAAATACAACAAAAAAATAAAAAAAACAAAAAAAAAGTCGCAGCAGCGGGGTCGCCAACCCCCGCCGCCCACCGCCTGGAAGCCGCACCGCCTCGCTCCAGGGCGGTGTCCCTCCTGTGCGCCCACGCCGCCCCTTCCCGCCGAGCCCAGCGGCCATCTCCACTCCCGCGACGCCGCAACCGCGCCTCCGCCGCGTGGGGCGGCGCCGTTCCCTCCGGCGCGCAAACCAGCCCCCCTCTGACACCACTCCTCCAGCAGGCCCGCCGTGCCCCGCGAGCGCCTCCGGCGCGCAATCCAGCCGCCTGCATCGCACGCCAGCCGCCACCGTCGCGAGCCCCGCCGCTCGCGCTTCGCCTTCTCGCCCCGCTCCTCTGCGAGCGACCCTCCGCCGTGAAGACTTGCCGCCCGCGCGAGCTTCTCCGTCGCGTGGGGCGGCGCCGCACGCCGGCCGCGATCACCCTCCGCCCCGCCTCCAGACCGCCCTCGTCTTTGGCCGGAGCAGCGCCACAACCGTCTCCAGCCGGCCGCCCCCGCACGGGGAAGAAGAAAGGGGCGGCCCCCTTGTTGCTGCTCCCTCTGTGCGAAACAAAGAAGCCCTGGCTTAGGGCTTTTGAAAAAAAAAATATAGATTTTATATTTGAATAGTTGCAGATTAGCCCCCGGAGGATTCTAAAATTACAAAAGCCAGAGCCTCAAACTCATTCCTGGGTAAATTGCTCAATTCATCTTGGTTTTATTTACTGTTCTAATTTCAGCAAAACTTTTGAACAATTACATTTCTATCCAAAACATTTGCAGTATTTACATTTTCGTCCCTGTACTGCAGAACGATTGAATTTGCATGATCTTTTATTGAAATAAATGTTATTCATGACCCAAAAATTCCGAGAAAATTATGATATGCTCCTGATGTGATGATTTTCCTAGCATAAAATTTTCATTGCATTTTGTGATCGTTTATTATTATTAAAAAATCAAAAACAGTGTCTTTTTCATTGTTTGAAATTCGAAAATTCATAAAAATTCGAAAATAGCTTCAAAAATTCTAAAAAAATTAGAGTAGTTTTATTTCATTGTCTTTTAATTTCAAACCAAGTTTCACGCATTAATTATTTATAAAACTCAAAAAAAATTGAAAAATATCAAAAATCTTCTAAAAATCATAAAAAATTCTACAAAAATCCAAAAATTGTGATTCCAGTTTCGTTTGTAGATATTTTCTTCTAGTTTGCCTTAAAAATAGTAGCCAGGAGTTTTGGGCATTTAAAAGAGTTTTAAATTGCAAATTACTCCAGGCTGTCCACATTTTCCGATTTCCTCACTGTTTGATTTTTAGAAAAATACAAAAACATCCGAAAATTCTACAAAAATTCTCAAAAACATTTCAAAACTTTTAAAACCCAAAAATATTTTCTTTGAATTTTTCTGATTATTTTTGGCATAATTGAAAATTGTAGAAAGAGTTGGTGTGCGTATTTTTTTACCTTATTTATATTGCGTCGTATTGTTTTTAAAAAAAATTTGCAAAATCAAAGTCACTAAAAATTTGAAAATCAGAAAATATAAAAAAATTAGAAATAAAAAATAATAAAAAATATTAAAATATTAAAAAAATCACAAAAACCAAGGATAATTGTCCTTTGAGATTCCTGTTTTCTTTTAATTAGTTTCTGATTAATTGAATAACCCTCGGGAATTGTAGCCTCCCTGAGTTCGACCCTGTCCGCTATACAGGTTAATAAGTAGCAAAATAAAATTAAAAAAAATAATCTTTTGTTGAAGCGGGTTTTGGGGGAATAACAACGACCACTTGACAACATTTTCATCATCAATTAATTCCCGGCAATAAATTCCTTCCTCAACAAAATTTTGCCGTTGCCGGGGATAAAAAAGAAAAAATCAAAAGTCCCTCCAAATTTCGACCCAACAAATACCTGCCGGAGTGTATATAGCCAAATAAAACAAAGCTTATGTTACACCTTCTCATCTCATGAAGCTTGAAGTGGGAGACTTAGCTACACTGGTTAGGCTCTCGGGGATACATGGCTACACTGGCCACGATCCATTCTCTTTTTTTCCCCTCTTCTTGAGCTGGTTGAACTTGAACTTAGAAGGGAATACCCCACTCCTCGAGTAAAGAGCAGCTAGACTAGGGCATTAGAGTTACCTTGCTGAGGGAGGTTGTTGCCTTGTCATTTCTGAGGTGGGGAGCTACATATCAATGACACTGTACAAGGAAAGATTCATGGTCATTAGAGTTTGTGTATGTAGGCTTTTTCTGATCTGGATTATTGAGGAGTCTTGACCATAGATTGGTAGAACTTAGAGGGTGTTGAGTCTTAAACCTAGGTCCAAATAAGCTTCCGACAAACTAATAATCCAAAGGTCTGACTGAGCTCCATACTTCATTTTAATGAAGATAAGTTTAATAATCAACATTGATTCTCTTCCTTTTTCTTTTCTTTTCTTTTTCACTTCTTTTTCAAATAAGTGTTTGCTAAGGGACTAGCAAAGGTAAAGTATAGGGGGGTGATGAATCTCTGATTCTCACTCTTTATTCTTTTATTTTATTTATTTATCTTGGCAAAGCATCATGTAAATAGGTGTAAATACAATAAGTTAGCATTCTGCATGCATGTGTTAACAATGTATATTTAGCATGTATTTGTGCTTAAAAAAAGAATAAAGAAAAAGAAAAAGAAAAAGGAAGGAGGTATTTAGAATAAATACAAAGTGACCCGAACCCCAAGAGAAGGTCAAGCCTTGACCTGATCGCCAAATAAAATAAGTAGAGAGAGATAGGGCCTACTCTATATAGTACAAATCACTTATATCTGTAAATAATTATTTTGGATAAAATAACAATTAAATATTCTTTTTATCTTCGTGTATATAGTCCTAGAAATAAAATAAAAATCAGAAAAGAAAAATAAAAACAAGAATAAAATCCTTCTCACTTGTACAAGATAGATGTATATAGATAAGAATTACATATTTATTTCAAAATTGTACATAACTCATAAAAATAAAATAAAATTTATTTTATACACCAAAAATTATGTTGAAAATAAATAAAATACAAAATTGAGGTATTCAAGTAAAAGTAATAAAATAAAAATAATTGTACATAATACATAGGTATAATATACATGTATATAATGTTATATATTGTATATACAAGAATTTATTTTCCTTCATAAAAAAAATTAAAAAACACAGAAAAATTCCTTGAAAAATAATAAACATTTTATTTTATTCATTTTTTAATTTAAACTCATTTATTATTTTTAAATCAATTTTCTTTATTTTTCTGGCAGTTTTGTCGTGTAGTGTATTTTGTCCTTATACCCCGTCCCTTCTGATTGGGCCACGTTGGATCGTTGACCCTAGTCAACTGGTCCCCTCGGACCCCGTCTGCGTCGAGTCTGGTTTTTGGTTGATTTTCTCTAATTTCTATAGACCTGACCCGATCTCCTCTTCACCCAAATCCTTGCTCTGGATTGAGGTGGCGGATCCATAACCCTCGTGTGTTGATCTCTTGCTTGATCCGTGCCTCGGTTCGTGGGCACCATCCCCATTTTTCGGACTCCCTCGCCTATATAACCAGACTGTTCCCCCTCCTTTTTTCGACATCTTTGGCTATGCCACCACCTCCTGCATACCCAACCTCCTTTCCCATAGTGACAGTAACGGTGAGAGAGGGTGAGGGACCCCTTTGCGAGTGTGGAAATCCTAGGTCGGGTGAGGTGAACCTCAAGCTCCGCTGCAAGGAGCCGAGCCCCTGGTTGTGCCGGCCATCGAGGCTAGAACCCCCATGTGGACTCCGTCTACATCACCATGCACTCTCCTTCGCCTTCAGGTACCTTCTTCACCTTCCATTTCCATTTGAATTCATCTAACATCCGCATAATAGAGTAGCTCCGACGAGCTCTCATTCTCCATCATTCCACGCACCTCCGATGTGACTCCACCTCACTCTAACTTCCCTCTGCTTCTACGCTTCTCCCCGCACTCTTCCATCGATTCTAATCACTGGATTAGAATCTATTAGCAGGTCTTATCCTCCGCCTTCGACGCGACCTGCTCCATTCACCAATACCCTAGGTCTGTGATGTTTCTGATGCTCTAACCCTCACTGGAGTATCGTCCTCCGATCCTACATAATATACTGTAGGGTTGGAGCACACTTGGACCTCATCTAGAGGTCGAAGAGACTGCAGGAAGGGTCCCAACCTCCCAGTCACCCCCAAGGTCCTCTCGTTTGGTCATGGGCCCACTGGAGCGTTCCTGGAGCTGCGGAGCGTCATCACCAGTCAATTCCCTCCATCTTCAGCTTGAGAGAGCGTTGGAGTCATGCGCAGTCGATGGAAGAAGCTTGCCGGAGGCGAGTTCTTCCTTAATCATCCTAACGTTGCCTCTACCTTTCGGTCGAAGGAACTTCCAGGTCTAATCCAAGCCTTCCATTCGTGGGAGATCCTCGATCATCCGGTCCATCTAAGGGTCGCTTCACAGATGTCCATCGTCGAAGAGGTATCAGCAAATCTCAGCCATTCATCCATAAGTGGACCTCCTCCTGTCGTTGGATCGCTCTGTAGTAAAGGGTAAATTACACTTAGGCCTTTCTCTTTTCTGCATTTACTTTCTGGTCTTGTAAATATGTGTCGGAGTTAGTTTTATTTTGGACCTTTTGCAATTAAACCCTTGTATTCTCAGTTTTTGCATTCTAGTCCAGTCTGTGTGAACTCACGTGTAGTATCACACGCTCTTCTGGTGCTTTTGCATTCTATTCCCACTTCTTGATTGTTATATCTAGAATGAAATCTTTTTAGTATTTACATTCATGCCCCTCTGAGCATGTGTCATGTGTATTGCACGTGGTTGCCTGGTTATTTTGCATATCTGATCCTGTGCTTTTTATCATATTATATTTTGGACTGTAACTTTTGAACAATTGTGTGTAGGTCCATGTGTGCTGTGGGTGTTGTTTTTAATTAAATAATTGCTAGATTAACTCCAAAAATCCCATAAAAATTATAGTTAGCTCCTGCTAACGTGTAATATTTATGATAATTTTTGTGATGTGATTTAGTTTTATTTGATATTTTCTAAAAATTAAAAACCTAAAAAAGTGTCCTATCTATTTTCTAAAATACATAAAAATTCAAAAAATGGTCTTAAAAATTCCATAAAAATTTCTATGTGCTTCTTGTTATGTGCTTTCATTCCAGTACAATTTTTGTTGCATTATCTTTCTTAAAAATCCTAAAAAGATAAAAACTCTAAAAATCTTATAAAAATCATTAAAAATTCTAAAAAACAAAAAAATAGGATTTTTGTTCCTGCTTGTAGTTCTTTTTATTTACTTTTTCGTAAAAATCATAACCAGGACATTTGGGCATTTTTACTATTTTAAATTTGCCTTTTGGTCCCATCTATACATTGTTTTCCTGTTTTGATTTTCTTTTATTTTTATAAAATCATACAAAAATCAGAAAAATATCACAAAATTGCCAAAAAAAAATCTGCATATTTGAAAAATATAAAAACATTTTTATTTCCTATTTTTGAGTATTTTTAGCATTAATAAAAATTGTTGAATTGTGTTTTTACCTTGTTCCTTTCATTTGGTTTGATTATTTTCTAACTTTAAAAATATAAAAAATTGCATATTAAAAACCACCAAAAATATACATTTTCTGATCTGATCATCGACTACTTCATAGGTTTTACTCGTGCTCCTTGTGTTCGACACTAGTCGCTATACCGGGTTAAATAAATAGCGGAGACCGCTGACATCGTTTTTATCGACTTATCTGTTTGATTTTGCACCTTGATTGTTTGATCTTGTGTGGTCTTGATTTTTCTTGATTGATCACGCCTCATGATTCGGGTTGCAATGACCTGTAGATATTAATTAACCCGAGTTGCCTGGCAAGTCACCACTTATCACGAGTCATGGCCTACGTCAACATATCTGATGGATTTTCATGTGTGGACCTTCTTTAGAATGAGATGCTTCTTGTCAATAGCATCTCTCAACCAATGATATCGCATGTCTATATGCTTTGTGCGAGCATGGTACATGTTGCTCTTGCTCAGATCAATGGCAATGGCGCTCTGGTTATCATAGAAGACAATCGGCTCACTGTCTTCACATCCAAGTTCACCAAGAAATCATTGTAACCACAACACTTCTTTCATTGCTTTTACTGTTGCAATGTACTCGGCTTCACTCTTGAGAGTGCAATGCATTTCTACAACTTGGATTGCCATGAAATCGCTTCCCCTGAAAAAGTGAAAATGTACTCAGAAGTCGATTTCCTCTGATCCACATCTCCTACCATGTCAGCATCCATGTATCCACAGAGTTTGGGATCTGACCTCCCAAACATCAGAACATACTTGAGGTCCCTCTCAAGTATCTCAGAATCTGCTTCACTGCTTCTCAGTGATCCTTTCCCAGATTCAACATGAATCTTCTCACTACACCCATGGCATGAGCAATGTCAGGTCTTGTACAAACCATGGCATACATAAGACTGCCAACTGCGGACTCATAAGGAATATTGGTCATCTTATCTTTATCCTCAGAAGTAGACGAACATGTCTCTTTTGTCAACTTGAAATGAGCGGCAAGGGACATGCTGACAGGCTTCGCATTCTTCATGTTGAACTGCTCCAGAATGCATTCAACATACTTCTCTTGTGAAACCACAACTTGTGCTTCTTCCTGTCGCGAGTGATCTGCATCCCAAGCATGTTACTTGCCTTGCCCAAATCCTTCATCTCAAATTCCCTGGAAAGTTCCCTTTTGAGCTTTGCAATCAATTCGGGATCATGACCAATTATCAGCACGTCATACACATTAGATAAATAGGATAATGAACCATTAATTGGGAAGACGTCGAACGTACACACATGGATCTGTTGTATTCTTCTTGAAGTTCTTCTTCTTCATGAAGGCATCAAACTTCAAGTACCACTGTCTAGGAGCTTGCTTCAAGCCATAGAG
This sequence comes from Ottelia alismoides, assembly GCA_037367405.1. Lineage (NCBI taxonomy): Eukaryota > Viridiplantae > Streptophyta > Magnoliopsida > Alismatales > Hydrocharitaceae > Ottelia > Ottelia alismoides. The sequence goes on along the minus strand of JAZKJV010004802.1, from coordinate 282,826 downwards.
ACTCTTTCTCGGTCTGTAAACCATGTGCTCTTTCCGTTTCTCCTGGTATCCCCATGGTTGCTCCATGTAGATCTCTCCAATTAAGGTCACCGTGAAGAAAAGATGTTTTCACGTCCATCTGCTCTAGCTCAAGGTCTAGGCTTGCAACATGGCCTAGCACCACTCTTACAGAATTCATCTTCACAACTGGTGAGAAGGTCTCATCGTAGTCCACACCCTCTTTTTGATTGAATCCCTTCACAATCAATCTAGCCTTGTACTTCAGTTGCTTGCCACCATCATCTATCTTCAGCTTGTAGACCCACTTGTTCTTCAGGGCTCTCTTTCCTGCAGAAATCTCAACAAGATCATAGGTATGATTTTTCTTCAGAGATTGCATCTCTTTATTTATTGCATTTTCCAATGATCTCTCTCCTTATACTCTTGTGCCACCTCAAAAATGCATGGCTCGTCATGATCAGTCAACATCACGTATCAGGAAGTAGGATAGAGAGATGATGGATGATGTGTCCTCCCAGATCTCATGACTTGAGGCTCTACTGCATCTGTTTCTTGATGAGGTTGCTCCCCCTGCCCAGGATCCCCTAAACCTGTAGTAGCAGGATCTGCATCTGGCTCATGCTATTCTGGCGGTGCATCTTCTCTATCTGTATCTGGTATTGGAGAAGAATCTCAGTCCCCATCGTTGTCATCATCCATAGCAATCCCATCTGAGTTAACATCACCACTATCGTCCTCAGCCAAAGTCTTATTCTCATAGAAAATTACATTTCTATTCCTCGTGATGCTCTTCTTCCTTGGATCCCAAAGTCGGTATCTGAACTCCTGATCTCCATAGACAACGAAAATGCAGAGCACTGCCTTGTCATCAAGCTTCACATATCCAAATTCTTCGACGCCTCTGGTCGATTTCTCCAAAGAGACCATCATATTATGGCTTCTGAAGATTGTGCATCTGCTTAACGTCATCCCATTGACATCGACCCTCGCTCTGATCCGTCGCAGCGTGTCCCTTCAACAACGTTGAACCTATCCCTGATACTAGTTGCTGGGAACACGACCACCGGTATAGTCTCCTCTCGGATACCGAAGGTTGGGGATACGAACCTCCCCAGATACGGAAGCAGATACAGATACGAGTGCGCAATCGATCACTGTGACGAAAGCACGTGAAAGAAAGAACAACCATATATAACAGTGGTCGGTCACCTCTCGTGACCACCAGAGAAGAAAGATCACTATAAGAAGAACAGGTACAACTCTCTCCGTTCCCTCGCTCTCTTCCTCTCTTCTCTCTCTCCCCCCTCTCTAGGGGTTGCATTGTTCTTGTGGTGGTATGAAGGCAATGCCTCCCACACCCTTTATATATAGCCCAGTTATAACCCCATAATCATATTCTCAATAGGACTATAAATAGAATACAACTCAATTACTATTAGGATTAGGAGTCCAATCCCATTAGGATCCCTAATCCTAATTTGACTCTAATCCTAACAATAGAGAGGGGGGAGATAGTTGATGGGAACACGACCGCTGGTATCACCTCCTCTCAGATACCGGAGGTTGGGGATACGAACCTCCCCGGATACGGAAGTAGATACAGATGCGGGTGCGCAATCGATCACCATGACGGAAGTACGTGAAAGAAAGAACAACTTGAAATAACGATGGTCGGTCACCTCTCGTGACCACTGGAGAAGAAAGATCATTATAAGAAAAACGAGTACAACTCCCTCCGTTCCCTTGTCCTCTTCTCTCTCTCCCCCTCTCTAGGGGTTACATTGTTCTTGTGGTGGTATGAAGGCAATGCCTCCCACACCCTCTATGTATATCCCAGTTATAACTCATAATCATATTCTAAATAGGACTATAAATAGAATACAACTCAATTGCTATTAGGATTAGGAGTTCAATCCCATTAAGATTCATAATCCTAATTTGACTCTAATACTGACAACGGCTAACCGATCCATATTGGTGGTGGATGGGGACGTGGAAGGTTATTTGACTCTTGTTGATGTCTTTAACATCATTGATGGAATATGGTCGGGCTATGGAGATGAGAGGATTGTCGTGTTGACAACCAACGACCAAAAACGATTGGATCGGGAATTGTTGCGACCGGGGAGGATGGACGTTCACGTGAACATGTCCTACTGCAAGCCACCGGTGTTCAGATGGTTATTAAAGAACTATTACAATGTCGAGAATCATCCCTCCTTCCCGGAGATTGAAAGGATGCTGGAAGAGGAGGTGGATGTGACGCCGACAGAGGTGAGAGGGAAGTTGTTGGGTAGTGACGATGTGGACATGGCTCTTGCGATGCTCAAGGAGTACTTTGGAGGAGAAAAAAAGGAAATCAAGACGATGGAAAGGGAGGAGGATGATAATCATGAATGCAATATAGAGAACAATGATCGTGAAGCAAACAAGGAAGAGATTGAGCAGTAGACTGCCATAGCTAAAAGAGGCGATCTTTGAAAAACATGCATTTCTTTGGTAGTTCGGTGAAGAGGTTTTGCTTTTAGTGAGAATAAAAATCGGGCTGCGTGGTAAAGTTTGTTCAAAACTTGAAAATAATATACATAGATCTCAGCATGCTGTGTTGAGGAAAATTGATAGAGATTATGCATTTGTGTGTGTATTTATATGTACGTATGTGTATATGTGTACATACGTATGTACATAGGGAACATTCTAAATCAACTTGGATAATTTTTCACAGATGGAGCACGGATCCTCTACATTACTGCAGAGCCCGGCTGTATAGAGGAATGTGGCGTGAACCGCTCGATCAAGATCGAGCGGTTCACACGATAAGGACTTAAAAATACCCTAAAATACTATCATTTTGTGTGAACCGCTCGATCACGTCGGCTCCCTCTTAACAGTCGACCATTGCAGTACTGCAGAGGATCCGTGCTCTCACAGATGACCATTAAAGTTTCAATATCCAATCAAAAAGTGGATTGGATGTAGTATTGGAATTAGAATCATAAACAAACAATTTATAAATTTTCATTTTTCTTGAAGTGCAAAAGATCTACTCTGGGAGACAACTTTACAAATTAGATGTGTACAAAAGAATTAAGCTTAGATGCAATGTCCGCTTGGTCTTTTTATGGGGTTTAGGATAATTTTTATTTTTGTATTTTGGTTTTTGAAAGTTTTTAAAGTGGTTTTGTTCTTTCTATTATTTGTGTACAAAAGAACTTCTTTTTGCATTTTGTTGTTCTTTGGGTCATTTGGGGAGGAAGGAATGGCCTCATTTTCAAAAACCAGAGGTTTTATACGAAGAATGTAATAGCTCATTGTAACTCTCTTCGTCATTTCTGGGCCTCTAGATTATGTACTCCTCTGCATTTTTTAGTAGTATATTCTTCCTACAGTGAATCCCAGATCAGGATGTCACCCTCACGTTATTCAAAAAAATATCATACTTAAATAATATGTGTATTTTTATATTTTTATGTGACTTTTAATTTTTACAAGTAAATTATTCCCTCAAAAGTAAGTAACATGTATATGTTTTATGTTTTTATGTGATTTTTAGTTTTACATTTTAATTTTATTTTTTTCTTAAAAATATTTAATTTTGAAAATATAATTAATTGTAAAAAAGATTCAATATATACATAAAAGAGGAATTTTATTTTGGAAAAAGTTGCGTAATAGAAAAAGTAAATGTAAGGAATGATTTTTTTATATTTTTACGTTTTCAAAGTACTTTTGTGATTTTAAAATGAGATCATAATTTCTGTTGAATAAAAAAGGTTGAATTGATAATAATTTTTTATTAAAGCAAAAATTTGGAATGAAGGCTTTAAATATAGATAGGTGAGTTGGTACCTAACGGGTTGGATGATATTATATGATCGCTACAAACACGAAATTCTAGAAACAACCACATCATTATGCAGCAATTTTGATCAAACTATAAAAGAATAAGAGATCAATCCACATATGATATAACAAGTTAATGTGGAATCTCGACTGGGTTAAAATCACGACTAGAGTCTCCTGAATCAGGTTTTAAATGTGGCCCAAACGGGTCTTCCACTGACCCAGATCTCTTACATAGGCAACCTAATTGTATTGCAACATAAGTTGATTATGTGGTAACCTCAACTGTATGTACAACAATAGAGGAATTTATAACCTCAACAACAAACTAAATATGCAATACAAAGTATGAGATAAAAATCAAGAATGATCATACAGTGGGAGGAGCATGCTCGTAGGACAAATCACCGAGACAACAAAGTTTCTGACATGCAACACAACATAAAATATAACTTCAAATATTTCTCTCACAAAGATCCAAATGAAGAATAGAACAAATGTGAGTTGTATACCTTGTGTGTGAGCTCTTAATTACTATTTATAGACCTTAAGATGCCTATAGCCATTGGGGCTCAAAATGGATGTTGGTGAGAAACAGAAAAAGTTAATCTATTAGAATTCAAAAGTTGGCCGATTAGACAAAACATTTGATTGATCAAATGGAAAAAGTTGATTGATCAATAGTAACCATTGACTGTGAAAGATGATCAATCAGTTAACAAAAAATGATTGATAAGTTAACAAAAGTTGATGGATCAGTTTGACCTTTTGATTTGAATGTGATTTTTTGCAAGTTCGAAATGCATGATCGAGAATAATTTTTGAGGTTCTTTACTATACTAATCTAACTATAAAATTCAGGAGTCGATACAAAAAGTTCTTTTGACTTCTTCTTGACCTTGAGTTCCTTTCTTAGGCTTTCGCTGGAGTTCTTTGTCCTTAAACTCTTTTGAACTTTGCTTAGTCTTCCCCGAGACTTGAGCTCCATATGCTTGAGATTCTTCTTGATCCATTAGCTTTCTTTCTTTTAACCTAGTTTCAATCTAAATAAACAAGTTTTGTTATCATCAAAATATGCATGCTCATGCTTGAATTATCATTTTCATCCTTTTGACGATGACAAAATAATTTGTGTGTATGTAAATAATTTTCTAAACACTTTTATCTCTCCCTTTGGACACAATAAAAAATATCTTCAAAGTTACCAAAAGGTTACCAAGGAAATTATTCTCTCCCTTTCTTCTTTCTCCCTCCTTTTTTTGAAAAATCCTTTTTTAAATATGAGCTCTCCCTAAGTTAGAGTTCTCTCTTAATCTTTTATTAAAGGGTCTCCCTAAAGATAAGAGTCGAGGGTTCATCGCCAATGCATAATATGCATGATCAACTTAATAAAAAGATTAAGAAGTCACACAGAGTTCTCTGAGGTGGATTTCTCTAACATCGATACCTTGTCCATTGTGTTGATATCATTTCTTTATTTTGCATTTGATAATCATTTGGCCTTGGTGAGGCCCGTCTTAGATGTCGATCTTTATAACGCCTCCTCCATTTTTTTCTTTCCCATGATCTTTGGTACCTGCAAGATTTTTCTTCTGTACCCATCCTTTTCCTGGTCCTTGAAGATTAGATTCCTCTATACATTTTGGTACCTAGATCATTGAAGGAATTAGAATAGAAGCATGATGTCCTAATTTTTCCTTTTCCTTTTTCATAAGCATGCGTGAAAGTAAGTTTCTTTCTAAGATCACCAATTTTTTTCTCCAAACAAGTAATCTTAACTATAAAACTATGTTTGTCATTTTTTAGCAATTCATTTTCTTTTTTACAAGACATCTGAATTATTTATAGAAGAAATTTATCATCACCACAAGAAAACTATGTTATTACTAGCATAGTTATGCGACCACAAAAATGATTCAGTGCTCGCATTAAATATTACGAGCACTAACCAACTACTTGTGCTTGTTGAACTAAATATGCAACAACAAAAAACGGCTAAATTCGCTCCTCAACAAGTGACCACAAGTAGTCCCCTATACATGCTCGCAATTTCTAAAATATAAGCCCCAATTAGAACTCATTTTTTACCCTTCTTGTTTTGTCTTCTCCCTTGTACCTTCTACCTCCTCCTATGGTTGTTGTTCCTCCTTTACACCATCCTCGCCCACCTCTCCTCCTCCTGCACACCACCCTCACCCACCTCCCCTCCTCCTCCGCGGGCACCACCTTATCCTCCGCCACCATATCCTCTACGTCCTACACATTCTCCTCCTAAACATCATCAATATTCTCCACCTCTACCTTCCGCCACTTCCTCCCTCATCCCTACATGTGGCCAACGAGCACTACTAGGTACATGTCTTCTCTATTCATTCATTAATCTATTTGTTTAGTTTATCTTTTGGTTCATTGTGTATTGTTGAATGTTGTGATTTCTTGATGCATTGTATGTGTTTGGTGAAATGCCTAAGAGATAAAACTGTAAATTATGATGAATTATATGCATTTATTTTCCGCGCTTGTGTATTTTTCCATTTATGTTAGTAAGCTTTCTATTGTACAATATTTTAATTAATATATTTTCATGTACTTATGTACGAAATGTGTGTGTTAAGTGTTTATGTAGTAGTGGCACATGATAATATCATTGTTCACATAGTTGATATTGTTTATGTTTATCAATCTCAATATCTAATGTACATCACATTGTTATGTAATATTAATTTATTTATGTCGTAAGTATCTATTATATCTTTGTTAAACATGCCCACCCTTTAGAATGCATTTAGGGTATTGTATGAAATCGCACAAAACCTCATTCACACACGTGCGTCCATCCACACTAGGTTAAATGCGAGAACCGTCCTAAATAAAAACTTCTATTATCAAAGCACAGATTGATTGTCTAAGTCCAAGCGAGTTCTATAGGAATAGATATTCTATTAGGGGTTTTGGACCTAATGATACCTGGCTCAATCAAATAGAAACCTATATCTAGGGGCTCAAGTACAAAAAAATCCACGTAAAACAAATAAAAAATAAAAACGACAAAACAAAACACGGAAAATAACGATGAGGTCCCCCAAGTGCACCGGTACTTGGCGAAACAGACCCTGAAAAATGTCTATGTCCACAAGTCCAAAGTATTTAAATTACTACAATAATCTCATAAATGTTCTATGAGGTAAAATAACTGCTTTTTTCGTGTCCCTACTCTTCCTCCTGTGCATGTCCTCCAAAAAGAATCCAAGGACACTCCAAGTCGTTCTCCAAGCAGTTCCTCACACAAAAAATCAAAGAAGATGATGGTCAGAAAATAGTTATAATATTTAGAGACAAAATTGAGCAAAAATAAAAAATGACTATAAAGACGTGCTCCTCGGCAACGGCGCCATTCTGATGTCACAGATGGCTCGGAGGCTGGGCACCCTTCTTCAACAAGAAAGCTCTCGGAGATCGGGCTCCTCTCCACCAAAGATTGATCAACGAATAACGAAGGAGGTGGAGCCCATTAAAAAGAGAAGAAAAATAAAAAGGAAGGTATATACACTTAAGGAAGGTACTTATTAGTAGAATTAATGAATTAATTAAATAAATAAAATAATTAATTAATTAATTGTGAATTTCGGAATTAAATAAATTAAATAATTTCCAAAAATTAATTAGCCACCTTAATGGTGGTCATTAAAGGTATGGAATAACATCCTATATACATGGTAAGTATTTAAATCAAATCAATCAAATAATGAAATACTAATTTCGTAATTAAATGAAATTAATTGGTTAATGTTAGATAATTAATTTTTGGTAATTTTTATATAAGGAAATTAGGTGTATACAAATATTATGTAACATATAATACAATATACATATGTACAAATAAGGAAATAATTTTTATATCTTTTTTTATTTACATTTTTTATTTTTACTAAAAATAATATTTACAATTATGTACATTAAAAATAAATATGAGTACTTATACAAATATGTAAGTGGTCAAACTGCACAAAACACCCCAGAAAATTGACTTTTTAATCGTAACTCCAAAAATTATGAAACTGCGACCATTTGAAAGATAATTTAATTTAGAGTATAATGGAAGTGATTTTGATTCAATTTGAGTTCGTATGGAGCCGGAATTGATGTTTCAATTATTGCTTTACAGCTTTTTCTGAGTGTAATTATTTGCAATATGTATATTATTTTATTATACAATTATTTTTATTTTTTACAACACATTTTTATTACAACTTTTGTTTACAAAAATAATTAATTTGAAGTCAATTTATGTACAAATAAAACAATGCAAGTTTTGTACAAATATACATGAAAAATATTTTTTGGATTTTAGAATTGCAGACCCTATCTCCCCCTACTCTATTTCCGGTCGATCAGGTCAAGTCTTGACCTTCTCTCGGGGTTCGGGTCAGTCTGCATTTATTGCATAAATACATCCTTTTCTTTTTCTTTTCTTCTTTATTCTTTTATTTATTTACAAAAAGTGTTAAAAATGCATATTTAACAAATGCATGCAAAATGGTAATTTTATGCAATTAGTGGGTATTTACAGATGTTTGACTAAAAGAATAAAGGTGATGAATCGTGGATTCATCAGTTAAGTATGGCCCTGCACAATGGGTGCCATATGCAACACATTTTAAGAAGTGTTGCCCCATCACGTGTTATATTTTTTATATTTGTTCATAATTATCAAGATCTTAGCTTTTCAAACTAGGAAATGCCCCTCACAAGACTGTGTGACTCTTGATGTTTGTTGTAGGTACCAGGGTAGTGGTAGAATAGGTTAGGTCAATATACTGAATTGGCCCATATCGAGACTAACTTAACCAAGTTGTTGTTACATTCGAGCGGTGTCACTCGCTCATCTAGTGCGACACATTATAAAATTTTGGAGATAAATAAATAACCTAATAAATGCATTAAAAAATGAAACCAAATTCAAACTACTTGATCATGAAAAGTGAGTATGTATGCATGTATGTGGGCATGTATGTAAGTCTATGAGGTATATGGCTATGCATGTGGTATGCATTAGTGTATATAGGTATGGGGGCAAGTTCTTAAGTATATAGAGGTATCTACATGGGTATATGTGAATGCTAACTAGGTTGAATGTGAGTAAGTATTTGGTTGTGTTTATGGGTGTATTATTGTGAATAGAGCATGAATATGAGTGTATATGTGTTTGGGTATGTATAAGCATGAATGTGGTAATGTATCATGAATGTGAGTATCTATGTGGGTGAGTTTCTTTGCATGTGTGAGTATATGGGCATGTATGGGTATATATGTGATAAGTCGATCTGAATGGGGTACCTAACGACCGGTCTTGGAGGACATGTGGTGTCTGATAAGTCAGATCCAGTAATCGTTGTGTGATGTTCGTATTTTTCACCTATTTAATAATCGATAATTGTAATATAGGAGATGAAAATAAATCAGTCGTAATTCAATTAAAGAAAGTACTTGAGGTTGAAAGGTTGCTGCAGACAATGGCATGGATTCATAATTCAATAAATATTAACGGTAAAAAATTTACTATTTTTTTACAGAATCGGTCGATTTTAATGGTTTCGTGAATGGAGTCAATCACGGGTATCGTGTTGTAAGAGTTAGTAAATTTATAGGGTTTCTGGAATAATATGATGAACACAAAGGTGAGGTGGTAATTGATAAATTTTACAGAGTTTGTGATGTAAAACTCCCTAAATATAAATAATATAACATATTAAGAATATTGCATCACACCACATTTCTCAATCCAATTTTCAAAACAACATTGTCTAAAAAAAGGTTATCCGTCTTACTAATCTTTGACGAAATTCAGTATATGCAGAATGATTTTGGAGAAGAAACGAGGGAAAGAGATGTCCTAAAAAATCTAATGGATGAACATATGAAAGATTTCAAATTTTGGACCCCTTTCCAAGGATTTTATTGTTGAAGTTGTTTTATCTCAATAGGAAATCGGTTTGAAAAAGAAGCACTTTCATTTTTTTTTTTCAGTGCAATATTTTTCCTTGCAGATATTGACATCTACCATGTCGTGTAGATTGGTTTGATTGACTTCAACTTTTTCCAAATGGCCCAATCTCCCTATTTAAAATATTAAATCCCTCTCACATCCTACGGTTTCCTCGGGTAAAAGGACTTATATCCGAGAACCAGTTTTCTTTCAAGCAAGTAGGCAAATTTTATAGGATAATTACACCCACAACCATGTATAATCTTATATGTATGTACATAATCTTCTATAATCGTAAATTACACCACAAACATTGAATAATGCTTAATCAAACATGACATAACTTTATGTCAAGTTCCATATATTTCCTCTGTTATTTTCTAGAATCCATTATTTTTATCGTTTTAACCTTTTAACAAAATTACATTTCCAAAAGATGCTCCTATCTTCCTCAATTCCGACAACCAGAGCATCGTCTCCCTATCGTCAATATTTTAGTAACCTCCCTCGTTGGTATACTTTAAGATCAAACTGAAATGTTAACCTCGTTGACAAATCGTTCAATATTTTATTACAACTCGTAATCTCGTACACACTATTGATGTTTATCGTTTTATTAAACATCAGGCAGACACTCGGTTTACGACTAGAAACCGACGGCACGAAGTTTTCCTCCCTAACTTGCCACGTGTCGTCTGAACACGTAGACTTTTATGGCTACTTCTGATTCCCGTCAGTCTATATAGTCCTCGACGCCTTCCTTCCATTCCCCCATCACCATCTTTCCCTCGTCCAGTTGTCATGGCTTCCAACACCACCACGAGAGCCTTCATCTTCGCCATTGGCCTCGTCGCCTCTGCCGCCGTGATTGGCTCCTTCGTCAAGGACTCCCTCCCCTTCAAACGCCGAGACTGCTGTGTCTTATCCTTCCTGCACTCCATCATATCACCCCACACCACCCTTGCCGTCGGCCTTGCCGCCTTTGTGGTTTCCATATGCTCCCTTGGCAAGTACTTCCTTCCCTACCACTGCCGAGGCTACGGCTCCCCCTCCCCTGACCTCACCGTCGTCATCAGCCAGCCCAACCTCTACGAAACCAGCCAGATGTATAGTGCTGCCGAAGCTTACGTCGGCTCCAAGATCTCCCTATCCACCAAGCGCGTCCGTGTTACCAAGCAAGAGGCCGACCGTTCCATTGCCGTGACGATCGATGTTGGTGAAGAGGTCGTCGATATCTTCGAAGGCGTCCATGTACGTTGGATGCTCGTTCGCGAGCAGGAACTCAACAATTTCGAGCTGTCATTCCGTAAACAACACAAGGATATGGTGCTCGGGAAGTACCTGAAGCACGTCCTTGACTCCGGGATTGCTGTGAAGGAGACGGCCGGCACACTCAAGCTCCACATGATGCAGTACGAGAGCTGGAACCCGAGAGACCTAGTCCAGCCTGCCACGTTCGACACGGTTGCCATGGATCCCGACCTCAAGCGCACAATTGTCGAAGACTTGGACAGGATTTTCAAAGGTGATTACTGCAGGCGCATCGGTGAGGTGCGGAAGCGTGGTTACCTGATCTGCGGCCCCCCGGGGACGCCAAAGTGGAGCTTGATTGCAGCCATGGCAAATTATCTCAAGTTTGATATATACAATCTCAGCTTCACGCAGCTGTCTGATAAGTCATCATTGAGGACTGTCTTGTTGGCAACGACTAACCGATCTTTATTGGCGGTGGACGGAGACGAGGAAGGTGATTTGACTCTTGCCGATGTCTTCAACGTCATGGATGGAATATGGTCGGGCTATGGAGATGAGAGGATTGTCGTGTTGACAACCAACGACCAAAGGCGGTTGGATCGGGCGTTGCTACGACCGGGGAGGATGGACGTTCACGTGAACATGTCCTACTGCAAGCCACATCTGTTCAGATCGTTAGTGAAGAATTACTACGGTGTCGAGAATCATCCCTCCTTCCCGGAGATCGAAAGGATGCTGGAAGAGGAAGTGGACGTGACGCCGGCAGAGGTGAGAGGGAAACTACTGTATAGTGACGACGTGGACGTGGCTCTTGCAATGCTCGTGGCGTACTTGGAGGAGAAAAAGGAGGGAAAGACGGAACTCACGACGCCGGACGGCCCACTCAAGGTCCATATGTTGCAGTACGAAAGCTGGAACCCCATAGACCTAGTCGACCCTGCCACGTTCGAAACGATTGCCATGGAGCCCGACCTCAAGTGCACAGTTGTCGATGACCTAGACAGGATTTTCAAGAGTGATTACTGCACGCGTATCGGCGAGGCGCGGAAGCGTGGTTACCTGATCTGCGGCCCCCCGGGGACGGCAAAATGGAGCTTGGTTGCAGCCATGGCAAATTACCTCAAGTTCGATATGTACAATCTCAGCTTCACTCAGCTGCCAGATAAATCATCGTTGAGGACTGTCTTGTTGGCGACGACTAATCGATCCATATTGGTGGTGGATGGGGATGAGGAAGGTGATTTGACACTTGCCGATGTCTTCAACGTCATGGATGGAATATGGTCGGGCTATGGAGATGAGAGGATCGTGGTGTTGACAGCCAACGACCAAAAGCGGTTGGATCGGGTGCTGTTGCGACCGGGGAGGATGGACGTTCACGTGAACATGTCCTACTGCAAGCCACAGGTGTTCAGATGGCTAGTGAAGAACTACTACAGTGTCGAGAAACATCCCTCCTTCCCGGAGATCGAAAGGATGCTGGGAGAGGAGGTGAACGTGACGCCGGCAGAGGTGAGAGGGAAGTTGTTGGGTAGTGTCGACGTGGACGTGGCTCTTGCGATGCTCATGGAGTACTTGGAAGAGAAAAAGAAGGAAATCAGGACGCTGGAAAGGGAGGAGGAGGATGATCGTGAATGCAATATAGAGAAGAACAATGATGGTGAAGCAAAGAAGGAAGAGATTGAGCAGTAGACTGCCATAGCTAAAAGAGGCGATCTTTAAAGAAACATGTATTTCTTTGGTAGTTGGTAAAGAAGGTTTGCTTTTCTTTTCTTTTTGTACTGATCAGTGAGAATAAAAATTGGGTTGCGTGTTAGAGTTTGTTGAAAACTTGAAAATCTATCTCCACATGCGGTGTGGCGGAAAATTGATCACGATTATGTACCTATGTGTGTACTTATATGTAAGTATGTGCATGTATGTACATACGTACGTATGCAGGGAACAATCTAAATCTACTTGGATGATTTTTCACGGATGGTCAGAGACACATAGTTATGCTCATTGCCATGAAAGTTCCAATACCCGAATCAAAAAATGGATCGGATGTAGTATCAGAATCAGGATCATAAATAAACAATATATACATTTTCATTTTACTTGGAGGTGCAAAACATCTACTCTGGGAGACAATTTTGCAAATTAGATGTGTACAAAAGAACTAAGCTTAGTTGCAATGCCCACTTAGTCTTTTTACGGGGTTTAGGATATTTTTTATTTTTGAATTTTGGTTTTTGAATGTTTTAAAAGTGTTACTGTTCTTTTTATTATACCTATAACTAAGTAATATGTATATGTTTTATAATTTTATATGATTTTTAATTTTTACATTTAAAGTTTTTTCCCTCAAAAGTAACATGTGTATTTTTATATTTTTGTGTATTTTTAGTTTTTACATTTTAATTTTATTTTTTCTCAAAAATATTTAGTTTTGGAAAGATAACTAATTGTGAAAAAGGTTTAATGTATACATAAAAGAGGGGGTTTTATTTTGGAAAAAGTTGCGTAATAGAAAAAAGTAAATATCGGGAATGGTTTTTTTGGTATTTTTATTTTCGAAGTACTTTTGTGATATCTAAAGTGAGAAAATAATTTTTGTTGAATTAAAAACAAGGATGAATTGATAATGATTTTTTGCTAAAGCAAAAATATGGGACTAAAGGCGTTAGATATAGCTAAATGAGTTGGTACCTAACAGATTGGACTATATAATAAGACCGCTACAAATACGAAATTCTAAAAGCAATTACATCGTTATGTAGCACTTTTGATCAAAATATAAAAGTATAAGAGACCAATCCACATATGATATAACAATTTAACATGTAATCTCGATTGTTTGAAAAATACGACTAAATTCTCCTGAATCGAGTTTCAAATGTGGTCCATAAGGGTCTTCCACTAACCCAGATAGTTTACATGGACAACCCAATCGTATTGTAACATGAGTTGCCTTAAGGTGGGGGAGAGAGAGTGGCAGGGATGCCTTGTTAGGACGCGCTCTCAGGGATCATTTTGTGAGGATGTCGAGAAGGGGGCAAGGAGCTGGGTGGGGGTGGAGTGGGGCGGAGGTAGGGTCACTTTTGGAGGCGCAGGCGCAGGGTCTGGAATCGGAGTTTGATGAGGAAGAGGTGAGAAAGGAAGTTTTGGGGCTGAACTCGGAATGGGGCCCCAGGTCCAGATGGTTTCCCAATATGCTTCTACAAGGAGTTTGGGGGCATGTTGAAGGAGGATGTTTTGGAGGTGCTTAATGAGTTTAGAACTGGCAACAGGATCTTCGAGAAGATAAACCGGACGTTGCTCTTCCTCCTACCTAAGAAGGATTCTCCAAGAAGGGTGGAGGACTATAGACCAATTGCGTTGTCCAATGCAATTTATCTTATTGTTGCTAATGTGCTTCCGAACAGGCTGAAGTGGGTGCTTGATACGGTAATTCAGCAAAATCAGACTGCTTTCATCCATGGCCGGCAAATGGCGAACGGACTAATTATGGCTTCGGAGATTTGTTTATAGTGGCGGAGGGAAAGTAAAAAAGGCTTGCTTTGGAAGATCGACTTTGAGAAAGCGTATGAATGTGTGGACTGGAGGTTTTATGGATGTCTCTTCATTGTCGTGGTTTTTCTGACCTTTGGATCGCATGGATGAAGAAGTGTGTCACGACCTCTTCCTTCATGATTATGGTGAATGGAAGGCCTGAAGGTGGTTTCTTCTAGCCACAGAGGGGTATGAGACAAGGTTGCATGCTAGCACCGATGCTTTTTGTTTTGATGGCAGATGCTTTACCGATCATGTTCAAAAGAGCTGTTGAAGACTGTTGGTGCGAAGGTTTCCGGGAAAGCCCCATTTTTGGTTCCATTATTGCAATATGCAGATAACACAGTGATATTCTTAGGGGGCACGGAGGAAATGGACAGAAGGGCCAAGCAGCCGGTAGACATCTTCGGCAATATCTTAGGACTCAACTTAAATAGAAGCAAATCAGTTGTCATTCAATTTGGAATGGACGAGGAGAAGAGCAGCACTAGAGCAGCGTGTCTAGCTTGTCCCTTGGGGGATTTACCCATTTCTTACCTGGGGCTCCCATTAGTAGCAGGCAGACTCAGGAGGGCGAACTGGGACGTGGTTCTCAAAAAGATTGACCAGAGATTGGCGGTTTGGAAGGCGGTTACGCTTTCAAGGGTAGGAAATTGACATTGTTAAAACATGTATTGTCGGCGATACCTGTTTTTTTCTTCTCAACTCGAGTGATGCCGGCAGGGGTAAGGAAAAAGATAGAGATAATGATGAGAAGGTTCTTTTGGTCAGATGGGAGGCAGCAGAGGTTAGGGATTCACCTAGTACGGTAGGAGGAGCTCACGTAGACGAAGTGCAAGGGAGGACTGGAAGTTAGAGATATTAGCAGTATGAATAATGCTCTTCTTGCGAAGTGGGCGGTGCAGATCTGGGGCAGCAATGAGGGATTGGTCATTACACTACTATGCACCATTTATGGAGTTAGGGGCTTGTTAGAGGCGAGGAGAATAAGATATGAGTCCTCGCTCTGGAGCGGCGTTCGCGACACCCTTCCAATGATGAGACCGAGGACAATGCCTAAGGTAGGGTCTGGGGAGGATTTCCAATTCTGGCTGGATGACTGGACTGGTGAAGGGATCCTTTGCACTAGGTTCCCTAGGCTCTTTGCTTTGGTGTCAGACAAATGTTGTTCTTTGGCTGACGCTTGCGACTCTGGTTCGTGGACCCCTCAGTTCATTAATGAGATCCCAAAGCGGAGATTGGAAGATTTGGCTAGGTTGAGGGCTGAGATGGTGATGAATCCACGATTCATCACCTTTATTCTTTTATTTTAGCTTTATTTCCTTAGTCAAACATCTGTAAATACCCACTAATTCCATGTAATTACCATTTTGCATGCATTTGTTAATTATGAATTTTTAACACTTTTCGTACTTAAATAAAAGAATAAAGAAGAAAAGAAAAAGAAAAACAATGAAGGATGAATTTATGAAATAAATATAGACTGGCCCGAACTCCGAGAGAATGTCAAGACTTGACCTGATCGACCAGGAATAAAGTAGGGGGAGATAGCATCTTCAATTCAAAAATCAAAAAAAATTGTAAATTTTTCCCTATATATTTGTATAAAACTTGTACTATTTTATTTGTACATAAATTAACCTCAAATTAATTATTTTTGTAAACAAAAGTTGTAAATAAAAATGTGTTTAAATAATAAAAATAATTGCAAAATAAAATAATGTACATATTACAAATAATCACACTCAGAAAAAGTCACAAAGTGATAATTGAAATACCAATTCCGGCTCCATACGAACTCAAACTGAATCAAACTCACTTCCATAATACTCTAAATTAAATTATCTTTCAAATGACTATAGTTTCATAATTTTTGGAGTTTCAATTGAAAAGTCAATTTTCTAGGGTGTTTTGTGCAGTTTCACCAATATTTATTGTACATATTTATTCATATTTTTTTATACATATTGTAAATAATTATAAATATTATTTTCATTAAAAAATAAAATAAAAAATATAAATAAAAAAATTTAATTTCAAAAAATATAAAAATTATTTCCTTATTTGTACATATGTATATTGTATTATATGTACATAATATTTGTATACAACTAATTTCCTAATATAAAAATCACCAAAAAATAAAATATCTAACAGTAATTAATTTAATTTAATTATGAAATTTATATTTATATTTAATTATTAAATTCATTATTTGATTTTAAAACCTAACTTTTATATTAGATATTATTCCATACCTTTAATAGTCACCATTAAGGTGGCTAATTAATTTTTGTAAATTAATTAATTATTTATTTTATTTAAATCCGAAATTCGTAATTAATTAATTTATTAATTATTTTATATAATTATTTTATTAATTCCACCAATAAACACCTTCCTTAAGTGTATATACCTTCCTTTTTATTTTTTCTTCTCTTTTTAATGGGATCCTCCTCCTTCGTTATTCGTTGATCAATCTTTGGTGGAGAGGAGCCCGATCTCCGAGAGCTATCTTGTTGAAGAAGGGTACCGAGTCTTCGAGCCATCCGGTGACAGCGCATCGGCCCTCGTCGAGGCCATCACGACATTTCTGATCCCGAGGTGAGATCCACTTTCTTTTCTCGTCTTTTTCCTAGATAAATCGTAGTTTTAGTTTTTGCGTAGATTTCGTTATTAATCTTTATAACTTAAAAATTCAAAAACATTCATCCCGATTTAATACGCGTCCGACACTGATTTTTCATCTCATTCTCTGATGTCTCCATTTTCATTTCTATCTCACGCAATCATTCAACTCCGGCAACGCAAGGTGGCATGAGACACGGATCTATTTTCTGCATCGCAAGATCCACAACTGTTCATACATCCCATTTTATTTATAAATAAATAAAATAAAATAAAACATAGATGTTGTTTTTGTCTCTTACATTTGTTTTGCAGGAGAACTAAAATTAAAAAAATTAAAAAAAATTAATATAAAAAATTTGTGCTTCTGTTTACTTTCCCTATTTCAAAAAAAAAGTTCAAAAAAAATTTACAAACTTTTTTTCTTACAGTTTTATAAAAAAATAGAAAAAAATAAACATTGCAGCACAAAGGGCGGCACCCCCAGCCACCGTGAGCGCCTCCTCACCCCGTGTCTTGCCAGCCCTCCACCGACCCTCCTCCTTCTGCTCGCTCAATCCGCCAACCTCGCCGCCTGAGACAACCGCCTCCACTGGCGCTGTCAGCGGAAATCTCCGCGCGGGCATGCGGGCGCCACCGTGTTACACCGCGACCTCCGCGTCGGCCATCCTCCGCCCTAAGATCACCGCCCAGGCCGTGCGTGGTGTCCCTCAGTCGACACCCATGCGAGGCTCGGCCTCCTCCCATCACACCACTCAGCCCTTGATCCGCTACCAGCAGGCGGTAATGCTGCCCACCTTCCTCCCTCGCCTCCGCAGCGCGGCCCGCGCCCAGGCCGCGCGCCACCCACATGACGCCGTCCCCCAACACCTCATCGAAGCTCGCACCTCTGCAATGCCCCGTGGCGCACGCACGTGGTCCCTTCACCTCCTCCCACGACCGCACGATCTCCACAACTCCAGGTCCGACGCCAGCCTTCGTGTCTCGTTGTCATCGAAGCCTCGTGGCCGCGATCCCCCAAGCGCCGAACGCAGCTCCTTCAGGAGCTTCCCAGTGACACCCCCCAGTACAGCACCTCGTTCCTCCTTTGAAAAGAAATGAAGGCCCGAGGGTTTTCTTTTTAATAAAATATTGGAATGATTGCAAAGAAGACCTTGAAAGTTTTCGACTTTTCAACGAAACTCCAAAAATTATGAAACCATAGCCATTTGAAAGATAATTTAATTTTGAGTATTATGGAAGTGAGTTTGATTCAATTTGAGTTCGTATGGAGCCGGAATTGGTATTTCAATTATCACTTTGCAGCTTTTTCTGAGTGTGATTATTTATAATATGTACATTATTTTATTTTGCAATTATTTTTATTATTTACAACACATTTTATTTACAACTTTTATTTACAAAAATTTAATTTGAGGTCAACTTATGTACAAATAAAATAGTACAAGTTTTATACAAATATACAGGGAAAATTTACAAATTATTTTTTTGATTTTTGAATTGAAGACCTTATCTCCCCCTACTTTATTCATGGTCGATCAGGTCAAGTCTTGACCTTCTCTCGGGGTTCGGGTCAGTCTGTATTTAATCCATAAATTCATCCTTCATTTTTCCTTTTTCTTTTCTTCTTTATTCTTTTATTTAAGTACAAAAACTGTTAAAAATGCATAATTAACAAATGCATGCAAAATGGTAATTACATGGAAATATTGGGTATTTACAGATATTTGACTAAGGAAATAAAGCTAAAATAAAAGAATAAAGGCAATGAATCGTGGATTCATCATTCCAATATACTTTACCTTTGCTGGTCCCTTAGCAAACACCTATTTGGAAAATGAGTGAAAACAAAAATAAAGAAAAGAAAAAGGAAAGAAGTTAGAACAATGCCGACTTTTAAGCTTATCTTCATAAAAATGTAGTATGGAGCTCTGTCGGACCTTTGCATTATTAGTGTGTCGGAACCTTAATGGGAAATGGATTTAAAACCTAACAGCCTCTAAGTTCCACACGACTCCTATTTAGGTCTCCTCAACAGTCAGATCAGAACAAGTCTACATACACAAATTCTTATGACTATGAATTCTTACTTGTAAGGTGTAAGTGAAATATAGCTCCTCATCTCAAAAGTAGCAAAGAAGCAGCCTCTCTCAACAAGGTAACTCTAATCCCACAGTCTAGCAACTCTTTCCTCGAGGAGTGGAGATATTCCCTTCTAAGTTCAAGTACAACCAGCACAAGAAGAGGAGATGGAGAAGAGAATGGACGGTAACCAGTGTAGTTACCTATCCTTAGATGCATGACCAGTGTAGCCATGTCATCTTACAAACATTTGACTTTGAAGCTCTTATTTTTTTCACTTGTATATACACTTCGGCAGGCATTTTACTTTTCAATCAGGCATGTTCAGTTTTGGAGATTTTGCAATTTTTTCTCTTTTTTTCTCTTTTTTTTTGAAAATATACACAAGGTGCAGCATGTATATAAGGAGTTTTTCCTCTTGAGCTAGTAGATTATCCCTCTTTTGAAGCATTATTGCAACCCCAGGATACACTGGTCATGCATCCAAGGATAGGTAACTACATTGGTTACCGTCCATTCTCTTCTATATCCCCTCTTCTTGAGTTGGTTGTACTTGAACTTAGAAGGGAATATCCCCGCTCCTCGAGGAAAGAGTTGCTAGACTGGGGGATTAGAGTTACCTTGTTGAAAGAGGTTGTTTCGCTACTTTTGATATGAGGAGCTATATTTCACTTACACCGTACAAGTAAGAATTCATAGTCATAAGAATTTGTGTATGTAGACTTGTTTTGATCTGACTAGTGAGGAGACCTGAACATGAGTCTTGGGGAACTTAGAGGTTGTTAGGTTTTAAATCCATTTCCCATTAAGGTTCAGACACACTAATAATCCAAAGATCTGACAGAGCTCCATACTACATTTTTATGAAGATAAGCTTAAAAGTCAACATTGTTCTGACTTCTTTTCTTTTTCTTTTCTTTATTTTTGTTTTCACTCATTTTCCAAATAAGTGTTTTCTAAGGGACTAGCAAATGTAAAGTACAAGGGAATGATGAACCCACGATTCATCGCCTTTATTCTTTTATTTTAGCTTTATTTCCTTAGTCAAACACCTGTAAATACCCACTAATTCCATGTAATTACCATTTTGCATGCATTTGTTAATTATACATTTTTAACATTTTTTGTACTTAAATAAAAGAATAAAGAAAAAAAGAAAAAAATGAAGGATGAATTTATGGAATAAATACAGACTGACCCGAACCTCGAGAGAAGGTCAAGACTTGACACGATCGACCATGAATAAAGTAGGGGGAGATAGGGTCTTCAATTAAAAAATCAAAAAAATAATTTATAAATTTTTTCCTGTATATTTGTATGAAACTTATACTATTTTATTGTACATAAATTGACCTAAAATTAATTGTTTTTGTAAATAAAAGTTGCAAATAAAATCTGTTGTAAATAATAAAAATAATTCCAAAATAAAATAATGTACATATTACAAATAATCACACTCAGAAAAAGTTGCAAAGTGATAATTGAAATACCAATTTCTACTCCATACAAACTCAAATTGAATCAAACTCACTTCCATAATACTCAAAATTAAATTATCTTTCAAATGTGGTTTCATAATTTTTGGAGTTTCAGTTGAAAAGTCGGTTTTCTGGGGTGTTTTATGCAGTTTCACCAATATTTATTGTACATATTTATTCATATTTAAATTTATACATAATGTATATAATTGTAAATATCATTTTCTTTAAAAATAAAATAAAAAATATAAATAAAAAATTAATTTAAAAAAATATAAAAATCATTTCCTTATTTGTGTATATGTATATTGTATTATATATACATAATAATTGTATACAACTAATTTCCTTATATAAAAATCACCAAAAAATAAAATATCTAACATTAATTAATTTAATTTAATTGCGAAATTTTTATTTAGATTTAATTATTTAATTCATTATTTGATTTTAAAACATACCTTTTATATTAGATATTATTTCATACCTTTAATAGCCACCATTAAGGTGGCTAACTAATTTTTGTAAACTAATTTATTTTATATAAATCTGAAATTCATAATTAATTAATTAATTAATTATTTTATTTAATTATTTTATTAATTCCACCAATAAATGCCTTCATTAAGTGTATATACCTTCCTTTTTTCTTCTCTTTTTAATGGGATCCTCCTCCTTTGTTATTCGTTGATCAATCTTTGGTGGAGAGGAGCCCGATCTCCGAGAGCTATCTTGTTGAAGAAGGGTGCCCAGCCTCCGAGCCGTCCGGTGACAGCACGTCGGCCCTCGTCGAGGCCAGCACGACATTTCCAATCCCAATGTGAGATCCACTTTCTTTTCTCAGTCTTTTTCCTAGATAAATCATAATTTTAATTTTTGCGTAGATTTCATTATTAATCTTTAGAACTTAAAAATTCAAAAACATTCATCCTGATTTAATCGCCGTCTGATACTGATTTTTCATCTCATTCTCCGATCTCTCCATTTTTTTTCTATCTCATGCAATCATTCAACTCCGACCACGCACGGTGGCCGGAGACACGGATCTATCTTCCGCACCGCAAGATTCACAACAGTTCACACATTCCAATTTGTTTATAAATAAATAAAATAAAATAAAGACATAGATGTTTTAGTCTCTTAAATTTGTTTTGCAAGAGAAAATTAAAAAAATTAAAAAACAATATAAAAAATTATGCTTCTGTTTACTTTCCCTGTTTCAAAAAGAAGTTCAAAAAAAATTATAGTCTTTTTTCTTACAGTTTCTATAAAAAGAAAAAAATAGAAAAAAAAACAAAAAAAAAACATTGCAGCAGAACGGGCGGTGCCCCCAGCCACCGCGAGCGCTTCCTCGCCCCGCGTCTTGCCAGCCCTTTGCCGCCCCTCTTCCTTCTGCCCGCTCAATCCGCCAGCCTCGCTGCCTGAGACAACTGCCTCCACCGATGTTGTCAATAGCATCTCCGCGCGGGCGTACGCGTGCCACCGTGTTACACCGCCACCTCCGCGTCGGCCATCCTCCGCCTGAAGATCACCACCAGGCTGCACATGGTGTCCCTCTGCCGGCACCCGCGCGAGGCTCGACCTCCTCCCAGCGCGCCGCTCAGCCCTCGATCCACCACCAGCAGGCAGCAGCACCGCCCACCTTCCGCCCTCGCCTCCGTAGCGCGGCCCGCGCCCAGGCCGTGCACCACCCACGCAATGCCAGCCCCCAACGCCTCATCGAAGCCCGCACCTCCGTGGATCCCCATGGCGCACGCGTCTGGCCCCTTCACCTCCTCCCACGACCGCGCGATCTCCACAACTCCAGGTCCAACACCGGCCTCCGCATCATGTTGCCATCGAAGCCCCGTGGCCGCGAACCCCCGAGCGTCGAACGCCGCTCCTTCAGGAGCTTCCCAATGACGTCGCCCGGTGCAGCACCTCATTCCTCCTTTGAAAATAAATGAAGGCCTTAGGGTTTGCTTTTTAATAAAATATTGGAATAATTGCAAAGAAGCCCCCGAAAGTTTCCGAATTTACAAAAGGCCCCTACTCCAGAAACATATCACATGCTGTGCATGCCCAACTTGGGTAAATTGCAAAAAAAATTTGCATTTTATTTCTTGTTATCTTGATTTTGCAAAACCTTCAGTGTTTGCAATCTAGTCCCTATGTGTCTAGACTTTTTATTTGCATCTTCTCCTTAATGAAATAAATGTTTTTATTGTTCTAAAAATTCTCAAAAAAATTGTGGATGTTCTTGATGAAGTGTTTTACATTGTGTCAACTTTTCATTCGATTTTGTTGTCATTTATTATTTTTAAAAAATAAAAAACAGTGACTTTTTGTCTGCCCAAAATCAGAAAAATCAGAAAAATTCAAAATTATGCCTAAAAATTCCAAAAAAATTACAGGTATATTTTACTATCTTTTAATTCATTCAAAATTTCATGCAGGGATCATTCACAAAACTCCAAAAATATGAAAAAATTAAAAATCTGACAAAAACTGTAGAAAATTCTAGAAAAATCCAAAAAAATCTAATTTCATTTTCTATTTGTAGATATTTTATTATAGTTTAGATAAAAATAATTTCTAGGAGAATTGGGTACTTAAAGTATTTTTATATTGCAAAATACTCTTAGTTGTGCATTGCTCACTTTTATTCCCACTGATTCATTTTTATAAAATCACATAAACATCAGAAAAACTTTAAAAAATTATCAAAAATATTTTAAAACATATAAAACACAAAAACATTTTTCTGTAATTTTTTGAGTATTGTTTACTATTCTGAAAAATTCAAAAAGAGTCTGGTGTGTATGTGTTATTCCTTATTCTTCATTTGAAAATAAAAAAAGATTAAAAATTCAAAAACCACTAAAAACATTTTAGAAATTTGACTATTGAGTTTTTAAATTGTGCTCCTTGTGTTCGATCCCAGTCGCTATATCAAGTAAATAGAATAGTGAAACCGCTTACATTTGATTGTTTGATTTATTTTTCATTAAGTGGTTAAAAACATTTTTTTTCTCGTTTACCGATTCGAGTGGTTGAGAATAATGACAATTGTGGTATTTTTTCCATCTTGACCACATCGGATTTCGTGTCATCAGCTGCCCTCTCCTACATGTATCTCACAAGGAAGGGACCATTTTCTTTGGCAGGGGACATTTTCTCGGTGAAGAAGGCCTATGAGATGCTCATGGGGAGCCCAGATGCCTTGGATCTGGATATGGTTCAGGATATGAAGATAATTTGGGCAAGAAAGGTCCCAAACAGGGTGAAGGTCTTCCTCTGGTGCCTCAAGATGGGTAGGGTTTGTGACAAAGCGAGAAGGGGCAGACTATTTGGAATTGCAAACACATGCTGCGATAGATGTGGAGCACAACTTGAGGACGCGGAACACTTATTCTTTACTTGCCCCTTTTCGGTGCAGGTTTGGAAGGAGGTAGGGGCCCCATGGGTCTCTCACGGGGGTGCATATAAATTCTGGAAGCTGGTAAAGACGGCAGGTGGCAATTCAACGGATGATTGTGCTCTTCCGTTTGCAGCACTATGGGCCATCTGGGGAGGAAGAAATGATTGAGTTTTAATAATCAGATATTTTATTCAAAAAAATGTAGTAACCTTGTACCACTCCCTTTTTCATCTCTGGTCTGCAAGGTAATGTATTTTTTGTTCTGTTATTAATATAATCACTTTTGCGGTGGGTCCCACCTTGGGATTCCACCCTCTCGTTTCTCAAAAAAACATGAGTTGACTACGTGGTAACCTCAACTGTAGGTACAACAGTAGAGGAATTTATAACCTCAACAACAAGTTAAATATGCAATATAAAATATGAGGTAAAATCAAGAATGATCATACATCAGAAGGGGCTTGCTCGTAGGATGAATCACTGAGACAACAAAGTTTTTGACATGCAACACAACACTAAATATAGCTTCAAACATTTCTCTCACAAAAATCTGAATGAAGAATAGGACAAATGTGAGTTGTATACCTTTGGCGTGAGCTCTAGGGTACTATTTATAGATCTTTGGATGTCCATAGTCGTTGGGGCTCAAAATGGACATTGGTGAGCAAATCAATGATGAAATCAACTTTAAAAATGTTTCTGAAAGTTGATCTATCAAGATTCAAAAGTTGATCGACTAGATGAAAAAAGTTGATTGATTAGATGAAAAAAGATGGTTGATCAAAACTAGCCACTGACTTTGAAACATGATCGCTCGGTTAACAAAAGTTGATCAATTGGTTAACAATAGTTAAGCGATCAGTTTGACTTTTTGACTTGAATGTGATTTTTTGCAAGTTTGAAATGCATGACCTCGAATGCTCTTTGAGGTTCTTTATAAGACTAATCTAACTATAAAATCCAGGTCTCGATAAAATAAATTTCATTGATTTCTTCTTGTTCTTGAGTTCTTTTTTTGAGCTTCAATTGGAGTTCCTTGTCCTTGAACTCTTTTGAGCTTTGATTATTCTTCCCTGAGGCTTTAGCTCCATATGCTTGAAATTTTTCTCGGTCCATTAGCTTTCTTGCTTTTAATCTAGCTTCAATCTAAATACACAAGTTTTTTTATCATCAAAATATGCATGTTCATGCTTGAATCATGATTTTTCATCTTTTTGATGATGACAAACTAATTTGTATGCATGAAAATAAATTTATAAACACCTTTATCTCCCCTTTTTTACATAATAAAAAAGATTTTCAAAGTTTCCACAAGGTTACCATGGAAATCATTCTCTCCCTTTATTCTTTTTCCCTCCTTTTTTTTGAAAATTCCTTTTTTAAATATGAGCTCCCCTAAGTTAGAGTTCTCTCTTAATCTTTTCTTAAAGGGTCTCCCTAAATATAAGAGTCGAGGGTTCATGTCCAATACATAATATTCATAGATCAACTTAACAAAAAGATTAAGAAGTTACCCAGAGTTCTTTGTGGTGGACTTCTATAGCATAGATACCTTGTCCATTACGTTGACATCCTTACTTTGTTTTGCATTTGATAATCGTTTGGCCTTGGTGAGGTCTAATGAATCCATGATTCATTAACACTTCTGTCATATTTTGTCTTAAAATCCTTAACAAATACATGTGAATATTCACTAATTCTCATATTGTATAAAAATAGCATTCATGAATAAAAATTCATTTTTATGAATTAAAAATATGTAAATAAATAAAAGAATAAAAATAAAGAAAAGAAGGCAGACTGTAAATATGTATATATGTACAATACGACTAAATAAATATAAGTATAGTTGCAAGATATATTTATATAACCTAACCTCCGAGACCAAGTCAACATGGATTGGTCGATAAATAATAAAAGTAGGGGAGATAAGGAAAAAACAATTAAAAAATAATTAATTATGTATATTACACATTATTTCCTATTTATTCATTATTTATCAAATATTCAACTATTTTTAGTTGATTCATTTGGTACATATTTTTAATCAAACTCTTTTCCTATATGATCATAAAAATGTATATAAAAATATAAAAATTATAAAAAAATTCAACATGTATATATGCCGAGAAATCTGGTTTTCAAATTGTTAAAATCCCAACTTCAGAACCTCATAACTTCTACATACGAACTCCAATTTCACTCTACTCACCTTTAAAGTTCATAAAATTATTCTCTAATTAATGAAGATGATTTCACTAAAATCAAAGTCCATTTGCAAGAAAAGTCAATTTCAGGATCTAATGGCAATTGGGTTTCTAGTATATTTATTTTATTGATACTATTTATAGAACACTTGATTTTACCATTTTTAATTATTTTTCTTGATCTTTTACTTTATCTATAAAAAAACTCAGAAATTAACATCTTTATTTAATATTTTAAATAATTCAAAAACTCTAAAATATAGATGAATTTGAACCACAGACTATATATCTGTATTTATTAATATATATAAATTAATTTATAAAATCCATGAAAAAATCATACAACTCCTATTTATTATTATAATAATTAATAAAATATAAAAATGATAACTTATTTATTAAATTATTGAATTAAAAATGTATATGCTATTTATCAAGTTATTGTATATGTATTTATTAATAATATATTTAAATCTGATAAAATAAATATTATGTCTAAAAATAAATTATACATAATTTTGGTAATTGAATTTTTTACACTTTTTTATTTTTACACCTTTTTAAAACAATGTTATCTATTATTTAATATCTATTTAATATTATATTTTTACCACTTTGGTGTTGACACATGCCAACACCACAACCTCCTTCAACCTTAAGAACCTGGGAGTTAGTTGTTCTTACAACCCAAGTTCACCTAAATAATCCCGCTACATTCTTCACCAAACA
The DNA here is from genome assembly GCA_037367405.1 of Ottelia alismoides. NCBI lineage: Eukaryota > Viridiplantae > Streptophyta > Magnoliopsida > Alismatales > Hydrocharitaceae > Ottelia > Ottelia alismoides. Next base: position 255,685 of record JAZKJV010004802.1, on the reverse strand, counting down.
CTAATCTAAACCATTGACCCTATAGACCTAATAACCCTCTTCAATGCCCATCATTGGATCTTCACTACCGCTTCACCATCATTCTTATTTAGCCATCTAAACTTCGACATTCAAACCTTACCTCTCCAGAATCCAGTTCACCCTGACCAACTAACCATCTTCCGTATTGAGCCATGTCCACCTCCAGTAGTGATGGCATCAGGTGACCGCCTCGCATGGAGGAGTGAAGCCGGAGGAGTCGTTCCAAGGATTTTCTCTGCCTTGAATCGTGACCTAGCGCAACGTAAAGCTCCAACGAAGTACCAATCGTCGAGTTATCACCAGAGGATCTTATTTCCTCTTTTTCCAAGGTATATCCTCTGTACCTTTGTTTTTCTTCGAATTTCACGTCCATTTAGTAAGGACAATCACCATTTTAGGTCATCTTGATCACTTTCTTAATTTACATTCCAATTTGAATCAAATTGCGACCATTTTCGATCTGAGTTTCATATTTCCTGTTACCAAATAATTGCATTGCATGAACCCTAATTCCTTGGTCTATTCAACTTAAATCGAGCACCATCTTCCCTTGCATATCAATCAACCTTCTAGAGCTTCATCTTCAACTATCTGGAGCCATCTTCTGAAGCATCTTCATTGCCAAGCAATCGGAGCTGTAGTATCCATTTTGAACTCAAATAGTAGCATCTGTGCAGACCTGATCTTCGAGCTTCCTTCTTCGTATCTCTTCCGTAAGGGAGCTCGAAGAGGGTAAGAGACCCCCTTCTGGCCCTGCCGGAGGCTCGTCGCCAGCCACGATAGAAGGAGGATTGAGGAGGCCTCTCCAGAACGTCATCACCTGTAGGATTTGGGGGATGAACAACCCAGAGAATTGGATGCACAATTGATCGACACGTAGCAACATCTAAGGTTTAGATCAGTCGCAACCTTTTAATCGTGGCTGCACATTTTTCAATCGGTGGAGATATTAAATACATGCCATGCTAGATCTACAAAATTCAACATAGCCTTAGAAGTTATTCAATATTACATTTAGGTCCCTGCACAGGGACCTAAGTGAAATTTCCAGACTTCTCTTTTACAATTAGGTCCCTGGACAGAGATCTAATTGAGATACCTTTTATATTTTCTTTTGCATTCTTTTAAAATTGAACCCTTATACTGTTGCACATGCGAGCCCACGGCGAGCCATTATGCAATAAATGTTATTACAAATATCATTCCCTGATCTAAAATGAAGAATAACTAATTTATATTAATAGGTCCCTTAGTACAATTAGGGTTATGTACCATGGCCATCTTGATGATCATATATTTGTTGATTCAATTATTGAATCATAGAGGTTGGTGCTTGGATGAATATCTAAAGAGTAAGATTGAGGACTCATCAAGCACCGTCAAATGATTAGTAAGAGATGATCTCTAGCCTGAGTAGGAGATGGCAGTCCTTTCTCATTTGGCTATATCTGACCGACCTCTTGATGTCGGTCCTTTGCATGGGAATAGAGATTCGGAGGTGTTAGATTGGTTAGGCCAAAGAATTGACTTAACGAGATCGAGAAAACCAAAGACCTATGTCGTATACTGTCACAATATATGCGTGCATCCTCTGACCGGAGGCAGGTGTATTACTATATGTTTGAGTATGTACATTTGGCAGACCAATAGGTTGATGTCCTAACCAAGGTCTATACGCTAGCGCGCTAGTGTGCATGCAAGGACATATGAGTAGTACGATCTCTCAAAGGGATCATACATGTTCATTGCTGAACTATAGTACATGAACTCACTCATGAGATATTGAGAAGAATCAAATTCCACGTATGGTCATCTCACTTTGGAAGCTAAACTGAATTTGTAAGGTTTGATATATGCTTTTGGAAAGTATATGATCAACACATACGTATGATATATGATTTTGAAAAGTATATGATCGATACCAACTCCCAATGATCTGATGAGAACATTAATGATAAAAATCCTGAAGGAGACAGTATAAAAGAGATCTAAAACTTCAGATTTGTTCTGGGTCTTCCAGTATGTAGGATATACAGGTATTAGGAATGCATGATGGTAATGTGATCATAAACGATTGTATAACCATGACGCTTCCATTCTGTGGGAATGATGAAACATGTTTGGATTTTAGTGACTCCTCTCATAAAGAAGTAATCTAATCTTAATCCAACTGGTGGACATTGATCTGAATGTGATTCAAATGTAATGAGAAGATTAGATTTGCGATCTTGATTTAATCAAGCATCTAGGAGAGGTCCACAAGATCTGGATTTGAGATGTGATCTCAATATCGAAGTCACTATACGTGGAACAATACAATCGCCTTGTCCTTATCTTCAAGTATCCGCAGAGAAAGCGAATTATCCTTGAAAAGAGTTCATGAATAATTTCACTGTTGATATATGTATCCGAGCATTGAGAAAATGAATAATTAAATGTGATTTGATTATCATGAATAATATGAATTTGATTCATATTATAAGGAGAGTTATCTAAGATAATTAAATGCGATTTAATTATCAATGATGTGAATAATGTGAATGTGATTCATGTTATTTGGGCACATGAGAATAAAGATACAAGATGATTACATGTGATTTATTTATCATGGATATGAATAATGTGGATAGTACTATTCATATTTATTGGGTATATTATAAATGTGATTTATAATATATTAAAGAGAGCATATTGTGATTTATTTTTGTTAATAAATTACTGATGTGAATTGGAATCACATTGAATGAGTAATTGAAAATATAATTTACATTTTGTTTTGGGATGTGAATGTGATTCACATTTTTCCAATGGCATGATTGCAATGTTCACAAGATAATTATGAGTTATTTTTGTGAATTTAGAACAAATGTTGTTTTAAATCTTAGAGATCTCATGAGATAATGAGATCTCGTGAGATTTTGAGGAGATAGACCCATTCTATCTCAAATGAGTAGCCGTCTTCCCTTCTTTAGGGGATATGGTCAATCTCCTCATTATCCAAGACCAGTCAAATGATTTAAATTTTGAAATTAATTATATTAATTTATCAATATATATTAGTTTAAATTAAATCAATTGTTGTTGTGTTTTTTACAACAACATCATGGCCATTGAAAGAAACACAAATCAATCTCAACCATTAATTTTGTGTTTTCCATGGATTGAGATCCATGGATCCCAAAACCTTATATAAGAAGAGGCACCCCTTGCTCTTCGAGTTATAAGTTTACGACAACAACATATGCTCTCTCCCTCTCCATCTCTACACGTCATGTGTCGCTCTCCCTCTCTCTCATTGTGGTCGTCCACCATGGAGCCATTGAGAGAGTCTCCATAGCCGCAACATCGTCGTTATGTTGCCGGGGTATTTGTTTGTGGATCTCCATCTACTTCGGTGTGCCTCGCTCGTGAAGAAAATGTCAGATTTCATGTGATGAGATAAGGAGATTCTCCCTTGGATCATAACATGGATTGCGAGAAGTACGCGTCTCATTAACGCACTCGCAAGCGTCTCCTCTGACGGATCAAACTTGAGACAGGAGGCCTCTTCGTTTAGAGACTCGATCACAACCACACTTCAAGAGGTAACCCTAATACCTAGTTGTGGTTTAGATGAAATGATCCGAGAAAGGTTCTTGGATCATGTGGTTTCATCAAATTAAAAAATTTAAATTCCGTTGCATCGAGCAACTAGAGCGACTAGTCGCTCCCGATCGCATACGATGCGATCATCATGCTTCCCTGATGCGATTGAGAATATCCCCATTCCCTTTAAGTGGTATCAGAGTCAGGTCAGATGTTTTGGATATGATCCATAAACCTAGGAAGATTTGGGCTCGTTATGGTTTGTGAAAATTTTATTGCATTTCATTTTTCGCAGCCTTGTTTTGTGAATATTTTCGGACATCTTGAAAAACTGATTATCATCTCAAGTACAAAGTGATTAACTTGGCATTATTTTTTCTCAAGGTGGATATGGTGTCTAGTCGGGGAGCGTTGGGGTAGCAGGTTGCACCGTGTGCGGTCAGTCCCACTCCGTCGGTACTGGTCATGACAACAGGTAGGGAACAGATAATGCTTGAGAGATCATGATGTATTTTTCTAATTATTAAAATTCGAAATAATAGGTATTTGAGATAATACCATATTTTCAAGGAACAATAAAAAATGTTTGTTTGATATTAATTGGATCATTAATTAAATATGATTAGATTAATTGGAATCCAATTAAAATTAAAACACTCTGTTATAAATAGAATTGTTATTTCCCTTGTAAGAATTAATCATAATGAATATGATTCATAATGTTTAAGTAAAATTTGAACATGATATGTAGGATCACATAAGTGACATCCATGGTCTCCGTCAAGGCAAAGGGTTCCTCACCAGTGATTGTATGTCGGAGACGCTTGTCCGTAGTGACAGCTCCTGCGTACAAGCCATTTGGATCAGGCTCTTTGCTTCTCGAAAGAGTAAGGTCATATGCGTAGTGACCCCAATATCGGTTCCTCATATTATTGGGGAGATATTGGATTGCGCATAGCGAGTTCTAATCATGTTGACGGTTGGTTCAATTAACGACGGGTTAACATCACCGGGGTGGTGGGCCCGAGTACTAAAGACCGAATTGAGAATGCAAGTTGAACTTGTAAGGCGGAATGAGTTCCCGCCTCTTTTTATCTAAGTTGTAGTTTCTCATATTATTGGGATGCAAAAAAGTTAAAAAGGAGATCCCAGATCTTGTTGAGATATAATGGTAAGTATATCTCTTACATTGAAAGTGATTAAGGGAATGAACTTTCAGTGTTGACAAGACAAGACAACTTTGATATAAAATTCCTAAATTAAAGTAAAATATGTATATATATTTATATACATTTATGTAAATTTCTTATTTCAGATAATCTTTTTAAACCCACTCAATACTATACTCAATAATAACCAGTAAAATATCATGAATTGGATTCATGATCAAAATATTGTACTTGCAGTTGGACACATAATGTATGTGGTTGCAATGTGCAAGTTTCTTCGTAATGATGAGGAATGGCAATTAAATATAAAATTGGACTACAATCCTAGGGTTTGTATGTCTTTATAGTCTTGATCTCTCATCAAATGTACTTTGGAAGTGACATGTCGATGATGATCATAATTGTCAAATAATCCTCATAAAATCTAAGAAGATGTTCTGACATACATATGTGCTTTCGACATTTAATCATGAATGACATGGTTCACTGCATCATGCAGAATGGTAGCTCTATAAGAGATGATGTATTCAAAATGTTTGAATACCTACCTGAACCTGAGTCTTTAAGAGTTAAGATGTATGTAGATATGATGAGTGTCATCATTCTACTATCAATACTCTAGTCATTCATGAAGCTTCATAATATTCATATTGTATGAACAAATGAAGCATGTATAAATGTTGAAATACTCTTATATTGAAATCTTTTGAATTCAACATAAGAGATCCTTTGTTTTAAGCAATGGTTGTTTATAGATGAAAGGAGCGCAATGGAAGCATGGGTCGGACCCAAGTAAGAAGGAAAGTTAAAGAGTTGACTGTACGTCTATGACTTCCATATGACATCCAAAGAGTTGGATGAATGCCAATACTGCAATAAGACGATGTATTGATAATGTGACTATCTAGTCTATCTAGGATCCTTAGAGAAGGGCTCTAATAGTGCATAGGAATAATCTACATTTAATCATTGAAATTGACTTTCTTATTAGATAAGATTAAAAGTATAATAATTGTATCTCATTTTTCTAGTAACACTTGCAATTGGTTGCATATGTTTTAGAAAATTAGAGAAATTTGATCTTAAGGTTTAATAGTTATCCACGTGGATGTTGACGTAATTGTTGCAACAATCTGTATTGGATAAATAAACTTCATATTTTTAGTAGAGAGTCCTTAGTCTTAGAGAATGTCTCTATGACCCATATATTAGAATACACTCATTGTTTATTTCTAAATGTTGGGAATAAACATGAATTCTGGAATAGACCTATCATAAAGAGTTATGATGGATATATTTCAGATAGTAATCCGACATCTAGAGGACTCTACTAAATTAGAAAATTAATGAATGGTTCATTATCATTTCTAATATTGAAATTAAACCTTAAAAAGATCAATAGGAGGATGAAGATCATTTGACAATGATCTAGCATCAAATCTTGGACATGTGTCTATTGATGAGATCAATAGACTTGTAAGAGATGAAACTTTAGATTGTCTGAAATTTAAAATCTTACATACTTGTGAATATTGTATTCAAAGTAGAAAATGTCCAATGCACCCTTCTCTGGGAATGGTGTTAGATGCCGAGGTATTCAAGATCTCATACATGTTGATGTATATGGATCATCTATATCAAAGTAAACAATAATGATATGTGATATCCATTGATGATCATTTGTGATATGTTTTTTCCTTTCCTTCACATTAGAAACCTTTGAAATGTTCAAAGATTTCGTAATTTTGGTTTAGAACCAAAGTTTGAAGGAAGATGAAATGAATTTAATCTAACCTAGGTAGCAAGTACCTATTAGATGAATTTAAGGAATCCCTTATAGAGATATGAATATCATTTCTATCTCACTCCTTCTACAACACCTAAACTCAATAGAGTTGTAGGGAGATACAATTAGATCATGTGTGACATGATTTGTTCAATGATGAATATTTGCATAATTACCTCTTAGTTTCCAAGGTATATATGACTACAATATATCCTTAATGAGATTCCATGCATATCTAAATCCGCATCCTCATAAGCTATGGTTTGGAGCCTAGCCTTGTGTTGGACACTTGAGGATTAAAGGTTGCTTGGTCCATAGCTTTGTCATGGATGCAAGTAAGATGGAATCTAGCACAAGAGATTGCCACTTCATTAGGAAAATAAAGGATGGTATTGGATACCTACTTTATGACCTTGAGATTCTTAAAAGTTCTCATCTCTAAGGATGTGATTCTTAGAGGATGACTCTCTTGAGAGTTAAGATGAAAATGAAGTGAAGGAACTCATTTAATCTTGAGAAGATAATGAGGCTCTTGAAATCGGAAACTAAAGGAAAATTAAAGATGAAACACTAATACCTCTTCAAATGAGTTTGAGGATGGATTCCATGTGTCAGAAAAATCTGACAATGATCGAACTTCATGTGATGAAGCTTCTGAAAATCATGTCATGGAAAAGATAGATGTTAGCAAGCAGACTTCTTATACAAGTGTTGTATATGGACCCTCAAGTATCCACCTATATGGGTAAGACTTGTTAAGGTATAAATGGATCTTCAAGAGAAAGAGGGAACATGATGAGAAGGTAGACAGCTTCAAAGCACGGCTCTTAGCCATGAGCTACACACCGAAGAGAAGACATTGCTTGCAATGAGACTTGCTCTCCAGTGACCTTGCTTAAACCCATCAAAATATTGCTAACTATAACTACACAATTTGACTATGACATCTTCAAGATGGAAGTCAATATTGTATTTCTCTATGAATACCTCTCCGAGGATATTCATATGAAGTAGCCCTAGGGCTTCGTAGTTGAGGAAAGCAAGATGTGCAAGTTGAATAACTCCACCTGTGGACTCGAATAAGCATCTTGTAGTTGGAACATTAGATTTGATGAAATCATAAATGTTATGATTTCAAAATAGAATCTTGATGAACCATGTGAAGCTTAGTGGAGTGCTATTGTGTTCATCGTGTTAATGTAGATGATATCCTAATCATTTGGAATGATATAAGGATAATAATAATAAGTGCTTTTTAAGACTGGCTATTCCATACCTTGAGATATAATCTCAAGGAAACCTCTTAAGATCTTAGTTCTGAAAGTGTTCAGAAGCAAAGAGAAGAGGGCATTGGAATTGTCGTGTTAGTGGTACACCTTGGACATATTCCATTTTCTGGAAAATTCCAAGAAAGGCTTCTTTTCCTTAAGATGTGCTACTGACCTATCTAAAGGGATAGCACCTCAAAGAGTTGAGGAAGCGAATGCTAAAATTGATTGCCATTGTGCATCAGTTACGAGAAGCCGAGTGTATGCTAAATGTGTACAAAAGATAGATGTCTGTCATGCAGTGGGAGTGGTAAACTGTTACTAATCCTAATATGGTGATAGAACACTTGATTACAGTAATAACAATATCTTCATAGATGACAAGACTTAGAGATAGTGATCTCAAAGTCTTATCTTCAAGAAATTAAGACTTTATAGATATAGATCTAAAAGGTCATGACTGTGAATACCTTCGGAGATAGAGATCTCCAGGAATAAGGGTATTCTGATAAGGAAAATGAAAATTACATATTGGTTACTATAATTATCAAGCTGTAGTGTCAAGGACACTATAACTAACAAAATTGAGTATTGGTTGCATAAGATGCAACATTCGCATTGGATGCGAGCACTGTTACTAGGAGATATGCAAGTGCCGTAAAAGGACTTGGCGTAGTCTCTTGGGAATAGAGTGACTGATTAGCTTACCTAGCTATTTTTCTAAATAGCCTATGATTGTCACATGAGTGAGGGTTTAAATTATTAGCCCATTAATGGCTCTTTGGGCTAGTGGGAGGTTGTTGGACATGCGAGCCCACGACGAGCGATTATGCAATAAATGCTATTGCAAATATCATTCCCTAATCTGAAATGAAGAATAACGGATTTGCATAATAGGTCCCATTGTACAATTAGGGTTATGAACCATGGCCATCTTAATGATCATACAGCTGTTGATTCAATTATTGAATCATAAAGGCTGGTGCTTGGATGAATATATAAAGAGTTAGATCGAGGACTCATCAAGCACCATCAAATGATTGTTAAGAGATGATCTCCAGCCCGAGTAGGAGATGGCAATCCTTTCTTATTTGGCTGATATTTGACCGACCTCTTGATGCAGGTCCTCTGCATGGGAATAGAGATTCGGAGGTGTCAGATTAGTTAGGTCAAAGAGTTGACTTAATGAGATCGAGATAACCAAAGACCTATATTGTATGCTGTCATGATATAGGCACGCATCCTCTGACCGGAGACAAATGTATTAGTATATGTTAGAGTATGTACATTTGGCAAACCAATATGTTGATGACCTAACAAAGGTTTATACACCGGCGTGTTGGTGTGCATGCAAGGGCATATGACTAATACGATCTCTCAAAGGGATCATACAGGTTCATTGTTGAACCGAAAGACATGAGCTCACTCATGAGATATTGGGAAGAATAAAATTCCACGCGTGGTCGTCTCACTTTGGAAGCTTGATCGAATTTATAAGGTTTGGTATATGCTTTTGGAAAGTATATGATCAACACCTAAGTATGATATATGCTTTTGGAAAGTATATGATCAATACCGACTCCCAATGATCTAATGAGAACCTTAATGATAAAAATCCTGAAGGAGACAGTCTAAAAGATATCTAAAACTTTGGTTTTGTTCTGGGTATTCCAGTATGTAGGATGTACATGTAATAGAAGTACCTGAGGGTGATGTGATCATAAACGATTGTATAACCATGACGCTTCCATTCTGAGGGAGTGATGAAACAGGTCTGGATTTTAGTGACTCCTCTCATAGAGAAGTAATCTGATCTTAGTCCAACTAGTGGACATTGATCTGAATGTGATTCAGATGTAATGAGAAGATTAGATTTGCAGTCTTGATTTAATCAAGCATCTAAGGGAGGTCCGCAGGATCTAGATTTGAGATGTGATCTCAATATCCAAGTCACTATACGTAGAACAATACAATCGCCCTGTCCTTATCTCCAAGTATCTGCGGGGAAAGCGCATTATCCTTGAAAAGAGTTCATGGATAATTCCATTGTTGATATATGTATCTGAGCATTAAGAATATGGATAATAAATATGATTTAATTATCATGAATAATATGAGTTTGATTCATATTATAAGGAGAGTTATCCAAGATAATTAAATGTGATTTAATTATCAAAGATGTGAATAATGTGAATGTGATTCATGTTATTAATAAAGATACAAGATGATTAAATGTGATTTAATTATCATGGATATGAATAATGTGGATAGCACTATTCATATTAATCGGGTATATTATAAATGTGATTTATAATATATTAAAGAGAGCATAATGTGACTTATATTTGTTAATTAATTACTGATGTGAATTGGATTCACATTGAATGATTAATTGAAAATATAATTTACATTTTGTTTGGGATGTGAATGTGATTCACATTTTTCTAATGGCATGATTGCAATGTTCACAAGATAATTATGAATTATTTTTGTGAAATAATTTACAACAAATGTTGTTGTAAATCTTGGAGATCTCATGAGATAATGAGCTCTCATGAGATTTTGAGGAGATAGACCCATTTTATCTCAAATGAGTAGCCGTCCCCCTTCTTTAGGGGATATGGTCAATCTCTCCATTATCTCCAAGACCAGTCAAATGATTTAAAATTCGGAATTAATTATATTGATTTATCAATATATATTAATTTAAATTAAATCAATTTTTGTTGTGTTTTCACAACAACATCATGGCCATTGAAAGAAATACAATTCAATTCTCAATCATTGATTTTGTGTTATCCATGGATTCCAAATCCCTATATAAGAAGAGGCACCCCTTGCTCTTCGAGTTACAAGTTTATGACAACAACGTATGCTCTCTCGCTCTCTATCTCTACACGTCATGTGTCTCTCTCCCTCTCTCTCTCTCATTGTGGCCGTCCACCATGGAGCCATTGAGAGAGTTGTCATCACCGCAGCATCGTCATTATGCTGCCAAAGTATTTGCTTGTGGATCTCTGTCTCCTTCGGTGCGCCTCGCTCATGAAGAAGACATCAGATCTTGTGTGATGAGATCAGGAGATTCATCCTTGGATCATAAACATGGATTGCGAGAAGGACGCATCTCATCAACACGCTCACAAGCGTCTCCTCCATCGGATCGGACTTGAGACAGGAGGTCTCTTCATTTTGAGACTCGATTTCAACCACTCTTCAAGAGGTAACCCTAATACCTAGTTGTGGTTTAGATGAAATGATCCGAGAAAGGTCCTTGGATCATGTGGTTTCATCACATTAAAAATTTTAAATTCCGTTGCATCGAGCAACTAGTGCGACTAGTCGCTCCCGATCGTATACGATGTGATCATCACGCTTTCGTGATGCGCTTGAGGATCTCCCCATATCCTTCATATACTAGAGAACAATTTTGGGACACTTTTGGATATCATTTTTTATTGATTTTTTAGTGTAGTAAGCCAACTACCCTAGTTTTATTTTGAGTCAGATTTTGAAGATTTTTATCATGATTTTATCGAGATTTAATTCTTCGACTTCCTAATCCGTCTTGGCTTCGTTTTGAGTGCTTTTCGAGCTTGTTGCTCGATTCATTTTTTGTGCCATCTACTATATAGTATCACGCTATATTTTCTATCACATATTATTGTATTGTAGATCACATTTGTTTTGAAAATATCCCTTTAAAAAATTAAATAAAAATATAAAAACTAAAATCGATAAAAGATTTTCTCGGAGAAGAAATTAAAAAATAACAAAAATATTTTCTCGCTCAAAAATCAAAGCTCAGTTTTCTGCCTCCTTGTGTTCGATCCAGGTTTACTTGCCTGGTAAAATAAAAAGTGAAACAACAAATCTAGGAGAGAGCCACATATTTTCACCTTCTCTTTCTCTCTCCTATTTGTTGTCTTTTGTTTGATTAACTTGGATCTCTCTGCGGTTCTCTACAACCGACACAAATTTAACCGGGTGTCAGACCTGATTATCAAGGTCCATCTTAGATTTGATCTTTATAACGCCTCCTCCATTTTTTATTTTCTTTCCCATGGTCTTCGGTACCTGCAAGATTTTTCTTTTTGTACCCATTCTTTTTCTTGTCATTCAAGATTAGATTCCTTTGTACATTTCTGTACTTAGATCCATTTCCTTCTCTTTGAACTGAAGGAATTAGAACTAAAAGAATGATGTTCTAATTTTCCTTTTCCTTTTTCATAATCATGCAAAAAAGTAAGTTTCTTTTTAAGATCACCATTTTTTTCTCTAAACAAGAAACCTTAACTTCAAACTTACGTATGCCATTTTTTTAGCAACTCATTTTTCCTTTTTTCAAAACATCTAAATATTTATAAAAGAAATTTATCATTACTACAAGAAAACTGTACCGTTGCTAGCATGGTTATGTGACGCATAAAATATTACGAGCACTAACCAACTACTTATGTTCGCAAAACTAAATATGCAATAACAAAATAAAGCAGCTAAATTCACACCTCAACAAGTGACCATAAGTAGCCCCCTATACTTTCTCAAAATATAATCCACAAACAGAATTCATTTTGACCCTTATTAGTTTGTGTTCTCACTTGCACCCTAGTTATGCCTCCTCCTCTGGTCGTTGTTCCTCCTTTACACCATCCTCACCCACCTCTCCTCCTACACACCATGCTCACCCACCTCTTCTACTCCTTGGGCAACACTTTATCCTCATCTACATTATCCTCTACATATTACACATTATCCTCCTAATTATCATCCATATTCTTTGCCTCCGCCTGCCGCCACTACCTCCTTCATCCATGCATGCGTGCAACGAGAACTACTAGGTACATGTCTTCTCTATTCATCTGTTAATCTATTTGTTTATTTTATCTTTCGGTTCATTATGTCTTGTTAGATGTTGCGATTTCTTGATGTGATGTATGTATTTGGTGAAATGTATAAGAGATAAAAGCTAAAAAATATGATTAATTATATGGATTTATTTTCTTTGCTTGTGTATTTTTCATTTGTGTTAGTAAACTTCCTATTGTCCATTATTTTAATTAATATATTGACATGTACTTATGTGCTAAATGTCTATATGCTAAGAGTTTATGTGATTTGCGGCACATGATAATATCATTGTTCACGTAGTTGATATTGTTTATGTTTATCAAATTCAATATGTAATGTGCGTGGTATTGTTATGTAATATTAATTTATTTGCATTGTAAATATATATATTATAACTTTTTTAAATAGGCCTAGCCTATAGAATGCATTTAAGATATTGCATGAAATCGCACAAAATCTCATTCACACACGTGCATTAGTCTACACTAGGTTAAGTGTGACCTTGCACAATGGATGGCGTACGCAACACATTTTGGGAAGTGTGGCCCCATCATATGTTATATTTTTTAAATTTCTTCACAATTACCATGGTCTTAGCTTTATAAACTAGGAAATGCCCCGCACTGCATCATGCGACTCTTGATGTTCGTTTTGCAGATACCATGGTAGGGATAGAATAGGTTAGGTCAATGTACCAAACTGGCCCATATTAAGACTAACTTAATCCGGGTGGTGTTGCGTCCAAAAGGTGTCGCTCGCTCGTCTAGTGCGACATATTATAAAATTTCGAAAATAAATAAATAACATAATAAATGCGTCAAAAAGTGAAAACAAAATCAAACTACATGATCTTGAAAAGTGGGTATGTATGCATGCATGTGGCGTGTATGTAGGCTTGTATGTAAGTATATGAGGTATATGGATATGCATGTAGGTATGCATTAGTGTATATAGGTTTGGGGGCATGTTTGTAAGTGTATAGAGGTATGTATGTTGGTATATATGAATGCTAGCTAGGTTGAATATGAGTATATATGTGGTCGTGTTTATGGGTACGTAGTGTGAATAGAGCATGAATATGATTGTATATGTATTTTGGTATGTATAAGCATGAATGTGGGTAATGTATTGTGAATGTGAGTGTCTATGTGGGTGACTTTCTTTGCATGTGTGAGTATATGGGCATGCATGTTTATATATGCTAGAGGATGGCTATGCAAGTATAGGTTTATATAGTTGGGATATGCTAGAAAATCCTGGGATATGCTAGAGGTTCATGGGCATGTGTAAGTGTATGAAGGTATATGGATATGTGTCCATGTTTATGGAAGTGGGTATATATGTGCAGGCTTATTGTAAGAGTGGGTATGTGATGGGCACGAGAATCGAGGTCGCTAAAGAATTTGACAAGCCAGATACTCGGTCATTGAGACGACTAGTTGAAACCCTCACTGTTTCAACAATTAACCCATGATCAATGATAAAGCAATGCAATATAGGTATGGAGCTAAAATTTATTATAACTCTACAAAATGTGTGTATAGTGCAAGTACGTAGAGTGTCAATTTCAGAGAGCAAACATGATAGGTGGGAAGTGAATCCAAAATTTTCCTTCTCTTGTCTTTTTATTTGTGTTATTTTTATGGGTTTTTAAGATTTGAATTTTGTATTTGGTTTTTAATTATGAAATTTTTTGTGATTTGACATTTATAAATAAAATTATAATAATACTTATATAAATAATAATGATATATATATATAGAAATCTAGATAATAAGAAAGAAAAAGAGAAAGTATTTTTGAATTTTTAAAAAAGTTCAAATAAAGTTAAAATAAAGATAGTAAAATATTTTTAGTTGTTTAATTAATTTTGCAAATGTTTTTAGGATTTTTTGAAATAATAAAATGCAAGTAATAAAATAAATCAGGTAATCTGACACTTAGAAAAATAAGGTGAATAGGACTCTCACAAAATAGGTTTAAATAGCTCAAAATGAAGTCCTAAAAGGCTACCAATATTTTTCTTAGATACATAAGAATAAATACAAGAAAACAAGACCTTGCTTTGGGAGTTTGACACTATAAATTTTTTATGATTTTTTCAAGTTTTGAAGTATTTTTGGATTTTTTTGACTCTAAACATAATAACACGAATGCCCTTTAGATATAGTATAGATATAGATGCGGGAAAGCTATGGTATTTTTTGGTATTTTTTTGAAATGTAATGAATACACTAAAAATAAAAGATAACAGGAGGATTGAAATGTTATTCTTTATTTTTTGGACTACTCAAACAAAAAGATAAAATATAACAAAAATCCTTGATTATAGGACAAAATCAGGGGCACATTTTCATATTTTTAATTTTTAAATAGATGAAAGATGCTCCAAAAATAGATCACTCACGTAAAATATTGTAGAAATTCTATGCCACAAGTAAAATTATTAGTATATGCAAGTTTGACATAATGAATTCCTACAACACATCCAAAAATGAGTAAGTGATATCAAGTATTCAAAGAGTTATTAACAAAATAAGCCAAAATAGTATCCTGAATTCAAAAATTCACCACTAATAATTCGTAAATTAGAGTATTGTGAAATTCAGATATAAAGTAGATCTTTAAATCATTTATAACAAAATAAATTTTACAAAAAAAATCGAAGTACAGATGAATGCTTAATGAGAATTTTCGTGCAAGGGTATAGATGAAAAGAGAAGAACAAAACTACAATTCAAAATGGAGCACGAAAAGTTCCTGAAATAACCCAAAAATATGGGGGTAAGAAGCAAAACTCCCCACTAATCAGGGTGGCATTCAGCTGCTCTTGGATGGCTGGAGCATGCATGTAAAAAATAAAAGTGAAAGGGTGCGTGCACAAAATTGCTACCCCTTGGTTGGATGGCTAAGATTAGAAGGAGAGGGGCGGATCCAATGGTGGATGTTATCCTCCCACTCCCTTCTTCTTCTTCCCTTGAATAACAGTAACAAGAAGGTCAATGAGAGGGCCAATGAAGCACAATAGCGTGGAGCACTGCATGGGGGATGGTGGCGCCAATGGAGGATGCTCTGACAGTGACATGCGACGAGAAATGAGAGCTCGAGCGTGGGCTCGGCTTGTGTTACACACACAATATATATGGGATGTATTAGTTCTCCTACGAAAATGGGGAGAAGGAGAAGGTCTCCGGCCACCGTGCATGGTCGGTTGAGGTTGCATGAAGGGAGCGCGAAAAAGTGGATGAAGGTGGTGGTGAGGTGGTTAGCCGCGACGAAGGAGAACAGAGCAAACATTGATGGTGAGTCTTACATTGAAAATATTAAAAGCAAGAAGTAGTTAAAACTAAATTACTTCTATACTAGAACAATAAAACGTAGCAAGTGAATGAAGTCACCTGGGATGACACGTGCTCCGACGAGCACGACCGGTCTTGGACTCAATTCCGGCAGGGAAGAAGCTTGACGGAGACAAACTCCGTGGTATAATGGAGTAAGAACACCAAGGGATCATACCAATAGAAATGGGATCTCGCCATGGCTCACACCTGCATCCTCTCTGTCACAAAGGAAATGGGGAGCTAGAGAACACTTGCAACTATGATGGATGGATTCAAAAAATAAGAGTTGAGGCTCTTTTTATTTGGTGGATGAATGAAGGAGATGATGGTTATTGGAGGTGGTCTAATCGAAGTGGAAGAAGGTGTAAGAGAGTTGTTGGGTTCTTTCATGGAATAAGAAGAGAGAAGATGGAGATGGAAAGGTTCAAAGGGGAGATGATATGAAGGGATATCCAGCAATCGGAGTGAGCTATTTCAAATTTTTATGGACACTAGTGGTTGTCTTTATGTTCATGTGTACCAATCACAGAAAAGAGAGGTTTTTCTAATAAAAATATATATGAAATAGATAGTGGGAGACTTCAAAATAAAAATGTCAAAACACAAAACTTTCTCAAAATAAATTATCTAAAATACTGCAGCTGAATTTTTTCCAAAATATATTTCGAATAAAAGATACAAAGTAAAAACAAATTTTTTAGGCCTAAATACTCATTTTTGAGTTCTATAATTCTTAGTTTTGTTTTCTTGTTAATAATACTACTATTATAATATGTAATAATAATATATAATATAAGATACTTAAATAATATTTTATTGATTTTTAATTTTACCAAATAAAATATATAAAAATATTATAGGTAAAATACAAGTCAGTTGACTTATATAGAAAAGGCATATTTTTGTGTCTTTTTGATTTTGTATTTTTCAGTTGATTTTATATTTTTAATAAAAAGTGGAATATACAACTAACAAAATAAAATTGAAATCAAAAGAAAATGAGTTATTATGAAATCTATACAAAATAAAGAAAAGGTTGTAAACTATTGTATAAATGGGCCTCAGAACTGACTTTTCACAAAAGAGCCCCGTCCACTTTCAAAGTATTTTTAGAATTTAAAGTCTTTAAATGATGAAATTTAAAAGTGAGTTAGGGTAAATCAGTGTTCATATGATCTGGATATAAAATCTATATTTCATGTATATGAAAAAAAAGTGAAGTTGTTCCATTTGTCAATTATGTATGGTGATATTTTTGCAATATTTTTATATTTTTATTGAATCAATGTATAAGAAATCATTTGAATCAGAGTTGTATAAAAATACTTACAAACACTTGAAGTTGATTATATTGGTTGTAGCTTTGTGCAGTTATTGGCCTGGCCTCTCCCTACTTTATTTATGGTTGACCAAGTCAAGATTAACTTGGTCTCGGAGTCTAAGATCATTCAGTAGTTTCAATACTTAATGTCTTTTTTCCCTTTATTCATTTATTTTGGGTTTAAATATATGTATTGACACTATGGGGAAGAAATTCTTCCCGGGAGCTTTTTTCCTCCACAAAACAACTGTTATTTCTTATCACTTACATAAAACATGTGCAAATAGGAAAATTTTAATTCCCATATATTGGGCAGATGAGAAATTTTTCACGAATGCAATTCATTTTCTTCTTATAAAATTGTATTATCCCTCTTCTTTTCTGGAAGAACACCCCCCACCCCTTTGGAATAAATCAATTAAGGGTTTTTATCAGTTGCGTCTCTCTGAAATATTCCAATTTCACTTATGCCCCTCTCTTTTTGGGAATATCAGTTGTGCCCCTGACTTCTTGTCATTCTATCACTTGTGCCCCTCCGTTAGTTTAAGCGTCAATGAGTTGACTTAAACATGGCTTTTTCAAACCATGGTGCAGTTAAGAGGGATATAATTGTCTAGACTTATTCTTCATCTTCTTCCTCCTCCATTTGTTCTTCTTTCATAATTTCTCTCTCTTAATTACACCTTCATGCATCCATAAAACCATTAGACTTTTTGCTTTTTTACGATATATCATTCATTGCGGATCAAATGGTGAATTTTATTGCATTTTTCGATGAACTTTCATGAATCAATTAATCAAAATTTTATCTTAAATAAACAAATGTTGAATGGTCCATGTTTCAACACATTCCTCGCTTCTCCTCACCCTCTAACCCTTCCTCCTCTGACCACCTCCTCCATCCCCTTCTCCTCCGTCGTTCACCATCAACATCAGCATGTCGAAGACGAGGCTGCGGGTTCTCGACGACGAGATCGACCATCTCCTACTTAATCCCCTTCCTTTCTAGGTTCTTGACAATTGCAACAAAGAGGAGAAGCTTCACAGATTGGGCATGAGGGGTGGGATTGGGAGGAGGTGGTAGTCGATGGAGGGGCTGGAGGGGACAAGCTAGGGAGGAGGCGGTGGAGGAGGGAACAGAGGAGGTGTAGAGAAGTATGAGCAGTGGCTGGAGGTGGTTGGGATGGGGATGAGGGGGAGGAAGGAGGTGCGGGGTTGAACAAGGGAGGAGGGGGAAGAACTCAGGGCTGGAGGGGACAACGAGCTGGGGAGGAGGGGCGGGATGGGGAGGAGGGGCAGAGGTACAAGGGAGGAGGACCTGTGTGCAGCAAGGGCGGAGAAGCTTGGGGTAGGGGGTGAGGGGAGGTGCTCAGGGCGGAGGGAGGGCCTGGGGGCGGGGGAAGAAGGCGAGGGCAGGGGAGGTGCAGGGGCAGGGGGAGCTCATGGCGGAGCGGAGGAGCTCGGGGCGAAGGGAGGACCTGAAGGCGGGGGCAGGGGCAGGTGTGGGGTGGCAGGGGGAGGTGGGGCAGGGGGAGGCGTAAGGGCAGGGGGAGGCGTAGGGGCAGCAGTGGCCAAACAGGAGAAGCTCGAGGCAGAGGTGGCAACACGAAGGCAGGGAGAGGAGCTCGAGGCGGAGGGAGCACCTGGGGGCGGGGGGAGGAGACAGTGGAGGAGCAGGAAGCTGAGGAGGAGGAAGAGGATGGAGAAGGAAGAAGAGGATGAAAAAAATGACCTTTATAGCCTTTATTTTTAATTTAATTCCCATTATGTCCCAAAGTTAACGTTAGTTTGCATTGGAAATGGACGACAACTAACCTTATGGGCAAAAGCGATAGAATGACAAGAAGTCAGGGGAACAACTGATATTCCCAAAAAGGGAAGGGCATAAGTGATATTGGAATACCTCGATGGGGCACAACTGATAAAAACCCATCAATTAATATTTGATATTCCCTTTAGTGGTAAACTGTATTTGTAGAAAGTCCTAGTCTCCAGTAACTGACTTCTGTCAACCCTAGATCCAGTAGTGAGCGGTTGCGGCTTAGGGTGTCAGCGACAATGTTCCCCTTTGGTCAAAGATTGTGTGGTCATCATCCTTTATCAAATCCATCCCGCAACTTTATATGACATACTCAGACAACTAGACTTTCCTAATTGATATCTTTGATTATATAAATCCCCAGTAGCTTGCGTTGTGCGCTAAGAGCTTTCCCCTGTTAAGTGATGGATGGATATGTGTTCTTAGAAGACAACACATAAAAGGACATTATTCGGAATGAAATTGAACCAAAGGTCATCTCTCTGTAGGACTCGTTATGCATGCCACAAGGCTAATCTGCGGCAAGCAGGATCTCCATATGAATTCTCATTCCATAAGTGCCTGATGAACGTCAAATTTGCCTCTTTAATAAAGTGAAATTAGTCGTAGTACATGAGGCAAATTTGGTTCAGCAAAAACCACGATCTTTGAATGTCGTGGAATATTTATACTTGGCAAGTCTACCAAGGTCGAACACAGGGACACGACTGCCTAATATGTTCCTCGAATTTCGATTCATGAAGAACAATGTGAGTTAACTTCAATTTCAGGTCCATATGATGCACTATGCTAATTACAAAGCAATGCGAAGATGCATGCATTTTTTATCAATTTTTATGCAATTATAAAGCGATGCATGAGTAAATATGCAAGAGAACATGTATGCTAAATACAAGGTTACAAATATACCCTAACAATTATGAGAAATATGATAGAATTGAGATCAGCGTCAATTTAATCACAATAAAAAAACCGGTCATCAGATCAAAGCAAGACAAGGAGAGAAGGGTCCCATTTTTGACATAAAAAAATCACTTCAATTAAAACGGGAGTAAATGAGACAATTAAGCATGCTAAAATGTAGAGGATAAAATAAGGATCAAAACGATACTAAAATCATGCAATTTGGACCTACGATGCTCAAGTTATGCTAAAAACAATGCAGGGGCATAATTGTAATAAAAATGCAATAAAATAAAGGGATAAATATTGCATTTAGATCCCTGGAGGGACCTAAATGCAAATAAAGAAAACCGCCTTGGCCCTTATGCAATTTCACCATTGCGCGCAGGGGCCTTTTTGTAAATCTTCAAATTTTGGAGGGCCTTCCTGTAAAATACCCAGGCACGCACGTAAGGCACGTGCCTGGGGACCAAAATGCAAATATCAATTCTTCCAGGGTACTTCGTGCAATTTACCCAGGCCCTCACGTGTTGGGCACGTGAGGGCCTAGGCTCGGAAGGAGGCTCGGGCTCGGGACATGTGGCCGCTTCTGGAGGTTCGGCTCGAGGCTCGGTCCACCTGAGCCTATAGGTTCAGAGTGGAGGCTCGGGTGGAGTCTGGAGTCGCCACATGGCATCATCCTAGCCGCCCGATCTCGGAGATCGGACGGCAACTGTGCTTCTTCCTCCGCCGCGAGCCACCGAAGGAGGATGTGCTCCGGCGAACCCTTGTGGACTCAGCCGCCCCTCGCGAGGCCATCTGAGGTTCGTGGAAGCTTTCTGGAAGTCTGGCGGAGGTCTTGGAGCCTAGGCGAGGCTCCAGGGACGATCGGAGGTCAAGGTCGGGGAAGCCTCGCCGGAGCAGAAATGCGTGAAGGTGGTCCGATGCAGACTTCGACCAATGAAGCTTTGGGGACCTGCAGTTGTTAGATAGC
Organism: Ottelia alismoides; assembly: GCA_037367405.1. NCBI lineage: Eukaryota > Viridiplantae > Streptophyta > Magnoliopsida > Alismatales > Hydrocharitaceae > Ottelia > Ottelia alismoides. Next base: position 234,651 of record JAZKJV010004802.1, on the reverse strand, counting down.
CAAAGTGTGCGGTGAATGGCGAGATAAATGGGGTGAACGGAGGCCGTAGAGGCGACGGGAATGGTGGCCTGAGGTCATCTTCTTCGGCGGAGCGGGAGGAGAGGGGAGTCGGAAAGGGGGAGGTTCTGGAGAAAGGGAAGGGGGTCAGCGAGGGTGCTAGTGGTGTGGTGGAGCTAATGAGGAGGTCGGATGAGGGTGACGGTGACTGTAGGTGGCGTGATAAAATCGGAGAAAATGAAGGAAAAAGCAAGGAGGAAGAAGATGGTCGGAAAGGCTTGGGATGAGGCTCTTGAGAGCCTTGGGTCGTCGCCCGGCGAGGTCAGCCGGGCCTCGGGGCTCGGCGGAGCCTAATGGCGTCCTCTACTCGGCAGAGGAACGTCGAGGGTCAACACCGGCAGAAACCCATCGTCGCTTCTACATTCCGCCCCTCCGTTGTCACCGGAGGGGCGGAGGAAGCTAGGATTGAAGCCAAGAATGGTGGACATCGGCTCTGGTGGCAGGGGATGGTTTAATAGGAGGAGGAGTCTGGCCATTACAGTGGTGAAGAGGGGGGTTTCGTCGGGCGAGGGTTGAATGATGGAGTAATGGAGATGGTCGAAGGGGGTTACGCGAGAAAGGTGGAAGATAGGGCTATGCGGGGCGGCCGTTAGGAGCGGGAGAGATGGCCGGAGGTGTCGGCCAAAAATGGAAGGGGGAGGTGTGTGCGTGAGTCGTAACGCCTGGGGGAGGAGGTGCTGGAGGTTGACGATGGATGGTGGACCGTTGGATCATATGATCCAACGGTCAAGAGAGTCGCGCTGATGGAGGGATGCGATCAGATCTGAGGATTTGATCGCACGGCTGATATTGGAGCTCGAGGGAACGATCGAGATTGAATGATGGGGGATCTAACGGTGAGAGAGAGCGGGGTGATGTGGCACATGGGTAGGCGTAGGATAGGAGATCGATCTGACGGTTATAGGTGCGGCGCTGGGTAGCGGTTGGGATTAGATCTGATAATTAGATCTAACTGTTGTAGTTAAGGCGGGGTTGGACGGCGGAGATGGGGGCGATTGGAGCAGATCCAACGGCCAGGAATGGTGACAAGTGGCATGAGAAGAAGCGGGCCACGTGGCGGCTCCAGAGAGCGCCACGTGGCCCAATCAGAAATATTCAAAATAAAAATACAAAGAAAATTCTAAAAGAAATAATTAGAGGTCAAATTAGGAAAAAAGTCAAAACATGAAAGTTGCTCGTCTCAACGAGTTCTACAACTTTCATGTTGGTCAAAAAGACAAAAGAGGTCAACTGTACAAAACACATTTTTGGGGGTATTTTTAGGGGAATAAAAATACCGATTTTGTGGTTTTGAGATGTTTTTGTATTTTTAGTATTTTTAATGGTCAGTGATTTATAGACAATTATCCTATCTAATTTTTAGGGTTTTTTTAGGATAAAATAATTGCAAGAAAATAAGAGGAATTAAAAACAATAAATTAATGGTAATTTATACAAAATATACTACAGGATAAAAACAAGGAATTAGAGGGCATTTTTATTGGATTGATTAAGCAGGGTTTTTAATTAGCGGCTTTTAGCATGATGAATACGAGATTTATCAGTGCCTCTTAGTTATAAACAAGATATAGTACCACAAAGCTAGAGGACTACAATAGAGTATGCCTATAGATTAATATGTGAATGCTATTTTATGCAAATTAGTGATATGTACATGTATTTAGCTAGGTATTTAAGGCCAAAATGAAAGAATAAAGGTGATGAAATAGAGATTCATCAGTATGAATGTGGGCATTCATGTAAGCATGAATGTGAGTGTATATGTTTTTGGGTATGTATAAGCATAAATATGGATAATGTATCATGAGTACGAGAATCTATGTGGCTGAGTTTCTATGCATGTGTGACTATATTGGCATGTATGAATACATATGCGAGAGGATGAATATGCAAGTAGGTGTATATTGGTGGGATATGCTAGAGGTTCATGGGCATGTGTAAGTGTATGAAGGTTTATAGACATGTGTCCATGTGTATAGATGTGTGTATATATGTGTGGTCTTAATGTAAAAGTGGGTATGAATGTGGGCATTCGTGTAAGCACAAATGTGAGTGTATGTGTGTTTGGGTATGTATAAGTATGAATGTGGGTAATGTAATGTGAATGTGAGTATCTATGTGGGTGAGTTCCTATGCATATATGTGTATATGGGTATGTATGGACGATCAGTGTAACCAAGTCATCTGGTTGCAGGCTCACATGGATACTTTGACTTTGAAGCTCAGGCTTAATGCATATGTACATACTCTGACGGGAATTGATTTTTGCCTGTCTAATTTTTTGGAGTTTTTGATTTTGCATTTTTTGAATACTATTTACAGTAGAATTTACATAAGGACTTTTTCTCTTGAGCGAGTAGACTATCCCTCTTTTGAAACATTATTGCAACTCACGACCTTATGTCTTTAGACCTCTTATATACTGGATCAGGTTAGGGTACAATGAACACAGAATTGTGATTTCCTATGTTTCCATTCGCTTGTGTCTCATGCCAGCAAATCCAACCCTCTACCACTTCAACTGAGTTGAGCAAAATGTAAGGTGCAGGTGTGCAAGTTAGGTCACTGCCGATAAGAGTCATGCATATGTTTAGGCAGTCAAGATTACACTGAACCTAGCCTTCTGGTCTCCAAGAACTAAGTCCAGTAAACCTGAAGTGCCTCAATTCCAGTTCATATAAGGTTCCTGTGATTAAGGTCCAACCACTCTCCAATCTTCGGATTTTATTTAGACTAGTTTAATTATTGTTATCAGTCCGAAAAATGCAAATTCTATGTACAATGCAAAAAATATTTCTATGAAGTAATTTTCTGATTTTGAACATTTTATGGATTTTCAAAAAAAGTTTTACAAATTTTTATGCAAGTTTTTGAAAACATTTTGCAAAATTTTATGGATTTTGAAAAGTTTGAAAAATTTTAGGGATTTTAAATAAAAGTTAGTGAAGAAATCCATGTAGATATTTATAAGGGAGTGCATCCGTTATTTACAAGAATTAGGTGAAGGATTTACACTAGTGCAGAAATTAAGTTAGTGGTTATTTACATGTTGTTATCTACATTGTTTGTAAAGAATTCTTATTTCCTTCAATTACGTGCAAAGTTCTCAAAATAATTTGAAAAGATTTTACAAATATTTAGACAAATAATTTTTGCAAATATTTAAAAATTTTGAAAATCATTTTGCAAAGATTTTTCAAATAGTATGCATAGATTTTTCAAAGTATTTTTTGCAAACAATTTCCAAACCATTTTCAAATAGATTTTCAAAACTTTTTATTCAAACAAGTAAAAGTAATTTTTTACAAACAAACATTTTTACAAAGGTTTGAAAATATTTTACAAAATATTTTCCAAACAGTTTCAAAAGATTTTCAAAGAATTTTCCTGCCATTTTTCAAATATTTTGCAAAATACTTTTAAAATGATTTATTAATCAGTATATACAAAGAATTTTATACATATTTTTACTGATTTATTCTTTACAATTGATTAATCGTATATTAGCCATGTTTTTGGAAATACGAAAGTACGAGTTATGGCTAAAGTATATACAATGTATATACGACCCCCTATACTTAGCTTGAGCTATGTCCTCCTAGATCAGAGAGAAAAGAAGAAGACATAACTCCTACTGAGTATAGAAGAACTTATACTACAACGATGAAAGACTGAAAGAATGAGAAGTCAACCATCCCAACTATACTTATGATCAATTAATTATATGTATCGCAGACTGTATACAACATGCAGTGAGGGTCGAGGGTGGGATAAACAGATCGACAACTCAGTCTGTCTCCCCCTATACTGATGGTACAGATCCCTAAGTCTAGAAAAGAATATTAACGAGAGAGGAGACGAGTAAGGGGATCAATAAATCGATAAAAAGAAAAAAAATATGTTGTGGGAATGTACGCAGCACTCCCTCTATACTTAGGGAAGATCCCTAAGTATAGGCAACAACATGAGTAATGAAACAGAATGAAGAAAAAACACTCGACTTGTCCACCTCCCTTGTACATAGGATAGAGTGCATGCTAAGCAAGGCAAACACACAGATCGAGGTGGAAGAGGGAAACGATAGATGGAAGGAAAGAAACAAAAGCGAATATACATGGTGGTTGCTATATAATGACCAAGAAGGTAGAAAGCGTACCTTCTTGTACGGCCGCTGAGGAATGGATCTAACAAGGTGCAAGTCGATATTATGGTCATCAGCTGACACAATCCGATCAGGATTGACATGATAAAAATCCCCATTGGTCTCAAAACGAAAAGGCACGAACTCATTAGTGGAAGTGGTATGATCAGGTCCGGCTTGGTGAAGATCCTTAGCTATCTCAAAATGAAAAGGCATAAATGCATCAGTGGAAGTAGCATGGTTAGGTCTGGCCTAGTGAAGATCCTTAGCTATCTCAAAACAAAAAGGCATGAACTCATCAGCGGAAATAGTATGCCCCTGATCTGCACTCCCGATCCCCTGACCCCCACCCCATTCCCACCCTCCCGTAAGCTCCTGCATGTAACACACACACACCACCCCCGCATCCCTTGATCTGCAAGCCCCCCCCCATGCCCACACCCGATTTGCAACCATCCCCCCGTAAGCTCCAGCTCCTGTCAAAGATCCCTCTCCCGCCAGCAATCCTCGACAAAGGACCCAGATGAAACCGACCTGCAAGTCCCCCGTCGGCAGCCTCTCAATTCCTCTGACCCCCCACCCGCCCGCAAGCTCCTGCTCATAGCCCCAGATGAAGGCCCCCCTGATGAATCTCGGATTCATCACTCTAAATCTCATTCATTAAGCTCAAATCCCTCAAAATCAACAGCATTTTTGCATCTATTCTGCATAATTAGCATTCATGCATGTTTTCATAAGAATTACATTTTAGCACTAATTTCTGCACAAAATACGAAGCCAAATATCCAAGCCAAAAATGACCTGTAAATAGCCTAACTTCCTGGATTTTTAGCGCATTCATGCTAACTCCGAATGACACAAAATTACATCCACTGTGTACATATCACTAACAAGAATAAATAAAAAATACAAACAAAATAACCAACCCAAATAAGTGGACCAAAAACCCAAATCCTAGTTTCAGGATTTCCGAACTAAAACCCTCATATCTTCCTCATCCAGTGTCTGTTTTAATCCTACTCACTTTTGAACTAATGTACATTCAATTACCTTCAAAACAAGACCAAGTTCAAGTGAATCGGAGTTCGTATGTGAAAGTTGGGTTTTGGACCCCTTTTGTACATTTTATATTTTAACGATTTTTGACCTATTATTTTATGTACATATTTAACCTATTTTAGTTATTCTTTTTCATTTATCTTCTTTGATGAAATTTTTATTAAAATGCGCTAAAATCCAAATCCAAATTGAGCTTGAAATCAAAGAAACAAATTGGGTCCTAGTCTTCACTAACTGTTTGTACAAAATTGGTCTTTTTCATATTTTATTTTGTTTCTTCTTTTTCTTAATTAATAAAAATCCAAAAAATTAGATTAGTATGTAAATATTTATTCTTGATTTTACCATATTTTTCTGATTTTTATCTGATTTAAAAATGTCATAAAAATTACAAAATCCAAAAATCAAGGTATTCTAAGTACATTGGATACCCCAAAAATATCACTTTGTGTATTTGATTGATTTTAGTTTTGATGTCTTCATAAAAGTTGTAGATCTCATTGAGACGAGAACTTTTTGTGAAGAAACTTATTCGATCCGAGGCCGTTTGCTATTTATTTTGTATTTTACAAAATCTTTATTTTTCGAATTTTGTGGAGCTGACACGTGGCAGCTCCTGGAGCCGCCACGTGTCAGCCATTTTTGGTAATATCTTTTAATTCATTTTTATAAAAAAATAATAATAAAATAATAAAATCCCGCACGTGCGAAGCACGTGCCTCCCAGGCACGTGCAACGTACGTGCCCCGCGCCTTGCACCCTTTGCCTGCCACGTGGCCCCATCTGGGCCATCCGGTCATCGCCCGATCGGATGGCCCAAGGATCGTCATCCTCCCCTGAATCCTCCGCCGTCACCACCGTGATTTCGCTGCCCCCGCACCTCGTCAAGATCTCGCCGATCCCCTCGAAATCTCCGGCCGCCATCAATCTCCTCAAATCTCCATCCGATCTCACCCTCGTCGAATCCCATAACCCTCGCATCAAATCCCCTTCGGTCCTCTCGTGTCCATCTCCGCCACCCCCTCATCCTATTTAACCCCCGTCGACCCCAACGACGAACCCATCTATCGATTGCACAGGACAAAGGTGACCGGTGGTGACAACCCGGTCACCAGCATCCTCGACGAGATCCGAAGCACTTAGGCTTCGTTGCAGCTCCTCTACCACCATAGATGCTTCGCTCCGGCTTCGCGCCGTCGAGCCAACGTCAACAACTCCGCCTTCTTCATCGATCGCTCTGCCACACGTGCCACCGACACTACCTTCTTCGCATCCAGCTCCGTCTACGACTCCAACAAATCACCTCCGACCACCACCGCCACGAAGCTTGTCTCCCCCACCGATATCTTCAACATCTGGAGCACGCTTCTCCGCTACACCAGCCACTAGTCGCCAGCCAACGCACAGGAGCCGCCCTCTGCTAGAGCCACTAGCCGGCCGGGCTCCAGCCCGACCCCCCCCCCCCCCGCACATCTGACGACTCCTCCGCCTCACCTCGCCCGGCCCTCTACCGCAACATCTCCCCTTCGCCGCTCCTCCGCCGCCGCCGGGCACAGAGCCCGAGGCCCTCCCACGTGAGGAGCACGTGCGGAGGGAACCACACCAGCCAGCATGGGTCACGTGCAGAGCACGTAACCCTGTGGAACATTTGCAAGCCCCCCCGGACTCCCTCGCATTCGCACTCCAGATCTGCCAACCAAGGGTCACGTGCGTTGCACATGACCCCTTGGAAATTTTGCAGCTTCGCCCCAACAAGTATCGGTAATTACATCTAGGTCCCCATGTTATTTCTTTATTTATTTTTAATTATTTACATATTGCATTTATACCCCTGTATTCTCCCTCTGTTTTGGATCTCTATATGACATTATTTTATTATTCAAAAAATAGCATGATGTTCGTCTTTTAATTCTCTACCTTTTGACATGCTGTGGATATTTTTGTGATCGATGGTTAATTAATAATTAATTGTTTTGTGGAAAATTGCATAATCTGCCTATTTCTTGCTCTGAAATTTTTATTTGATTAACCGTTGCTATAAAAATTCCCAATAAATAACATATTGTAGAATTAATTGTGCTTGACATTGTGCCCAAAAAGATTTGCATTAGAATACATAGATTACTCTATAAAAATCATTTTTGCATATTTCAGTATTTGATTTTAATAGGTATTGAAACTAGTATTTTCGAGGTTTAGGATTTTCTGAGATCAATCAAATAGTGAAGATCTTAGATAATTTTGTTCCTTGAAAATAATTAGGTTTAATATTTATTATAATTAAATATTGAAATTCATTTTGTTTGCATTTAAAAATTCATAAAAAATTCATATTGCATCCAAAAATTCCAAAAAAAACACATTGCATTCATTTTATCATATTTTGCATCGTGACCAAGTTTCATATTTTTCGGACATCGTTTGAGCGTAATTTATATTTTAGTCCCTAAAATAGGCCGAAATTACATATTGCATCCTTTATTGCCTTAAAAATTCCAAAAAAAGGCCGCCTCGAAAACCGCGCATGAATTTTGATAGACATAATTTTAGGTTGTTCCTTTGCCTCCTTGTGTTCGACATTGGGACTTGCCCAAGTAAAATAAACATAAAACCACACGATTAAAAATTGACGAAATAATTGTGATTATTTTCTTGACCGATTTCGATTGCCGCCTACAACGCACGAATGACAAAATTAAATCAATCTTTTAGCACGATCATAAAAACACAACATATCTTCTTAACACAGCGATTATCGGAATCGTCACCCCCTACCTACAAGCCCTCGACGAACCTCATGAAACCCTCCTGCAAACCCCCTACAACCCCCACGAAGCCTCCACCACCTGCAAGCTCGCCCTTCATCCTCGCATGCACAACCAAGTGGAAAGGGCTGAGATATTTTTATTGTATTTACTTATGGTTAATCTTAGCCGTTAGATCACAGACCGGTTAGATTAACTCAACCATCTGGTCGAGTTAATGAACTAAAGTAACGGAAGGTTATGGGAGTAAGACGTCGCAGTTATTCAGGGTCCTGGGTGCAATTCATGATTATGTGGGGTTATGATTGTAATTGCAAAGTTACTCAGGGTTATGGGTGTAAAAACCCCTTTTAAATTTTCTATCTCTTCCAGACTTGGGAAGAGATCAGAATCATCATCCACACAAGGATGACTAAGAGCAGTTTGTATAGTGTCATCCTTGGGGGTGAAGGAGATGAGAACTTTGGTGAATGTATGTATGCACAAGGAATGTGGCATGGGTGTCCTCTCCTCACAAACTGGCCCGTCTAGGTGTCTCCAATTATTATCTTTTTTTGTATTTTTAACTTTTTGTATTTTGGACGACTGCAAGCTCTTATGAACAGTCTCTTGTGAATTCATGACATCAGAAGGTGAAAAGATAGTGTGGTTATTATTTATACTAGTGAGGCCAGTTGTCCTCTATTGTAATTACTTCACTACCAGGGTCACGTGCTCAAAAGTGGTGCTCATGAGAGGTGAATCCAGCACCTTAGTATCGTGTGGGTGAGATGCTAGGTAATGTGATGGTGGTGGTGGGTAATAATCAAAATCCGATAACTGAAACTGTGGATGAAGTGGATATGTACAAAAAGAAAGTCAGGAGTAAAGTCCTGATAAAATGGAGGTGGGTCTCCTCGAGAGGAAAAAGTAGGATCCGTAAAGTTTAGATAAAAATAGCTCCAATCAGCCATCTCCGAACCAAAAGATGGGGATCGGGAGATCACGATAATCAAGTCAAGAAATGCAAACAAAAGGCGTAAATGTCCATAGTAGATTGAGTATGCACACAAAAACAAACACAAATAAAAACAAGCAAAAACCTCTCAATTCATCAACTCAACACAATAAAGATCGTGAAAGATCGATCAATTTATCTTTTCAGTTTTAGAATTAGGTGAATATCAAAAAGTTGTACGAGTATGCGGGAATAGGCCTGGGATGGGATCTCTAGCCCTTAGTGTATACGTGTCTAGCATGAATAAAAACAGTGTACAATGAGGGGGTTACTCTCCCCAAAACAGTGATTTCTTTACATTTGATTTGGGGTCGAGTAAATTTAGCAGTCCAAATTTAATTAGTTATGATTTTTTTTGGGATATTTTTAAATGCAGGATACCTGATGAGGTTTGAATTCCTTTGCTATCATATGGTGATCAAAATCAGAGGAAGAGATGGGAAAAGCAATGTAAGCGGAAATCAATTATGTATGCTCAGATGGAGATGCTCACATTGCTTCCAGCTCTCTTAGTGCAAGACGCTAGACAGAATTGAAACCTACACTACATGCAAATGCAAAGCTGATGAAATCACTCTAAGTCGGGAATTGCTATCAATGTGAAGCTCAAATGTTAAGTATTCAAAAATCGAATCTAAAAGTCCGGTCTTGGAGACTCTTCGATGCCCGCCATAACGGGTCCTGCTAGCGATGTATAGAGTCTCTCACGGTGCTCGGTTCCAAGTCAAAGTAATCAATAATTAATTTGACTAAGTCCAAGCGAAGTATCTATAGGTACATGCAATATTTAGGGTTGTGGACCAGACTATCGGGCAAGCAATCCTAGGCTATGGCTCAATCACATAAAATAAAGAAAAGCGAAAACACGAGAAACAAAGAAAAACAAAAGGCTAGAAAAACAACGAAAAATCAAGGAGGTCCTCAAGTGAATAATCACATGGGCAATGGACCTCATGAAGTGTCATAAGTGTTCAAATTAGTATAATTAAGGACTCTCTCTAATACAAAATAAAGTATAACTGCTCTCCAAAAATCTCCGAGTCTTCTCGTGCTTCTCTCTCCTATCGGCTTCTGTTGAAAAACCGACTCCGCATCATGTGCGTGCATCGGTATTCCTAGGAAGTCTACCTGATGACAGAGGAGAATTTCAAGGGTCGTACCGTTTCACAAGGCAAAACCGGAGTCAATGTGTTGACCGCTCGCAAAACCTCAGTCAATCAACAATTAACCCACAATACGAATACAACAACGAATATAAAAAATGTGGAGCTAAAATTTATTATAACTCTACAACAAATGTGAATAGGTGTAAGAATGTGTAGAGGTCGAACTCAGGGAGCAAACAGTAGGTTGTGCGGAATGATGCGCAAAAATTATTCTTTTTCCACTTGTCCATTTATTGTTTTTATGGGTTTTTAAATTTTATGTATTTTTTATATTTTATTTTTGTTTTATATTTTTGTATTTTTGTTTTTAATTTTAAAATTTTATATTCACTTCTTATATTTTATATTTTTTATATTTCTTTTTCTTTTTAATGTATAATAAAATATATAATGTTATATCTGCCATATAGGATAATATAATTAAAAATACTAATAAAAATAAGTAAAATACAGAAATTAAATTGATTTTAGATTTTATATATTTTATAATGTTTTTATATTTTTCTAGAATTTTTGCTAATTTTTATGGATTTTTAAAGTCAAAAAATCCCAAATCAAGGATTAAATAATAGACCAAAATTGAATTGGATATTAAAAATAGCAAATAAATTATCCAAATAAATTTTAATAGATAGATAATTATATAAATAAAATTATAAAATGGAAAAACATATTTTTGGAATTTTTAATGAATTTTTAGATTTTTATAAAGATTTTTGGGATTTTTTATTTTTAAGAGTTTTCTTTTTCCATTTTTAATGATTTTAGGTCTGGAGTTAAAATATGATAAAATAAACAACATTTTTTGGTATTTTTCAATATGTTTTTATTTTTTTTGATATTTTATAAGCTAGACAGAACAAAAATGGGCTCCTTTTGATTTTTAATAAATGGTTAAGATGCTCAAAATGCGAAAAAAAAGGGGTGTGAAAATACATGCTAATAGGCTTCTAACCCTATTTTCGCACAATTTTAGGAGCAAGGGTGTTATTTTTAATAAATTAAATCCAACCACCAAAATTCATAAACTAGCAAGGGCATAATTGCAAATAAAATAAAGCCTAGGGGTTCAAATGCAATATTCCCAAAAATATACAATGTATTTAAAATTTTATTGGATTAAAAATAATTACAAAAAATCGTAGGGGCTTCCCTATAATTTACCCAGCTCACGTGGACGAGCTGAGCTGGATTGGACCCAAAAGCAAATATAATAAGTACAAGGGCCTACAAGTAAAATGTAATTTTATTTGAATTACACATTTTATTTACATCATTAATAAATAAATATACAAAAAGGCGGGGGAGGATTTGCAAATTACCCCCTAAGGCATGGAGATGGACAACTAGAAGATATTCGCTAAGACACGTGGCGACGCCACACTGCACGATGTCGGTTCGACGATGAATAATCAAGATCAGATCACCCCGTACATCGGACGCTTTGGAGCGGGGTTGATCCAACGGCTCTCGTGTGAACTGGGCCCGCGTTCTTGATCTAACGACGGAGAGAGGAGAGGGAAGAACATAGAGGAAGCTCCGGCAAGGCAAGCTTCCTCCGGCCAGATCTCGCTCTTTCATCATGCAATACTGCTCCGAAATTTCCCAAGACATCCCTACGGGGGTCCTTTAGCTGTTGGGGGCGTCAAAAGGAGCGGAGGAGCATCGGACCACCACCACAAGGTCGGAGAAGAAGTGATGCTCCGGGTATCTCCAGCCAACTGCAAAATCGACCCCAAGCATTTCTTTGCTCGTTGAACCTGCACAGTACAAAACTAGGGATGAGGGAAAACTGCCTCGTCCCGTTAGAAGGTGGAATGGAAGTGGGGGAGGTGAGGTGGCGGCAACTCCGACGAGGCGGAGGAGTTGAGGGAGCAGGTTGGATGGGAGGCATCGGGGCGTAGAGAAACGGAAGGGAAAGAGTCCGGAGGTGGTGGCGGCGTCGGAGAATACGCGAGGGATCGTGAAAACGTTCTCCGGAGCAGAGCTCTGATGAACTAAGAAATGGGATTCTACGGCTAAACTAAGGTCTAAACGCTAAAATAAATGTTTAATTAAAAATAAGGAATCAAAAGCTATCTAAAAATGGGAAAGTGTATAGCTCATACCTACCGGCGAGGCAGAGAGCAAAGGTGGTCGGAGCGCCTCCTTGGGTGCACCTCCTTCGTCCTCTAACCATCGTGGACCTCAGGGGACCTCCCCCTGTCACGAGGATGCATGTTGGGTCGAAGCCACGGGGTTTTAGCATTCATAAGATGACTACAAATTGAAGGAGGAGATGGAGGTTCTTATTTATAAACAAGTATGCACCCTTATTAACCAGCGATTAGGGGAGAATCAGAAGTGTGTACAATCAATCTAAATGCCCGGCGTGGATCCTGGAACATTAAAGATGAAATCTCCTAAAGGGGTCGAAGATGGTGGATGGATGGATAGAACGGGAAAATGGCATGAAAATCGGGGAAGAGATGGGTCTGACGCAAGTCAGAGGCGTCGGGGGGAGTTGACCGGAGGACAACAATCCCTGGACCCTGATTGACCAGCGTCAGTCCACTAAAGGACAAAATTGTCCAATTATTTGAAAATAATTATTTAAAAATAGTATTTGATTTTACTAATTTTTTATTGTAAAATAAAAAAATTTATTATTTTATATGGTATTTTATTATGATATTTATTTATTTATTGGTGTTATTTATTAGTAGTTAACTTTTAGGGGTATATTTACAGGTATATTCATCTATGTTTTTGGCTATTTTATTTTTATTTCGTATATTTTATTTTATTATTTTATTCCATTATTTTATTTATTTATAACTTATTTTTATGCACACAAATATATTTTTGTTATATTTTTATGGTATTATTTCTATCTCTAAATAAATAGGTATATATACTATAGGTATAGATGTAGGTATTGTATCTATGTATTTGGGTCATTATTATATTTTAATGTCTTTGGGTTTTATTTTAGCTTTATATTTTTAATAGAATATTAAAAATATTTACAATAGTATAAAAATATAAAAGAATTAAATAATTGATTCCCTTTTATTTATTTACAAGTATTAGCATAAGTATTTTACCTATGTTTTTATATAGACTTATTTTTTGTGTTTTATTTTTGGTTTTAATATGGTTTTAATATATACATGAGTCATAAATAATAATTACAAAATTATAAAAATATAAAATTGTAAAAATAATAAAGAATAAATAAAGTGAATATTTTATTCAGGTATGTTATATAATGAGGGTCCAAAACCTAACTTTCACACCTTAGCTCCAAAAAGTATGAACCCACCTTTATTAAATATCTTATTAAAACTTTAGAGTGATTTTGATGTATTTTGAGTTTTTATTTATTTGGAAGATATGGGTCTGTGAAGTTGAGATTTTGGCTTTTTATTTTGTGTATAAAAAGAACATTGTGTATTGTTTTTCTACAAACTCAATTTAGTATTTTTATCTACATTATTATCTACAACTTTCATATATATATGTATCTTTATTTGATGTATAGATAATGAAGAATAAAATGGGTGTCAAAACTGAATCATTGATGCATAAATAAATGTGATTTTTATTGTATTTTTGGTCCTTATCTCCTTCTACATTATTCTTTGTTGACCAACTCAATTCTTGACTTGGTCTCAGGGTTTAGGGTCATAAAATACCTTTGGTATTTTATTCTTTTTCTTTTCTTCTTTTTATTCTATAATTTTGGCATTAAAAACCATATTATTTACAAAATAAATGCAATAAATAATAATGCTATTTTGGACAAATTAATACTATTTACATGCATTAGCTAGGTTTTTTTAAGGCCAAAATGATAGAATAACGGTGATGAAATGGAAATTCAACGCCCCTTATACTTGCCTTTACTAATCCCTAGCAAACACTTATGTAATAAGTACAAAAATAATAAAGAAGAAATGAAAAGGAAAGAATAAATAGAATTGGTTTTAATTATCAAACTTGTCTTCACAAAATCAAAGTTTGGAGCTCAGGTCAGACCTTGGTGTGAGTGTGGAACATGGTCAGGAATCAAATTTAAACATCAACAGCCTTCGAGAGTCACAAAACCCGGTTGAAACCACCTCAATAGCCTTGTCAGAATTAGCCTACCTCATACGCAAACCCTTATGACTACGAAGCTGACTTGTATAGTGTAAGTGATAGCGGCTCTCGCCAACTGAAATGACAAATGAACTGACTTCTCCAGAATGGCAACCCAATGATTCCCCAATCCATCAACTCTTTCCTCGAGGAGCAGGGTATTCCCTTCTACGTTTAAGTGACAACCAGCTCAAGATGAGGGGGTGAAGAGAAGAATGGACGGTAGCCAGTGCAGCTACCTATCCAAGAATACATGACCAGTGTAGTCAAGTCATCCAGCTACAGGCTCACATGGTATAACTTTGAAGCTCAAGCTTGCTTATTGACTATGCAAACATATACACTCTGGCAGGCATTTTATTTTCAATCAGGCATGTCCACTTTTTTGGAGTTTTTTTTAATACTATATACAGCAACATTTACATAAGGAGTTTTTCCTCTTAAGCCAGAAGACTATCCCTCTTTTGAAGCATTATTGCAACCCACACTCTCTTGTCTTTAGACCTCATGACTAATGGATCGGGTTGGGGTGCACTTCCCTCCTTAGATGAGGATGAATATTTCCACTCGTGTGCGTCTCTTAAACCGATAAATCTAATCCCCTCACCACTCTAACTGGGTTGAGCCAGGTGAAAGGTGCAAATGTCCAAGTTAGGTCACAACCGAAAAGAGTCATGTGTGCGTCTCAAAAAGTTCTAACTAGTCAGTTGAGGTATCTCGAACCAAACCCTGAGTCTCAAAGAATTAAGTCTGAATAGACCTGAAGTACCTCGAATCTAGTTCCCATAAGGTTCCATTGAAGTTAAGTGCGGTAAGGTCCAACCAAGATCCAATCTTCGACTTTGCTCAGACTAATTCAATCATCAAGCTCAATACCAAAGAATGTGAATGATATGCCAATGTTATGTACAATGCAAGAAGATATGATGCAACTTTTCAAAAAGAATTTATAAATACAAAGATTGTATAAGAAAATATGTGCAGCTATTTACACAGGCATGCCTCTTTTTATTTACAAGAATTAAGAGTTTAAAGAATTTATATGTTAAAGTATTATTTATAGGTGTATATGTACAATTTCTTTAAAGAATTATATATATATATATTATTTTTTTAAATGATGCGTATATTCCTCAAACTTATTTGAAAATAATTTTAAAAACAATAGTACAAAATAATTTTTGCAAATATTTACAAACATTTAAAAGTCATTTTGCAAAGATTTTTCAAACAGTATATATACATTTTCAAAATATTTTTACAATCATTTTCAAAACCATTTGCAAATAGGTTTTCAAAACATTTTATTTCACACAAAGGAAAGAATTTTACAAATCAAAATATTTTTACAAAGGTTGAAAATGTTTTACAAAAAGTTTTCCAAATGGGTCACACCATTTGTCAAATCATTTTGCAAAGATATTTTTAACATGATTTATTAAGCAGTATGTACAAAAAGAATTTGAGGGATAAATATGCACCATTTTATTAAGTGAATTTTATGAAGTGTATATGTGTATATATATATATATATTTTATTTTAGCCATATTTATTACCAATAATGTGAAAGTACGAGCTCTGGATAAAGTATATACAAAGTATATACGATCCCCCCATACTTAGCTTGAGCTATGTCCTCATAGATCGAAAAGAAAAAGAGAAGACATAACTCGTATATAGAAAAGTCTAAATACTAAACGAATGAATGAATCAATGAGAAGTTGACCGTCCACCCTATACGTAGGATCAAATGATCCTAAGTATAACAGATTGTACACAAGGCAGGGTGGGTCAAGGGTGGGAATGAACAGATCGTAGCTCGATCTGTCTCCCTCTATACTTAGGGTAAGATATCCTTAAGTATAGTAGAGCAAATCAACAAGAAAGGAGACAATGGATAAGATTAATGAATAAAAGAACTCGGGGTGCACACCCGCTATACTTAGGAAAAAATACGTCCTAAGTAAAGAAGCCGGACACAAGGGGGAGACACTTCTTCGGTAGAAAAGGAAAAATGAAAACGAAAAGAAGAAAAGAAGAGACTAAGGAGAATATGCACATCACTCCCCCTATACTTACGGTAAACGAGCCCTAAGTATAGGCAACGACGGGAGAGATGAAACAGAATGGAGAAAGAAAAACACAGGGTGTGTACCCCCCTAGACTTAGGACAAATTACATCCTAAGTATAAACACACAGATATGACGAATGATCTGGGGTACACACCACATACGAGAGAAAGAAGGAATATAAGACAAAACACGTATATACAACAAGTACAGACTGGTGAAATATAGGACGGTGTCTGCCAATTGACACCATGCTCTCGTCATCGTCTCCCTGTGAGAATGGTGATGCAGTCAGAAGGAGAAAGACACCCTAATAGGCAATCAAGTGGGTGTCAACTACCAGGTGAAAAAAGATAGCAAAGTAAGCCAGGATCCTGTAGCATAAAGCAGCACATCGACTCATAAGAATAGAGTGAAGGATCAAAAGCATGATGGATCGGTATAGATTCCTCTATGTCAATCATAGTCTCATAAAGATACGAAAACTGAAGAATAAGAGACTCTCTACGTAGCCTGGTATCTGATGGACATAAGGTCGGAAGATTGCAGGGACACACCGGACATCACAAGACATGGTTCAACCCTGCGAGGGTCGTCAAGGTGAGCAAACTCAGAAGGATCAAGGATCTCAAAACAATCAAAAGACTCGACTCCGTGCTCCAACAGATTGGAGACACAACCAGAGAGGAGACCGAGCACACAAATCAGAAGACTCGGCTTCGTGCTCCAATAGATTGGAGACTCCAAAAGTGAAACCGAGTACCTACAAAATGATGTATCCTCTCGTAGATAACCCTCGGGGAGTGATACATACTAATCAATGAATAATCATATTAGAGCGCACGCAAATATATTTTTGTTATATTTTTATGATATTATTTGTATCTCTAAATAAATGGGTATATATATTATATAGGTATAGATGTAGGTATTGTATCCATGTATTTGGGTCATTATTTATTTTAATGTATTTTCTTGGGTTTTATTTTAGCTTTATATTTTTATTAGAATATAAATAATATTTACAAAGTATAAAAATATAAAAGAATCAAAGAATAGGTTCCCCTTTTATTTATTTGCAAGTATTAGCATAGGTATTTTACCCATGTTTTTATATAGACTTGTTTTATTTTGAGTTTTCTTTTTGGTTTTAATAGGTTTTAATATGCACATGAGTTATAAATAATAATTACAAAACTATAAAAATATAAAATTGTAAAAATAATAAAGAATAAATAAAATGAATATTTTATTTGGGTATGTTATAAATTGAGGGTCCAAAACCTAACTTTCAATCCTTTTCCCCAAAAATTATGAAACCACCTTTATTAAAATAGCTTATTAAAAGTTATATACAATTAGAGGTGGTTTTGATATATTTTGAGTTTTTATTGGAAGATATGGGTCTGTGAAGTTGAGATTTTAGCTTTTTATTTAGTGTATAAAAAGAACATTGTGTATTATTTTTGTGCAAACTCAATTTGATATTTTTATTCACATTATTATCTACAACTTTCATGTACAAATTATCTTTATTTGATGTATAAATAATCAAGAATAAAATGGGTTTCAAAGCTGAATTATTGATGAATAAATAAATGTGATTTTTATTGTAGTTTTGGCCCTTATCTCCACCAACTTTTTTCCTTGTCGACCAACTCAATTCTTTACTTGTTCTTAGGGTTAGGGTCATAAAATATCTTTGGTGTTTTATTATTTTTCTTTTATTTTCTTTATTCTATAAATTTAATATTAAAAACCATATTATTTACATGTTAAATGCAATAAATAATGAATGCTATTTTGTACAAATTAATGTAATTTACATGCATTATCTAGGGTTTTTAAGGCCAAAATGATAGAATAAAGGTGATGAAATGGAGATTCATCACTACCCTCAATCCGCAATCACTCGCAGCAAAATCAAATAGAAGATGGTTAGAACAACTCTAGATAGAATAAAATGAATAGAATAGAGAAATAAATGATGAAAATAAATAAAACAATGTGAAAGAAAATCAATTTACATGGTGTTGCTCCCTGACAATGGTGCCATTTGATGGGCATGAGAATCGGGGTCGCTAAGGAATCTGACAAGCAAAATACTCAGTCGTTGAGGTGACCAGTTGAAACCCGCACTGTTTCAACAATTAATCGACGATCAATCATAAAGAAATTCATTATAGGCATGTAGTTAAAATTTATTATGGCTATATAAAATGTGTGTATAGTGCAAGTATGTAGAGTGTCAAACTCAGGGAGCAAACATGATAGATTGGGAAGTGAATCTAAAATTTTCCCTCTCTTGTATTTTTATTTGTGTTATTTTTTTAGGTTCTTAAGATTTGATTTTTTTTATATTTATAATTATGTAAATGTTTTTGTGATTTGAAATTTATAAATAAAATTATATTAATACTGATATAAATAATAATGACATATATCCAGATAGTAAGAGAGAGAGATAAATAAAAGAATAGAATAAATATTTTTGGTGTTTTAATTAATTTTGCAAATTTTTTTAGAATTTTTTGAAATAAGAAAATGCAAGTAATAAAATAAAACAAGTAATCCGACACTTAGAAAAATAAGGTGAATAGGACACTCAGAAAATAGCTATAAATAGCTCAAAACGAAGTCCTAAAAGTCTATATATATATATATATATTAGATACATAAGAATAAATAGAATAAAATAGGATCCTGATTTTGGGGTTTTAACACTATAAGTTTTTTTGTGAATTTTGTAAGTTTTGAAGTATTTTGGATTTTTTACTCTAAACACAATAACACTGAATGCCCTTTGGATATGATATTAATATAGAGGAGGGAAAGCTATAATATTTTTTGGTATTTTTCTGGGATGTAATGTATTCACTAAGACTAAAAGATAACATGAGAGATGAAATAATATTTTTGATTTTTCGGACTATTCAAACAACAAGATAAAAGTACAACAAAAATCTCTAATTATAAAGCAATATTAGTGGCACATTATCATATTTTTAAATATTTAAATACATGAGAACGCTCCAAAAATAAATCAGTATGTAAAATAATGTAGAAATTCTACATACCATAAATAAATTTAGATTTAGATGAACCTTAGAAATAAGTTTGGCGCAACAAATTCCTATAACATATCTAAAAATGAATAAGTGATATCAAGTATTCAAAGAGTTATTAAAAAATAAGCCAAAATAGTACTCTAAATTCAAAAATTCACCATTAATAATTCATAAATTAGAATATTTTGAAATTTGGATATAATGTAGAAAGAAGCTTTCTAATAAAATAAATATCACAAAAAACAGGGTTAAGATGAATTCTTAATGAGCATTTTCGTGTAGGGGTACATATGAAAAGAGAAGAAGGAATCTGCGGTTCAAAATGGAGCTCTAAGAGTTCCTGAAATAACCCAAACACACGGGGTATGGATGCCAAACTTCCCACTAATCTAGGTGGCATTCAGCTGCTCTTGGACAGTTGGAGCATGCACATAAAAAACCAATAGTGAAAGGGTGTGTGCACAAAATTCCTACCCCTTGGCTGGATGGTTAAGATTAGAAGGAGTGGAATGCATCCAACGGTGACTATCCTCCTATTCCCTCCTTCTTCTTCCCTTGAATAGCAGCAATAAGAAGGCCAATGCGAGGGCCGGCGAAGCGCGATGGCTAGGAGCTCTGTGTGGGGGATGGCGGCACGAATGGAGGACGTGCTGACGGAGAACGGCGATGAGAAATGAGAGCTCGAGCGTAGAGTCATCTTGCATTACACACACAAAATATATGGGATGTATGAGTTCTACTATGAAAATGGGGAGAAAAGAAAGGTCTTCGGCAACTGTGCATGGTCGGAGTTGGTTGAGGTTGTGTGAAGGGAGCACGGAGAAGTAGATGAAGGCAACGGTGAGGTGGTTAGCTGCAACGAAGGAGGATGGAGCAAATAGTGATGGTGAGTCTTACACTAAAAATATTAAAAGCAAGACCTAATTAAAACTAAATTACATCTACACTAGAACAAGAAAACACATCAAGTGGATGAAGTTGCCTGGGATGACATGTGCTCCGGTGAACACGATCGATCTTGTCCTTAATTCCAGCAGGGAAGATGCTTGAAGGAGACAAAATTTGCAGTACAATGGAGCAAGAACACCAAGGGATCCTGCCACTGGAAATGAGATCTCACCGTGGCTTACACTCTCAACCTCTCTATCACAAAGGAAATAGGGAGCTAGAGAACACTTGCAACTATGATGGATGCATTCAAAGAATAAGATTTGAGACACTTTTTATTTGGTGGAGGAATGGAGGATATGATGGCTATTGGAGGTGGTTTAATCGAGGTGGAAGAAGGTGTAAGAGAGTTGTTGGGTTCTTTCATGGAATAAGAAGAGAGATGGAGATGGAAAGGTTGACCCATGATCAATATTCTAAAAGAAATGGGATATGGATGAAGGGGTATCCAGCAATAGGAGTGGCTATTTCAAATTTTTATGGACACTAGTGATTGTCATTATGTTCATGTGTACCAATCACAGAACGGAAAGGTTTTTTCAATAAAAATATACATGAAATAGATAGTGGGGGACTTTAAAATAAAAACGTCAAAATGCAAAACTTTCTAAAAATAAATTTATCTAAAATATTGTAGCATAAAGTTTTTCCAAAATATATTTCGAATAAAGGATACAAAGTAAAAACATATTTTTAAGCATAAAATACCCATTTTGAGTTTTATAATTCTTAGTTTTGTTTTCTTATTAATAATACTACTATATTAAAACATTCAATAATAATATATAATATAAAATTCTTAAAAAATAATTTTGTTGATTTTTAGTTTTACAAAATAAAATATATAAAAATACTAAAGATAAAATACAAGTCAAGTTGACTTGTATAGAAAAGACCTATTTTTATGTCTTTTTGCTTTTGTATTTTTTACTTGATTTTATGTTTTTAATAAAAATTAGAATATATAACTAACAAAATAAAATTGAAATCAAAAGAAAATGAGTAAAATGAAATCTATACAAAAGAAAGAAAAAGCCGTAAACTATTGTACAAATGGACACAGAACTGACTTTTCACAAAAGAGCCTAGACAACTTTCAAAGTATTTTTAAAATTTAAAAGTTTTAAAATTATAAACTTTAAAGTGAGTTAGGGTAAATTGGAGTTCATATGATCCAGATATAAAATCTGGATTGCACACATATGGGAAAAGGTGAAGTTGTTTAATTTGTCAATTATTCATGGTGATATTTTTGTAATATTTTTGTATTTTTCTATACATTTTTTATTGAATTAATGCAGAAGAAATCATTTGAATCAGTTTTGTATAAAAATACTTATAAATGTTCAAAGTTTGAGTATATTGGTGTGTATCTTTGTGTAGTTATTAACCCTATCTCTCCCTACTTTATTCATGGTCGACCAAGTCAAGATTGTTTTGCTCTCGGGGTCTAGGATCATTCAGTATTTTCAATACTTCGTGTCTTTTTCTTTTCTTTTTTCCTTTATTCTTTTATTTTTGGTTTAAATATATGTATTTACATAATATTTGCAAGTTAATATTTGAATGTTATTTTATCTAAATTAGTTATGTATACATATATTTAGCTAGGGATTTAAGGCCAAAATGAAAGAATAAAGGTGATGAAATGGAGATTCATCGGTATAAATGTGGGCATTCATGTAAGCATGAATGTGAGTGTATATGTTTTTAAATATGTATGAGCATAAATGTGGATAATGTAGCATGAGTGTGAGTATCTATGTGGCTAAGTTTCTATGCATGTGTGACTATATTGGCGTGTATGCGTACATATGCGAGAGGATGGATATACAAGTGTAGGTGTATATTGTTGGGCTATGCTAGAGGTTCACGGGCATGTATAAGTGTATGAAGGTATATAGACATGTGTCCATGTGTGTATATATGTGTGGGCTTAATGTAAGAGTGGGTGTGAATATGGGAATTCATGTAAGCATGAATGTGATTGTATATGTGTTTGGGTATGTATAAGCATGAATGTGGGTAATGTAGTGTGAATGTGAGTATCTATGCGGGTGAGTTTCTATGCATATACGTGTATATGTGCATGCATGGGTACATATGCTAGAGGATGGCTATGCAAGTGTAGGTGTATATAGTTGGCTATGCTAGAGGCTCATGGGCTATGCTAGAGGTTCATGGGCATGCTAAGTGTATGAAGGTATATGGACATTTGTCCATGTGTATGGATGTGGGTATATATGTGTGGGCTTAATGTAAGAGTGGGTGGCTATGCAAGTACGTGTATGGATGTGGGAGTGGGTGGGATTGGTATGTGTGTATGGGCTTTATGTAAGTGGGTGGCTATGGGAGAGATGGTTGTAGGATTGCAGTTAAGCATGTGATTACGACTGTGGACTTTCATGCATATAGTAGGAATCATTTTACAACCTTTACAGATTTATGGATCAACAATGACTAATACCGATAATTCAACCAATTATGACCTTCAATGGTATCAAAAAAATTCCATATGAGAGCGAATTGGAGGGAGGGGAATTTTTATACATAATAGACACGTGTTAGGTTCACAAAGATCTTTTTACTAAGGTAGTGAATCAATTAAATATCCAATTAATATGTATTATAACAATATGTAAATATGTTATATAATCATGTATATACAACATGCCTATATACATGATTTAAAGTTTGTGCATATTTTATGAAGTGTGTGTTAACTTTACTTGGTTTGGAAGTCTCGAGATAATGAACTCCTTGGTTATTTCAATGCAAACATGGTTTCGATATTCCTTGCATATAAGATTTATTCATTATTAAATTGTGGTAGCATAACTACATTCCTCTTTAATTTACCAAATTGATCTTTTAAATGTTAATTAACACATTTTTGACGTGTTATTAGACTCTACAAGGTCAATTTGTGAGGTATATTAGAGAGGTGCATGGCTATGTTGTCGAGATTTAACAAATAATAAATCTTTGTTATATGCAAGGAATATCATGTATGTGGTTATGCTGCCGAAATTCAACAAAAAATAAATCTTATATGCAAGGAATATCAACATCATGTATGCATTGAAATCATCGGAGACGGGTGAAACTAAAGGTAAAATAAAATGTTCTTTCTTTGTCTCTTCTTAAGAGAGTGTGTCTTGTGTAAGAGAGTGTGGCTATTGGTGGGTGGCTATGTAAGAGATGAAGATAGATCAAAATCTGCTCATGTTGTAGGTTAAGCGATCAACTTCCATTAAATAAGATAATCATGCCCCTTTTCTTAAAAGGATTCCGTGAGACAAAGTTGTCGGTCAACTTCAACTTTTTAGTCATCAAACTAATTGACATGGCATAGCCTATTCAGCATAAAGCATTTTCCACTACATATTTCTTTATATGGATGGTATACAATAGAGGAATCATAGTCTTTAAGGGATTCCATCCATCTTCGTTGGCACATATTTTAATCTTTTCTATAAATGATATATTTGAGTATTTTATGATATGAGAAGACCTCAAATTTCTCGCTGTATAGGTAGTGACGCCAATCTTCAATGCGAACACCACATCACCTAAGTACAGATCATGTATAGGATAATGCCTTTCATTAATCTTCAATTATCTTGAAGCATAAAGATATATATTTTCATTCTGCATTAGCATCCCAAACCATTTAAGGATGCATCAATGTAGATGACAAAATCTCCTCTACTAGAAGGTAATGCCAAAACATGAGCAATTGTCAATCTCCTCTTCAATTCTTAAAAGGTACGCTCGCATGCAATTAACCATTCAAATTTTGTTTCTTTCCTAGTCAACTGGTTAGAGAAAGTGAAATCTTTGAGAAGTCATGATTCAATCTACGATAATACTTGGCTAATCCAAGAAGGCTCATAATTTCGGTCACGCTCATCGGTTGCTCCCATTTTGAGTCCCCCTCAACTTTGGCTGGACCAACAGAAATCCCATACTTGGAAATAATGTGCCCAAGGAACATGATCTTCTCTAACCAGAATTCACATTTCGAGAATTTAGCATAAAGATGGTTCTACCTTAATGTCTCCAATATAATTCTCAAATGCTTCTCATATTGCTCAATACTATGAGAATAATCAAGAATATCATCAAAAAAATGATGACAAATGATCCAAGAATGGACGAAAGACCCAGTTCATTGAATCCATAAAAGCAGCTGGAGCATTAGTCATTCCGAATGGCATCACACAATATTCATAATGCCCATAATGTGTTCAAAAAGCAGTCTTCCAAATATCTTACTGTCAAATCTTTGATGATAATCAGATTGTAAACCAATTTTCGAGAAGATTTTTGCTGATTGGAGGCAATCAAATAAATCATTTATCCGTGGTAATATATATATATATATATATATATTCTTTACTATCACCTGATTCAGCATGTGATAACCAATGCATAGACAGAAGTGGACCATCCTTCTTCCTAACAAATAAAATTAGTGAATCCCTAGGTGACATGATGAGTTTGATAAATCCCAAATCAAGCAACTCTTCAAGTTGCTCCTCGATAAATCCTTGATTTATCAGCTTTATTTATTATTATCTCTCTTGCTTAAGTAATTTACTAACATTACTTAATAATTAACCTTAATTAACAAATAATATGTTGTAAATATTTTACACTAATTATTGTATATGAATAAATATATTATTATGCATGTATTTTTGTGTTTCTTACTTATTAAAATCAAATAAAAATAGTTTAAATTATGTACATAATTAATCTAGTTATTCATAAATCAAAAATACAAAAAAATAAGAAAAAGGAAAATAAAATAAGTATTCTTAAAACCAAAAAAATACTAAATAAAATAATACTATGTATATATGATGTATTTAGATCTTGAGTTCTACATGAAAGTTGTAGATCTCATCAAGCTCTACAACTTTTATGTTGAGTATTTTTTTCTGATTTTACTTAAAATTATTTTATTTATATTTAATTCTAGTTTAATTACTTCTTTGAATTTTGATTGGGCCACGTGGCACCCCCTACTCCAGCCACGCAACCCTTTCCCGTTTCGCTACCCGCCACCACTTCGATCGTCTAATCATCTTTGATTAGATGGTCATTAGTCACACATCACTAGCCATTTGATCTCATTTGGATGATTGGGGCATCATCCCCAACCTCCAGCCTTCAACCCCTAGGCGGTGCAAATCGTCGAACCTTCCATGATCCCTATTTTTCTTTAACTCCTCTAGTCTTCTTCCCTACTAACTTCTACCACTAACCTCCAGTAATAATCTTCCTTCTCCCTACTAACTTCCCTAATCACCTATAGCGGTTGAAAACACCACCCGAGTTGGAAACCTCTACCATCTCCTTCTTCAAATAGACCATCATTGTTGCCTGAGGTGGTTGTCCACCCTTGAGAGAAGAATAGCCTAGCCTCCAACTCCTCTTTGTGATAGGAATTAGGAGCCATTAGAGAGATACACTAGTTGAACACTTCTGGTGCGACCCATGGCTAGAGCGGCCATGCCACAACCGTAAACATTGTAATTCGAGCTTCAAGGTCTGGATGACCCTATTAAGTGAAGACTGGAGGCTCAATTCGAGCCTCAACACAAGACACCACCTTTACCATGCATCCTCTTCAAGCTACAGGTAAGGTAGGTTTAATTTTTGTTGTTATTTTGTTTTTTTTCTAGGTGTGTACATAGAACTTCACCTCATGCAACCCATGCACCGACCTCCGTCGAGGATCCGTGATCCTCGCTGAAGACCCCATCAGCATCTCCTCTTCTTCCATGCCTCGAACCACTTCACCCCCTTCATCCCCAATTAGTTGGAGAAGAATCCATAAGACCCCCATATCCTCCACCCAAATAGGTCTGCATTCCATTCATCCTTCGTATTCACACACGATTATGATGTATCTAACATTTGTAGGTCACCATCATCCATTGTCGCAGTCGTTGGAGATGCTCCGTCCTCGAACATGTACTCTAGTGAAGCTTCATCGATGATGAACGCGAAATCCGCCTCTTTAATAGTGGAAAATAAGTTGTAGTACAGGAGGCGAATTCGGTTCAGCAAAAACCACGATCTTTGAATGTCGTGGACTATTTATACTTGGCAAGTCTACCAAGGTCGAACACAGGGACACGGCTGCCTAATTCAGCTATTGAATTTCGATTCATTAAGCTCAGAGTGAGTTAATTCCAATTTCAGGTCCACATGCAAATTATAAAGCAATGCTATGATGCATGCATTTTTTGATAGGTTTTTATGCAATTTAAAGATGATGCATGAAATGAATATGCGAGAGAATATGTATGCTGAATACAAGGACACGATTATACCCTAAAAATTATGAGCAACATGATAAAAATTAGATCAGTGTCAATTTAATCACAACTATCAATAGTGTCGTCACATCAAAGCAAGGCAAGGAGAGCATGTCCCAATTACCACATAAAATTCACTTTACTTAAAATAGAGGCAAATGAGACAAATAAGCATGCTAAAATGTAGAGGATAAAACAAGAATCAAAACGACACTAAAATCATGCAATTTGGACCTACGATGCTTAAGTTATGCTAAAAACAGTGCAAGGGCATAAATGTAATAAAAATGCAATGAAAATAAAGGGTAAATATTGCATTTAGGTTCCTAGGGGGACCTAAATGCAATTAATGAAAACTGCCTGGGTCCATTTGCAATTTTCCCATGCGCGCAGGGACCTGTTTGTAATTTTCAAAACCCGGCGAGGCATCCCTGTAAAATACCCCAGGCGCGCACGTGACGCACGCGCCTGGAGGACCAAAATGTAATTCTTCAAAACTTCGTTTTCTGCAATTTACCCAGCACCCCACGTGTGCTGCACATGAGGGCTAGGCTCGGGTCACAGTCGCAGGTTCGGGCATACGTGGCTTCCTTGGGGGGCTCAGGTAGAGGTTCGGATGACCCGAGCATGTAGGTCGAGATGAAGAAACGTGGCGGACCCGAGCCTCTTCCCCGACCTACAGGCTCGGGTCATCCGAACCTCTACCCGAGCCCCCCAAGGCAGCCACGTATGCCCGAACCTGCGGTAGTGACCCGAGCTTAGCCCTCACGTGCAGCACACGTGGGGTTCTGGGTAAATTGCAGAAAAGACCCGAAGTTTTGAAGAATTACATTTTGGTCCTCCAGTGCGCGCCTGGGGTATTTTACAGGGATGCCCCGCCGATTTTTGGAAATTACAAACAGATCCCTGCACGCATGGGAAAATTGCAAATAGGCCCAGGCGGTTTTCATTAATTGCATTTAGGTCCCCCCAGGGACCTAAATGCAATATTTATCCTTTATTTTCATTGCATTTTTATTACATTTATGCCCTTACACTGTTTTTAGCATAACTTGAGCATCGTAGGTCCAAATTGCATGATTTTAGTGTCGTTTTGATCCTTGTTTTATCCTCTACATTTTAGCATGCTTATTTGTCTCATTTGCCTTTATTTTTTTAAAGTGAATTTTATGTGGTAATTGAGGCATGCTCTCCTTGCCTTGCTTTGATGTGACGACACTATTGATAGTTGTGATTAAATTGACACTGATCTCATTTTTATCATGTTGCTCATAATTTTTAGGGTATAATCGTGTCCTTGTATTCAGCATACATATTCTCTCGCATATTCATTTCATGCATCATCTTTAAATTGCATAAAAACCTATCAAAAAATGCATGCATCATAGCATTGCTTTATAATTTGCATGTGGACCTGAAATTGGAATTAACTCACTCTGAGCTTAATGAATCGAAATTCAATAGCTGAATTAGGCAGCCGTGTCCCTGTGTTCGACCTTGGTAGACTTGCCAAGTATAAATAGTCCACGACATTCAAAGATCGTGGTTTTTACTGAACCGAATTCGCAACCTGTACTACAGCTTATTTTCCACTATTAAAGAGGCGGATTTCGCGTTCATCAAATGGCGCCGTTGTCGGGGATACGGCTTAGCTTAATTTTTGGATTTTGATTTTTTATTAATTTCAAATTTTCTTAGGTTCTCATTTCATGCATCATTTCTTTGCATATTATTTGCTGATTTAATTTCTCTGAGTTTTTAACTCTTCTCTTTTGTGGCATGG
This sequence comes from Ottelia alismoides, assembly GCA_037367405.1. Classification (NCBI taxonomy): domain Eukaryota; kingdom Viridiplantae; phylum Streptophyta; class Magnoliopsida; order Alismatales; family Hydrocharitaceae; genus Ottelia; species Ottelia alismoides. The sequence goes on along the minus strand of JAZKJV010004802.1, from coordinate 206,142 downwards.
CCCATGAAAATTGGGGACGCCTGATCGTCATGGAGGCGCGAAGTCGGGAGCTTCCGCTGAAGAGGCCGCAAAAGAAGCCGGGAAGAAATTCTATGATTTTTATCAGTCAAATTGCATTGCATGTTGTAAAAAGAAAAAGAAAAAAAAGAAAAGAAAAAGAAAAAGAAAAAGAAAAAATATTACATCTGCATATTTATTTTCAGTTTTTGCATATTATACACAAAAAATCCCCCCCCCCTCACACACACACACACACCTACATGCACACTCACTCCTACCCTCCCCCTGTATATTTCACTCACTCTCTCTCTCTCTCCTTCTATCTCTATCTCTATATCTCTCTCTGTGTGTATATTTCACGAACCCCCTCCCCCGCATCCTTGTATCATAGAACACCCCCCAACGCAGACCTTACTTCGGCTATTTGTAGCCTAAGTATAGGGGGGATCTGCCTGCTCATCAATCCCTCGTCCCGTCTTCTTGTACTTAGGCCAATTTTGGCCTAAGTATAGGGGGACCCACCTTCTCAGTTCCGCTATATCACCCTATACTTGAATCGAGCCTTGGATTCATGGCACTTGTGCTATGAGGACATAGCAAATTTTAAGTATAGGGGGTATACCGTATAATACTGTATATCTACTTTAACCTTAGATCGTATTTTTTTAACTTTTTAATTTTTTTCGGGCTGGGTTTTGGTAAACTAGTGAACTGAGTAAAATCCTGTAAAAAATATTAAAATTGAGGGATTACTTTTTGTAAATATTCCTGTAAAAAATTGAAAATTAAAAAAAATTAAAAATTAAAAAATCTTTCTTGGATGTTTACTCTGACTACTAGGTTTAGTAGGCATTTTCAGTGAGGGAACCTCGGTCTCCCTTAGCAGAGTGGGTGGTTTAGAGGACATCGCATACGGCCCCATCCTCAAGTAACACGGGCCTCGGCCCGTACTTACACCCATACTGGCTGAAAGTGTATATTTTTATTTGAGCCTGGGCCAGTCATTGTCTCCGAGAAAATAAAAATATAATAAAAAATTAAAACCCATAAAAATCTGCAAAAGACAAAAATCACACAAAAATTCACTAACCCCAGGAGTTGGTGTATTCCTGACACATTCACACTCACGCAAGGCTTGAGGATTTTTGAGGACACTAGATTTCTGTGATCTTGAGAGTCTGAGTTAACATGCCTTAGCCATTAGGGATTTCAAGACTTAAATATCCACACTCCTCTGGTTTGAAAGATTTGAGTGCTATATTGCACTCTTCATCTCTACCTTCAAGAAAATACGATCAGCACAATCACTTCCACAACTGCATGATTGATGAGTTGAGTTGAGATATCACTTGAGGAACTAGGACCATAGATTTGAGTTTAGACCCGATCTTATGATATTCGAGGATGAGACAAAGTTAATGAAGGCTTCAGAAAACCTGAGTGTCAGCAAAACCCTAGCAAGTATGTGAACAAGATTCATATGCTATCTCTTTGATATTTACCTATGTGCCAGGGTATGATGAAATTGAAAGGAATTTGTTGATCAGTGTGCGCCAATCTTTGGTAAAAGCAGTGGAGCTAGCCAACAAAAGAAATAAAATGACAAAGAAAAAGCTCTGAATATCAAAGTCAAAATACAAATGAGCTTCCACCAATGGCGAGCGCTCCCAAACATTTTCAAAGTGTCCACTTGGACCAAGAGCTAATTAGGACCAAGGAGTCGGACTGACACCACAAAAAGGGCCCTGCATCGTAAGCGATACAAGTCTGGGTGTCGAAGGTATCTTAGATACTCAGAAAAGACACACCCCGGTGTACTCCCAGAAAAACAAGTGCAGACGACTCCAACTCTTTTGACAGACACATTGATCAACAAAATAATAATTTACATGTGTTGAGTAAAAAGGCACTCGAGAGGCCCCTTGTTCTAATGTGAGGGTGAGAAAAATAGACACAATCCCATGTCCCTCCATCATCTGGCTGTCCATCTATACTTTCAAGTCTGACAAACTATAGAGACGGTTGACTGAAGCAAGAATAGACTTATTCCCTAGTATTGAGGATAAGGTCTAGAGGAGAGTCTTTGGGACTGGAACTTTGAGTGATGCATCGACTCGGCTCTCATGAAATGTAGTACTCCTAATGTCATATCCTTATATTATATGTACAAAAAGAGAGTCTGGTAATCAGAGAAGTTGAATTCCTTCTGACTAAGGCTTGGATAAACCCGAAATTTTAGGATCACTTAGGTCAAGAGTCTTCGAAAGATCAAGCCTTGTAAATTTCACGCGCACTGTCAGGAATTAATCCGACTCCTTCATTCTTTAGATGCTCGAGGACGAGCATGGTTTAAGTATAGGGGTATGATGAATCTCGTATTCATCATGCTAAAAACTCACTATTAAACCCCTGGCCTAAACAATTCAATAAAAATTACCATCAATTCTTTGGTTTTATCTTGTATTATATTGTATATATTTTACCATTAAAATATTGCTTTTAATTCCCTTTTATTTTCTTGTAATTATTTTATCCTCAAAAATCCTTAAAAATTAGGTAGAATAGTTGTCTATAACTCACTGACCCTTAAAAAGATAAAAAATACAAAAAAATCTCAAAACCACAAACTTGGTGTTTTTATCCCTTTAAAAATACCCCCAAGAATTCGTTTTGTGCAAATGACCTCTTTTGGATTTTTGACCAACATGAAAGTTGTAGATCTCGTCGAGACGAGCAACTTTTATGTTTTGACTTTTTCCTAATTCAGCCTCTAACTATTTCTTTTGTAATTATCTTTGCAATTATCTTTTGAATTTTTCTGATTGGGCCACGTGGCGCCCTCTGGGCCGCCCACGTGCCCCGCTCCTCTTCACGCCACCCGGCGGCCTCCTGAGCCGTTGGATCTTCTCAGCCCGCCTCCATCTCACTCGTTGAAGCCCGCTCTATCCTCCACCATACGATCTAACCCCCAGATCAAATCTGAGCCACACAGTAGCGCCTAAACCCCAGCCCTTCGATCTTCTTCCTATCCCACGGCCATCCTCGCGCCACGCCATCCCCTCACCGCAGCCATCCGATCAAGCGCCTATCCTACGCCTCTCCCTTCTCCACGTCCTTCCTCTCTCTCAGGCCGTTGGATCCTTCTTATCCCTCCATCACAACCGCCCGTTAGCGCCCATTCATCTACCGTTCGATCAGATCCTTGGATCTGATCGTAGCCTTCCACCAACGCTCGCATCCTAGCCGTTGGATCGCTAGATCTAACGGCCAGGAAGCCGTCTTCCACCTCGCGAAACCCCTCCCCCCCGGCCGTTTCACCACGCGAGCCCATCACCCCCTTCCTATTTTGGAAGGTGACTCCTGCCACCCCTCCTTCTTCTAACGGCCGCCCCACATCGCCCTTCCCTCCGCCATCCTCGCGCGACCATTATCACTCGCCACCATCACTCCTCCACCATTAAACCACCCATCGAAACCCCTCTTCTACCCACGTAACCGCCGTCCTCCTCTGCCAATAAAAGCTCTTGCCCCGCCTCCGTTCGCCCTCGTCCACCATTATTGGGCTATGCCCTAGTCTCCTCCGCCCCTCCGGTGACAGCGGAGGGGCATAACGTCGAGGCAAAGACGGGTCTAGCTCGGTGTTGACCCACGGCGATTCTTCGCCGTGTCTTGGTGATTCCGGTCACCATTCGAGCCTGTTGGCTGGCTGACCATCTGGGCGACGACCGGAGGCTTTCATAGAGCCTCAGCACAAGCCTATCCTCCGCCAGGGTTCCCCTCCCTGATGAGGTTTCTCTGCCCCCTTCTTTTTCTTGAATTTTCTCCAATTTTCCCACCTTCCTACAATCACCTCCACCTCCGTTTGACCATCTCCTTAGCTTCACCAGCCATCAGCCACCTTCGCGCTTCCATCCCCTTCCGTCAGAACCCCACCACGCTCCGACTCCACTCCTCCGTCCCCACGGCGGAGGACTCGCCTGAGCCACCACCTTCTCCACCTCCGTCGGCTCCCACTTCACTTCACGCACTTCACAAATCACGTCCGCACGCTTCGGCTATCACTGACCCCTGCAGGTATCTTCAATAGCCGGACCTCATGTCGGAGCATCTTCAAGCTTCCCTCCTCCGACGATAGTGCTTCGCCGGGCAGCTCCAGACACCTTCGGAGCTCCGCGCCTGCTCAGAGATCTTCGCCAGCCACCCAGCTGTCCTTCCCGACCTTCAGAAGCTCATAGACACGGCGGTGGAGCGAATGGCAGGTCACCGGAGCCCCGCCTTCTCCGGTGACCTGCGGAGGAGGACGACATACATTCACCGTCCGATCAGATGGATCGGACGGCCGAGATGAAGAAACATGGCTGACCCGAGCCTCTTCCCCGACCTACAGGCTCGGGTCATCCGAACCTCTACCCAAGCCCCCCAAGGCAGCCACGTATGCCCGAACCTGCGGCTGTGACCCGAGCCTAGCCCTCACGTGCAGCACACGTGGGGTGCTGGGTAAATTGCAGAAAAGACCCGAAGTTTTGAAGAATTACATTTTGGTCCTCCAAGCGCGTGCGTCACGTGCGTGCCTGGGGTATTTTACAGGGATGCCCCGCCGGGTTTTGGAAATCACAAACAGGTCCCTGTGCGCATGGGAAAATTGCATATGGGCCCAGGCGGTTTCCAGTAATTGCATTTAGGTCCCTCCAGGGGCCTAAATGCAATATTTATCCTTTTATTTCCTTGCATTTTTATTACATTTATGCCCCTGCACTGTTTTTAGCATAACTTGAGCATCGTAGGTCCAAATTGCATGATTTTAGTGTCGTTTTGATCCTTGTTTTGTCCTCTACATTTTAGCATGCTTATTTGTCTCATTTGCCTCTATTTAATTAAAGTGAATTTTATGTGGTAATTGGGACCTGCTCTCCTTGGCTTGCTTTGATGTGATGACCACGTTTATTGTAGTGATTAAATTGACACTGATTTCTATTCTTATCATGATGTTCATATTTTAGGGAATAATTGTGATATTTTATTCAGCATACATATTCTCTTGCATTATTTGCCCATGCAACACTTTATAATTGCATAAAAATATCTAAAAAATGCATACATCCCAGCATCGCTTTGTATTTTGCATAATTTGCATGTGGACCTGAATTTGGAATTAAATCACATAGAGCTTCATGAATCAAAATTCAATACAAATATTAGGCTGTCGTGTCCCTGTGTTCGACTTTGGTACACTTGCCAAGTTAAAATATTCCACGACATTCAAAGATCGTGGTTTTTGCTGAACCGAATTCGTCTCCTATACTATGACTTATTTATCTATATTAAAGAGGCGAATTTTGACGTTCATCAAATGGCGTCGTTGCCGGGGAGGAGAATAGAGCAGGCTTCAACGGGTGAGATGGAGGTGGGTTGAGAAGATCCAACGGCTCAGGAGGCCGCCGGGTGGCGTGAAGAGGAGCGGGCCACGTGGGCGGCCCAGAGGGCGTCACGTGGCCCAATCAGAAAAATTCAAAAGATAATTACAAAGATAATTACAAAAGAAATAGTTAGAGGCTGAATTAAAAAAAAGTCAAAACATGAAAGTTGCTCGTCTCGACGAGATCTACAACTTTCATGTTGGTCAAAAAGCCAAAAGAGGTCATTTGCACAAAACGAATTTTGGGGGGGTATTTTTAAAGGGATAAAAACACCAAGTTTGTGGTTTTGAGATTTTTTTGTATTTTTTATCTTTTTAAGGGTTAGTGAGTTATAGACAACTATTCTACCTAATTTTTAGGGATTTTTGAGGATAAAATAATTACAAGAAAATAAAAGGGAATTAAAAGCAATATTTTAATGGTAAAATATATACAATATAATACAAAATAAAAACAAAGAATTGATGGTGGTTTTTATTGAATTGTTTAGGCCAGGGGTTTAATAGTGAGTTTTTAGCATGATGAATACGAGATTCATCAATCGACAACAACCTCTGTGCATCATCAACACTTCCTCTATTGATTAGGACCTTAACGAACCTTCTGTGAAGGAGAACAAATATCTATGGAAGCGTCAGGATGATGGATGAGCGATGGATGACTCGTCGGAGATCGAGAATATTAGCCACTTCACAGCGGAGGAGAGGAATGCAACAGACTAGAGGTACTGCGAGGTGTTTGAGATCTGATGGTCCTCGTACTTCTCGACCATAAGCCACAAAGCACCCGACTCGGTGGAACTGAGCCATTCTCGAATCTCTTGAGCGCGACACACAACCCCAAACCACCAGTGTAGACCAGGACCAACATCCGAACCTAGCCTCACGTGCGTTGTGCGTGAGGTGGAGAAGAAAATTGCAGTCGAAGATGTCATGTTCTCTGGAATTACAAGAAGGTCTAGGGTGCGTGTGCTTTACGTGCACCCTTGGACAATTTTCAGTCAAGCCCTGTGGACTCCTCCAAATATCAACTATGCCCCCACGTATGGGGTTCATAGTAATGATGAGCATCGGTTTCTATTAATTGTAATTCATCCCTGTGGGGAGTTATCTATATTGTTTCTAGTTATTTTATTTACGTTTTATTTACAATTGTGCCCTTAGATTCAATACTGAATAACTTATGCATATGAACTCCTGTTGAAATGATTTACATTATATTTTAAATCCTATTTAATTATCTTTGGAATAACATACTTTATTTTCTGGTTTGATGTCTAATTAATGATTAACTAACCAAAGATAATGTCAGAGCTTTTCTTTTTATTAAATGAATAATGGTTGTAAATAACTTCTCAATTGAACTTTGATCCTAGTTCTAACTATTGCTTTAGATTCAGATGTAAGTTTAGGGTATAATTTACGTTTCTATATGCATGTTGATAGTTAATTCATTCCGTTCTTTTTTACCTGCATTAAAAATCAAATAAAATGCATCTCTTTCATATGTCATTTGCATTGCATTGTTCATTTTGAGTTAGATAATATATGAATTAGCCGAACATATATATATTAATAATTAATTAATTATATTAATTACCCATGTCCTTGTGTTCGACCTTGGACTTGATCATGTATAAATTAAAATCTAGTCCTCTTGACAGAGATTCTTCTCAGTTCTGATCGATTACTAATTGGTCATACTACAACAAGTAATTATTAACATTTCTGATTAGCGTTTCATCAAATGGCACCGCTGCCAGGGACACGACTTCATTAATATAGTTAATTTTGACAATATTTTTTGTTAAGTTAATTATATATTATTTAGGTCAAGTTGTTTGTTAATTTGACACATTGTTTTTTACTATGATGTGCATTCACTTGATAATTCTTTGATATATTTTTAACCATTTCTCTTTTGTGTTAGGGTCTGTGGATTCGAGGATGCTCAGAGCCATACATAGGCTAGTGCTCAAGCTTGAAGTTCCAGTAGAGAGGAGATGCAGGAGACCCCTTCAAGAGCTTGAAGATTATCAACTTGTCTTTTGTCGGTTATATATTATCTTGTGTTGTTTATTATCTATAATATTTGGACTTGGACATCATTATTGTATTTGTTGAGTATGTTTCACCCTTTTTTGGGTGGGATTCAACTTGAGTGCTCATTTCAGGGTTTAGGCACATGGATTTTTAGAGTTATCTGTATGATTTATTTTATGCGCTTAAATCATAAATTAGGACACACTAACTACATCTCAAGAGATTCACACATCACTTATATTCATGAGATGCACTTAGACTACGTTCGATTTAGCCAAATTTAATCCATATTATCCTGATAATAGAACTTATATTTATGATGCAGGTATATTTCGACATGTATACATATAAATAATTTTATATATTGACTTTTGCATCCACATGGAGAGAGCTGGGATGGCTGTAAATACCTCTGAACATGAGCATGCATCATGGTTTTTCATCCACATTGGCCTATTCTGATTCCTCTATGTCAATCTAACTTAAGGTCTAAAGGAAACAAGTTTGGACGGTAGGTGATGATTTAAGTGATCATACAATTAGACAGTAATAACCAAATCTTTAAAAATGGGACTGTCAAATGCAAGTTGATTAATTTAGAATGGAGTTCAAATCAACCTTGTGTTGGGAGAGCAAGCCCCACATTTTTTGCATGTATTATTTGCACATTGAGAGGTGAGGACGTATCCTTAGGATAACACACAAATCCTTCAGCATGCTTGTAATGGACTTAAATTTTGTATTTTCACCCAGAAAAGAGACAAGATAAATAGACCATACATTTTGGTCTTTATGTGTGAGTTGGTGAAACTATTGGGTTTGATTGAATTTGTTTGTCTTTTGAAAGTCTCCCAATAAATCGTAAACTCCATTTTCACATATCCTCAGATTCATCATCCAATTAGATTCAAGTAACCCTAATTATGCTCTGGTCCCTCACCCTTAGGTCTACATTCTTATACTTAGGCTACTCTTAAGCTTATGTATAGGGGGAACCGGGTTGTCTCTAATTGTTCAACTCGGGCCGCTCATTTCCATTTCATATCTCTTTACTTAGGCTATTTCTCAGCCTAAGTATGGGGGAACCTGAATCCTCATTCTTCACTGACATATTCTTTTCACTCGTTCATACACCCTCTTTTCTTGGATTCAGTTTTGGACATTTCTTTGTATTTATTATGATCCATGGCTTCATATCACTTTGTGCTATGAGGACATAACACTAGCTAAGTATAGGGGGTGCCATATATATTCAATATATACTTTACCCATTGCTCATATTTTAAAAATTTTCAATTTTTTTGGGCTATGAGTATCGTATTATTTGAAACTAATTTTTGTAAAAATGAATTGAAAATGATTTGAAAAAACTTATGAACCTATTTGAAAGGGCTTTCAAAAATGTTTTACATGGTTTGTAAAAATCTGAGTTTACCTGTTTTGGAAAAATCATTTGTAAAATATTTTAAAAAACTACATCTTTTTTGACATTATCTTGAAAAACATTTTACTTAAGTTGGAAAATAGAGTTTTACCTTTTTTGAAAATCGTTGTACAATATTTAGAAAATCTATAATTCTGTGGCATGGTTTGTAAAAAAGATTGTTTTCAACTTTAAGAGTGTAAATTGAGACTAACAATTATTTTGTAAATAAGCCTAACTCTCTAACTTAATTAAAAGAATTTTTAGGATTTTTATAAATAGTCAATGCGTAAAAATTGGCTGGTAATTAATAGATAGAAAAAAATCTACTCTAATTTTTTTGGAATTTTTCAGATAATATTTAATTTTTTTATGATTTTTCAAATTTCAAGCAAAGAAAATGAAGCTATTTTTTATTTTTTAAAAATAGCAAATAAAAATAAAATGCAATGACATTTTTAGACAATAAAAATGCATATAACTGGACTCTAAAATAATTTTTAAGGAATTTATTGATAGCAAAAGATATTTATTTCAAAAAAACAAAGCAAACAATAATAAGTCTGGAAATAAATGGATTAAATGCATTTGATTAAAGTTTTTACAATAAAAATTAACAAGAAATAAGCATGGGAAAGGAAATGCAATTTACCCATTTAAAAAAAAAGGGATTAGGGTTTCGTTCTTTTCCTCTTCATGCCAAAGGAAAGGAGGGTGAAGGAGGCGCCACCCCTGTTCCTTCGTTCTGGATTCCATGCCCAAGGGAAGGGGGCGGCGATGGCGTTCGAGAGCGACGGCTTCAGGGCGGGGGGCCTCATGCGGTGGTGTTGCAGACGTTGTTCGTAGTGGACTTTAATGGGCAGAGGTGGGCAAAGCGGCTGGGCGGCGTCGCTTAGCGGAGGGCCTCGCGCAGCTCCTGCGGAGGAGGACGACAGTCAGGAGGTGGGCAACAACGGTTGCGAGATGCTGAAGGTGTAGGTCGGCGCGAGCGAGGGAGGCGACACACGCCCCCCGGCGTCGACGTGGGCGGTCGACACGGTTGGGGTCTCCTGCCTCTCATGAAGCGGCTCGGAGCGGCGGTCGACGATCGGCGAACGATGTGGCTGCTGCAGGCGGTAGCGGTGGCTTCGGCGGTGCCGCTTGCGTTGGTCGATGGCGAGGAGGGGTGCCGCCCGCTGTGGAGGGGGCGGTGGCGGCAACAGTGCCGCTCGCTGATTTTTTTAATTGATTTTTTTTATTTTTATTGAAATATTAAATAAATATTTTTTATTTTTTATTTTGTTACCTGCAAAATAAATGTTAGAAATAAAAGAAATATATATATATATATGTATGTATATGTATTTTTTATTAATTTTTTATTTATTCCTACAACAAAAATGTTGGAGAAAGTAATGAAATGTTATTATTTTTTGTTTTTATTTAAATCTGCAATAAAAGAATTTGACAAACCGACTCGAGCACGTGGCTCGGCCCACAAAAATCAAAGAGGAAAATGTGAGCGAGGTTCCAGTGGAAGTGAGTGATCGGAACCAGATCTCCGACCACCGTGCGTGGTCGGAGGTGAGAGATCGTGTACGGTAGAACGTGAAACGAGGAGGTTTGAGAGATGAGTGAAAAATCAGGTTGGGATCGATGATGAATGAATGACTAAGAACATGGATCAAGATCTACAACGAGATTGAAAATAAAAACTACACTACGATTACTGTAGATGAAATATGCAGAAAAACTGGATATAACCAGAGGGAGGCGGGTGCCATGATGGCCTCGACGACAACTAGTCCGCTGTCACCGGATGGCTCGGGGGCTGGGCTCCTCTATCGACCGTTGGATTTTTTGGGATTGAGGCTCCTTCTCCACCAAAGACTGACCAAGAGCAAAAAGGAGAGGAGACCCATTAAAAAGAAGAAGAAATCCAAAAAAGGAAAATATGTACAAAAAGGAAGGTGTTTAGTGGTTATTTAAATAAATAAACAAATAAATAAAAATAAAATTCGTAACTAAATAAAATAAATAAAATACTTTATTTACAATAATTAATTAGCCACCTTAATGGTGGTTATTTAAGGTATACAATCGAATCATATATACATGGTATGTTTTCAAATCAAATAAATGAATGAATGAATAAAAATTTTGTAATTATATTAATTTAATTAATTAATGTTAGATATTAATTTTTTTGATGGTTTTTATATAAGGATGTTAATTTTATGCATATCATATATACATAATGTACATTATACACATGTATAAATAAGGAAATAATTTATATACAATTTTTAAAAATCAATTATTTACTTTAAATTATTGTGAACAATATTTACAATTATTAAAAATATAATATATACAGAAATAAAAAAAATAAATACTATAAATAAATGGTCAAATTATAAAAACTACCCTAGAAAACTGACTTTTCAACCGTAACTCCTATGAAACCACAGTCATTTTAAAGATAATTTAATTAAGAGTATAATGGTAGTGAGTTTAATTCGATTTGAGTTCGTATGAAGCTGGAGTTGGTCTTTCAATTGTCACTTTACGATTTTTTCTGAGTGTGGATACTTTTACTCTATACATAATTTTACTTTGCAATTATTTTTATTATTTAGAAAACATTTTTATTTACCACTTTTGTTACGAAAAATATTTAATTTGAGGTCAATTTATATACAAATAAAATAGTGTAAGTTTTATACAAATATACAAAAAAATAAAAAGGAAAAATATTTATAAATTATTTTTAGATTTTTAGATTAAAGACTATATCTCCCCCTACTTTATTCCTGGTCGATCAGGTCAAGTATTGACCTTCTCTCGGGGTTCGAGTCAGCCTGCATTTATTTCATAAATACATCTTTTATTTTTATTATTTTATTATATTTATTTTTCTTTTCTTCTTTATTCTTTATTTGAATATAAAAAGTGCCATGAAGCATCATGCTCGGTGGAATCGAGCCATTCCCAAAGCTCTTGGGGTGCGACACATAGCCCCAAACCACCTGTGCTGACCAGAACCAACATATGAACCCAACCTCATGCGCGCTGCATGTGAGGGCTTGTAGAAAATTGCAGCTAAAGCTGTATTATTCTCTAGATTTGCAAGAAGGTCGAGGATGCATGTGCTTCACGTGCTCCCTTGGATAATTTTTAGTCAAGCCATGCGAACTCCTCCAAATATTAATTATACCCCACGTAGGGGTTCTCAGTAAATAAGAGCAGTGATTTCTATTAATTACGATTCAATCCCTACGGAGATCTATCTGTGATGTTTCTAGATATTTTATTTATGGTTTATTTATAGTTGTGCCCCTAGATTCAATATTGCATACCTTTTGCATATGAACTCCGATTGAAATGATCTAAATTGCATTTTGAAGCCTATTGAATTATCATTGAATATTTTTTGGTTTGAAGTTTAATTAATGATTAATTAACCAGAGATAATGACAAATATTTTCTTTTTATTAAATGAATAATGGCATTGACTAACTTCTCAACTGAACTTTGATCCTAGTTCTACTATTGCTTTCGATTCACATGTAATTTCATGGTATAATTTATGTTTTTATAAGCATGCTGATACTTAATTCATTCTGTTCATTTTGTTCTTATTTGACGTGCATTAAAATCGAATAAAATGCATATCTTTTCATATGTCAAGTGCATTGCATTGCATTGTTCGTTTTGACTTAAATAATATATGAATTAGTCTAATATACTAATTAATTAATTAATTATATTAATTGCTCGTGTCCTTGTGTTCGACCTTGGACTTGCTCATGTATAAATTAAAATCGAGTCATCTTAACAGAGTTTCGATTCTGATCGATTACTAATTGGTCATACTATAATGAGTAATTATTAACATTATCAATAATCATTTCATTAGATGGCCCCACTGCCGGGGACACAGATTCATTAACATAGTTAATTTTGACTTAATATTTTTTGTTAAGTAGATTATATGTTATTTAGATCAAGCTATTTTTATTGATTTGATGCATTATTTTTTATTGTGATGTGCATTCACTTGATAATTCTTAGATCTATTTTTAACCATTTCTCTTTTGTGTCAGGGCTCGTGGATTCGAGGATGCTCGAAGACTTACGGAGCCTGGTGCTCGAGCTTGAAGTTCCAGTAGAGAGGAGACACATCAGATCCTTTCGAGAGCTTGAAGATTATCAACTTGTCTTTTTATTTGTTATATATTATCTTGTGTTGTTTATTATCTATACTATTTGGACTTAGACATTATTGTTGTGTGTGTTGAGTTTATTTCACCCTTGTTTGGGTGGGACTCAACTTGAGTGTTCGATTTAGGGTTTAGGCACATTTTTTTAGAGCTATATGTAGGATTTATTTTATGTGCTTGAACGGTAAATTAGGACACACTAACTACATCTCAAGAGATTCATACATCTCTTAGACTCATGAGACACACTTAAACTACGTTCGATTTAGCCAAATCTAATCCATACTATCCCGCTAATAAAACTTATGTTTAGAATGTGCCTATTTATCAACTTGCATACATATAAATAGATTTATATATTCAGTTCTGCATCCACATAGAGAGAGCTGGGATGACTGTAAGTATCTCTGAACATGAGCATGCACCATGGTTTTTCATCTGCATTGGCCTTTTCCGATTCCTCTATCTCAATGTTTATAACTTAAGGTCTAAACTAAACGGTATTAAACAATATACGATGATTTATGTGATCATACAGTTAAACAATGATAACCAAAGATCTAGAAATGGAACTGTTAAATGCAAGTTGAACAATTTAGAGTGGAGTTAAAATCGACCTTGTATTGGGAGAGAAAACCCCACATTGTTTGCATGTATTATTTGCATATTGAGAGGTGAGGACGTATCCTAGGATAGAACACAAATCCTACTTCATCATGCTCGTAATGGACTCAATTTTTTTATTTTCATCAATAAAAGAGATAAGATAACTAAACCATACATTTTGGTTTTTATGTGTGAGTTGGTGAAACTATTGATTTTGATTGAATTTGTTTGTCTTTTCAAAAGTCTCTCAGCAAACATTAGACTCCATTTTCACATCTTCTCAGATTCACCATCCAATTAGATTCAACGAACTCTAATTATGTTTTTATTCCCACACCCATAGTTCTAAATTTTTGTACTTAGGCTACTCTTAAGCCTAAGTATAGGGGGAACCATGTTGTCTTTGACTATTCTACTTGGACCTCTCATTTCCATTTCATATCTCTTTACTTAGGCTATTTCTCAACCAAAGTATAGGGGAAGTTGAATCCTCATTCTTCACTAGCTCATTATTTTCACTCATTCATGCACCCTCTCTTCTTGGATTCAGTTCTGGACATTTCTTTGTATTTAGTATAAGCCATGGCTTCATATCACTTTGTGCTATGAGGAAATAACACCAACTAAGTATAGGAGGTATACCGTATATATGTCATATGTACTTTAGCCATAGTTCATATTTAAAAAAAAACAAATTTTTTGGCTATGGGTGTCATATTATTTGAAACTGATTGTTGTAGAAATGAACTGAAAATGATTTGAAAAATCTTATGAACATATTTGACATGGTTTTCAAAAATGTTTTACATAGTTTATAAAAATATGGGTTTACTTGTTTTGAAAAAATCATTTGTAAAATATCCAGAAAACCTACATCTATGTGACATTGCCTTGAAAATGTTTTATTTAGGTTTTGAGAATGGGATTTTACTTGTTTTGAAAATCGTTGTACAATATTTGGAAAATCTACAACTACGTGACATGGTTTGTAAAATAGTTTTCAATTTGTTTTCAACTTTAAGTGTATTAATTGAGACTAACGCTTGTTTTGTAAATAAGCCTAACTCTCTAACTTAATTTTAAAAAAATAAAAAAAAAATAAAAAAATCACAAAAATACTGACTATTTAGTAATGTTTCCCTACCACTTACACATTGCACTCAAGACTTCTTAAGATCTTTAACACATAGTTTATGAGGTCCAAAGACTTATAGTTAAGCTATCATGATCACTAGGGGCTTAGACTTAATAATTCACACTTCCCTAGTTAAAAAGATTTGTGTGCTATACTGCATGCTTAGTCTCTTCCTTAAAGAATATGACCAACACCCACTTGCATGACTGAATTAATGATGAGATGAGATAAAGTTTCACTTGAGGAATTAGGATTTGAGATTTGAGTTTGGATTCGATTTTATGATGCTCGAGGATGGGACAAAATTAATGAAGGCTTCATAAAACCTGAGTGTCAACAATCGTAGCCAGTACGAGAACATGGTTCTTATACTAATCTTTTGATATTAACCTAAGTATCCGGGTGTGAAGAAATTAAATTAAATTTGTTAATCAATGTACGCCAATTCTTGGTAAAAGCAATGGAGCTAGCTAAAAATAAAAAGAAAAAGAAAATAATAATAATAATAATAAAGAGAAAAGCTCCTACATTACAAAGTCATACATTTGAGCTTCCACCAAAGGCGAGCGCTCCCAACCTTTTAAGTGTCCATTTGAACCAATTTCTTAGGCTTTTTATGAGTTGGGCTAGTACCCAAAAGGGCTCTGCATTGTATAGTGATACAAGTCTGGGTATAGAAGGTATCTTAATACTCAAAAGAGAAATACCCCGGTGCATTCCCAAGAATACAAGTATATACGACTCAATTTATTTTGACATACACAATGATTAACAACAAAAGTATATTGTGTTGAGTTAATAAGGCACTTGAGAGATACCTTGTTCCAATGATAGGAAGAGAAAATTGACACAAACCTAATTCGCTCCATCATCTGGCCATTCATCTACACGATTTAAGTCCGACAAACTAAAGAGATGGTGGATTGAAGCAAGATTGGATTTATTCCCTGATGTTGAGGGTTGGGTCCTTAGGAGAGTCTCTTGTATTGGAATGACTTAATTCTTGTGAATGCAGCCAACATATTAAGTCATATCTCTTATATATAGATATTTATTATCAGAGAGTGATGATTAAAGAAGTTGAATTACTTGTTTAATATCAGGTTTAACTCAAAGTTCTAGGATCTTTATAATCAAGTGTTCTGCATTGATTACGCCTTGTTTCTTCACATACACATGTTAGGGAATTCACCGATTCATTAATTCATTCTTTATTTATTAGCTTGAGGACAAGCTTAGCTTAAGTATAGGGGGTGATAAATTCCATATTTATTAGCTTTATTTACTATTATTAACTATATTTCTTAAGTAATTTACTAACATTACTTAATAATTAACTTTAATTAACAAATAGCCTATTATAAATAACTAACACTAATTATTGTATATAAATAAATATATTATTGTACATATATGTTATATGTTTCTTATTTATTAAAAATAAATAAAAATTAGTTTGATATTGTACATAATTAATCTAAAATTATTCATAAATAAAAAAATAAAAAATATAACAAGAAAAAGAAAATAAAAAAGTGTTTTAAAACCTTAAAAATACTTAGAAAATATTACTATGTATATATGATGTATTTAGATCTTGAGTTCTACATGAAAGTTGTAGATCTCATCAAGTATTACAACTTTCACGTTGAGCATTTTTTATTTTACTACTAACTATTTTATTTATATTTAACTCTGATTTAATTACTTCTTTGAATTTTGATTGGACCTTGGTGCCACCTCCTCCAGCCACGTGGCCATTTCCCATTTCGCCACCCGCCTCCTCTTCCGATTATCTGATCATCTTTGATGAGACGACCATTAACTGCACATCACTAGCTATTTGATCTCATTTGGGCGGTTGGGTCATCATCCCCAAAATCCAGCCTTCAACCCCCAGACGGTGCAAAATGTTGAACCTTCCATGTTCCCCGTTTTCTCTGACTCTTCCAGTCTTCCCTACTAACGTCTACTACTAACCCCTAGTACTAACCTCCCTTCTCTCCGCTAACCATGGAAGGAAATATCGATATCGATATCGTTTCCATATCGTGTCGATATCGTGTCGATATCGATATATCACCGATATATCACTATATCTAGGAATCTTTCTGAAGAAAATGCCTGAAATCAGATATATCGATATATCGATTTCGATATCGGTTCGATATCGATATATCGGCGATATATCGCCGATATATCGTCGACATGGCCTTCCATGCCGCTAACTTCCCAACTACTCGAATCTTTTAACTTCCCTAATCACCTGCAACGGTTGAAAACACCACCTGATTTTGAAACCCTCGCCATCTCCTTCTTCAAATAGACCATCACCGCTGCCTGAGACGGTTGTCCACCCTTGAGAGAAGAACTTCCTAGCCTCCAACTCCTCTTCGTGACATGAATTAGGAGACATTAGAGAGCTACAATGGCTAAACACTTCTGGTGTGACCCATGGTCAGAGCGACCATGTCACAGCCATAAACATGGTCGTTCAAGCTTCAAGGTCTGAGTGACCTTGTTAAGTGGAGTCTGGAGGCTCAATTCGGGCCTCAACCCAAGCCATCACCTTCACCATGCATCCTCTTCAAGCTTCATGTAAGGTATGTTTAATTTTTGTTGTTATTTCATTGATTTTTTCTAGGTGTGTACATAAAACTTCACCTCATGCAACCCATGTGCCAATCTTTATCGACGATCCCTGATTCTCACTAAAGACCCCATCAACATCTCCTCTTCTTCCATGCCTCGAACCACTTCACCCTTTTCTTCCCCAATTAGTTGGAGAAGAATCCATAAGACCTCCATATCCTCACCCAAATAGGTCTACATTCCATTCATCATTCGCACACACACGTACGCTTCTGTTCTACCTAACATTTGCAGGTCACCATCGTCATGGTCGGAGTCCTTGGGGATGCTCCGTCCTCGAACATGTACTCCGGTGAAGCTTCATCGACAACAACCTCTGGGCATCATTAACACTTCCTCTATTGACCTGGACCTTTGCAAACCTTCTGTGAAGGAGAACATACATTTATGGAAGCGTCAAAATGACGGAGGAGCGGTGGATGACTTGTCGGATATCGAGAATCTTAGCCACTTCATGGCAGAGGAGAGGAATGCAACATGCTACAGGTATTGTGAGATCTTTGAGATCTGATGGCCCTCGTGCTTCTCGACCCTAAGCCACAAAGCGCCAGGCTCGGTGGGACCGAGCCATTCTCGAAGCTCTTGGGCATGACACGCAACCCCAAACCACCTGCACCAACCAGAACCAATATCCAAACCCAGCCTTACGTACGCTACACGCGAGGGGGTGGAGAAAGTTGTAGCTGAAGCCATCATGTTCTCCATAATTGTAAGAAGGTCTGGGGTGTGCGTTCTTCACATGCACCCTTGGACAATTTTCAGTCAAGCCTTGCAGACTCCTCCAAATTTAAATTATACCCCCGCATAGGGGGTTCTCGGTAAATAAGAGAATGGGGTTTCTAATAATTATGATTCAGTCCCTACGGGGACTTATATGTGATGTTTCTAGTTTTTATTTATATTTTATTTATAGTCATGCCTCTCGATTCATATTGAATTACTTTTGCATTTGAACTCCGATTGAAATGATATAAATTGCATTTCGAAGCCATTTGAATTATCTTTGACATGACATACTTTATTTTCTGGTTGGATGTTTAATTAACCAAATATAATGTAGGAGCTTTTCTTTTTATTAAATGAATAATGACTTTGAATAACTTCTCAATTGAACTTTGATCATGGTTCTAACTATTGCTTTAGATTCACATGTAATTTCATGGCATAATTTATGTTTCTATATGCACGTTGATACTTAATTCATTCCGTTCATTCTGTTCTTATTTGACATGCAATAAAATCAAATAAAATGCATCTTTTTCATATGTCATATGCATTTTATTGTTCATTTTGGTTTAGATAATATATGAATTAGCCTAACATAGATATTAATAATTAATTAATTATACTAATTGCGTATGTCCTTGTGTTCAACCCTAGATTTGCCCAGGTATAAATTAAAATCGAGTCATCTTAATAGATATTCTTCTCAATTCTGATCGATTGCTAATTGGTCATACCATAAAAAGTAATTATTAACATTGCCAATTAGCATTTCATCACTCTTTTAGTTCAACCAATTCAACATGACCATGCGGTATAGTACCTTGGATATCGATACAATTCTAGGAGCCAACTAAATTGTGAAATCAATCTCCTGATGGGGTCTGGTCCTTGTAATTCTTTTGGAAAATGTTAGTAAATTCTTGAAGATCATTAAGATCAGATAGCAATACAATCGATGGTTCAACTTTTATAATATATGCGAGATAGCCTTCTTGCCCTTTTTGGAGCATGTGATGTGCCTTCATGGTGGAAACAATACATCGTTTAGAGTCAGTACCATGCCCTTTAATAATAAGTCATACAATTTGATGGCTTGTAATGATCACTCTTTTTACAACAATCAATGATACAATGATATCGAGGTAGCCAATCTATCCTAAGTATGATGTCAAAGCTTGTCATCTTCATAATAATCAGATCACTATGTAGCACCTGGCCTTCCAAAGATCATTGGTGGATCTTGTATATACTCAATGTCTTTACCATGGATGTGCCTTCATGATGGAAATAATCCATCATTTTAAGTCGGCGCCATGCCCTTTGATAATGAGTCTTGGAATTTGATGGCTTGCAACGATCACTCTTTTCTTATAAAAATCAATGATATAATGATATCAGGCTAGCCCAACCATCTAAAGTATGATGTCAAATCCTATCATCTTCATGATAATTAGATCATTAATATCTTAAGACCTTCCAATATCAACGGAACATCTTGTATATACTCTAGTGGGACGTTACAAGTGAGATGAAATATAAAGGATTAAAGAAGGATTTAACCTAGAAACTAACGGAGTGGATGCCTCGTCTGAACGATGGAAGTCGTCCGGGTCATGGCCTCTACGACACGATGGTGCCGGAGGTTGAGCTCACACTTGAAGGCATATGAATGACGGAGATGGAGATCTCGAAGGATCTAGGTCGGACCCTCCTCAACCTCACTATAACAAGGCTCACGCATGGCCTGTCACGCCAATCGACCCTTGGAGCCCACCGTACGGAAGTGAAAAAGTCCATAGATGGATGTATAGGGTAATTGCATCTCATATATAGGTGTAGGTGAAGGAGTCACAAAATGGTGAAAAGTTTGAGCATGAAAAATTATTGCTGAGATCTGGAACGAGGTGTGAGTGGATGGGTCGGGTCAATAAGTTGGGGTTGGTGCTCAGGTTATTGGAGTTGGAGAAAAAAGAAGATGAGAATGGGAGAACATGAAAGGAGGAGGAACAATGAGGAGGGGTCTGACCAAGGTCAACATATAGAAAGCTAATGAGAAGTCTCTGCGTGGAGGCACCACCAAAGGACAAAACTATACTACGACTAAATCACATATAAATGCAATATATAATACTAATCAAATAATTAATAAATATAAATTAAGTTAAACTAAGAAATGATTAAAATAAATTACGTTTGTAAATAAATAAGTTATTTTTTTATGAATTTCAATAAATTAAATAGTTAGTTTAATCAAATAAATACATTAATTTATACATATTATACATTTATATAATTCAAACAATTATTTTTAATTTATTATTTTTACACATAATTTATATACTATAATTTGTATCGATTCAATAATATTACGAAGGATTATAAATATATTTTAATTTATAAAATTATTCTATCATACAAATAAATAGTAATATGTATAATATAAGTACACTATACCTTTATACTATATACAATGATTTATTTTTGATGATTTGGACTTTTATGATTTTTATTTGTATTTTATATAATTATTATAGAATAAATACACTATATTGAAAATACAATAGAGGGATAAAATACAAGAAATAAAATATTATGTACAAAATATAAAGTTATATGGATACCATAATACCACAAAAGTCGACTTTCATATCTTAATTCTGATTTGAATGGAACACCCCCTTTTAAAGATGGTTTCATCATGAATACAATGATAGTGAGTTTGGCGGATTTTAAGTTTACATAGAGGGTTTTATGTCTTTTTCGGCTGGTTGTACCATGTTATCTATGAAGGATTTATTTTTGAAAATATTTTTATTATCTAGAATACATTTTCATCTACAAATTTGACGAAGAAAATAGTTTCATTTGAGGTGGTCTTAATGATAAATAAAATAGTGGAAAATATTTACAATGTGAGCGATGAATACATACAATTCATAATCTATATTTTTGGGATTTGTATAGATTAGGATCCTACCCCCATACTTATTTCTCTTGTCGATCAGGTCAATATTGATCTCATCTCGGGTTTTAGGACCAATCTATTTTATTGTATATATATACAACCTTCTGCTTTTATTTTTCTTTTTAGTAAATAAGTATTAAATATACAATATTAGCAAATGAGGTTTGGTTGTTAAAAAGCGAGAATTAATGATAACTTAGCGATTGTAGGCCAAAACGGAATAATAAAGATAATGAATCGTGGATTCATCAGTTGTATAGCTTGTGCACCAAGAGAATCTTAGTGGGAGATGAGAGAGAAGGAACCATATCACAATGATAACTTAGCTTGTGCACCAAGAGAATCTTAGTGGGAGATGAGAGAGAAGGAACCATATCACAACCAAGAGAATCGTGGATTCATCAGTTGTATAACTTTTGCAATAACTATTATTGCAAAAGTTAAGAATGTCACATGTGATAAAAATCCTAAATAAAATCTTTAATAGAACATGGATTGGAAACCTATTTATTTATACTTGATAAGAATACATAGTAAAAGAAAATCGAATTTAATAGTATTAAAAATCTATTGTAAATAACTTTCCCTCCATTTGTTAAAGGAGATGAAGGAGAGTGAGTTTACTTATAAACTATTTTCGGGTTTTTGAACAAACAAAAAATCCTTTCAAGGCCGCAGCATTTGAGGCCCCAAATCCTTTGATTACTTATAAACTATTTTCGGTTTTTTGAACAAACAAAAAATCCTTTCAAGGCCGCAGCATTTGAGGCCCCAAATCCTTTGATTCTCCTTCTATGCCTAATCGGACCTAGAAAAAGATCCACCGCTAATCGGATCCAGGTGCGTCTTTGTATCAGGCAAGGTCACCATATCCGCGAGGAACGTTTAAATTTTGGTAAACAACCTAAAACAAAATCTCTCACCGTCGATAAACACCACCTGCCGACTCGGACGGCCAAGATTTCTCGTAAAAACGACTCCGCCCTCGCGCTCTCCCTCCAGCACCGCCGTTTCATACTCGATATATAAACACCCCTCTCCTCCCTCCATACCCACGAGCGACGACCCCTCGGTCGCTCTTCGTCCCGCTGTCCATACGCTCCAGCGCCGAAACTTCGTCGGCGACTCTGGTCCCTTACGCTTCCTCCACCTCTCGATCTGACGCGATCATATTCGAGTTTCCGCGTACTCGTGCCCTCGGATTCGCTGGAGCCTTCGGACTGCTTCTGATCGATGTGATCCGGTGAGGTTCACGTTCTCCGATCTGGTTCCGAGATTGGAGCGTTCTATAGGGTTTACGGTTGTTAGCTTGTTGCTGAGAAGCTTTGTGGGACGGAGAGTGAAGAAGCGGAACGTGCCATTCGGATTCCGGCCATGTCCCGAGAGGATCGGTAATTTGTTCTCTGCTGCCTTCTCGTCGATTTTGTTTTATTTCTAGGGGTGGCTACGTGAATCGCATTGTTCAAATCAGTATGCGGTGATCCTGTGATTCTAAACGAGGCTCGATTGCTCAGGTGAATAATTTGTCAATAACCTATTAGTGTTGTAATCTTTCTCTAAAATCTATTATTGTGGAAAATGTCTTATTTATCATTGAATTTGACATTTGGATCCACAGAATGAGGATTGGGTTAGGAAAATGGCGAGTTTCGTGTCAGCGTTTGAAGTACATTCAGATATGTATCCATTTTTGGGATTGAGTGGAAATAACCGGGTTTCAGAGCATGGGCGATTGAGTACTCATCAAGTGGTTTCCTTCTGATCCGTGTTGGCCTTGTTGATTACGGTGTTTGAATTACTGGGAGCTTAAATATCTAATTATTTGGAGAATAGAATGGCATTATTTCTAAAGACGAACTGCGATGTTGACTCCTTTCAATGGAGGGTCCAGGATTTTTTTTCCTGTGGGGTGAAAGTAAAACATCGTATACGATAACCACGTCATGGGAACATGCATTTTCGGTCGTCGCACTCGTGTTAAATTTGCTTGAAGTACTTTTAATATTTTTAAAATATTTTATAGTGGTATCTTTGGTTCCCGTAATGCCCATCCTTACCTTAGAGTCTCACTTGAAACATGTGAAATTGGCACAAGAAAGGAGGGTTCATTGTGCAAATGCAAATTTCAAAAAGCAAATATGAAGTTACCCTAAAGGAGTAGAGATAGAATGCTTAAACCACGATTGTCCCATTCTCTGAACCAGTATGAGAGAGATCCAGTTCTTTGGTGAGGAGACTTTTTTCAGGCTCCATCCTCTAGCGACCGTGGACTCTGACGAAGGATTGTCTCCACGGCTTTTTCAGTTCGGCCCTTTTCAGAGATGGAGTAGTTGTCTACATGATCCAGTCTTCTACACATGGTGGGCCAGAGTTCTCCATGTAGAGACTCATTCAGTTTCAATGGCTCTGACAAGTCCAGTTCATAGCACACTAGTTTAACCCACACTCCAGTCCAGTGTTCCTCCCCACTTGCACGACATGTGAAGCAATATCCTCGACAACAATTGACAATTGTGCGCATTGAGTTGATATTGTCTGTATTGTCTTGTAGCATGAGTTGTGATTTATTTCTGTTTGTCCAAGCTGAGCATTGCATGCTCCAGCTTGAGGGGGAGTGTTGGAGTATATTGTGTAACACGTTACTTATTTTGTAGATGGGTAAATGGATCCCTCCAGGATCCATTTTCTCCATCTTGGAGTTTAGTCCCACATCTACCAGTGGTGGGACTTGGAGGCTCCGTGGAGACTATATAAGAAGCGCTAGACCTCATTTATCAAATGAGAAAGTCAATAAACACATCAACCCTTTGAGGCCTTCTCCCATGATTTCATCCCGCACCTTAGGGAGTAGGGTTCCATGTTAAATCCCGATGTTTATTCTTGTTTATCTTTATTTCTCTGATACGCCTATGCATTCTTATTTTCTAACAGTTTTCATTTTTTACGGATATATATATATATATATATATGAAGATGGGGAGCTTGCACCAAGGTGCATGCAACTTTACATACACCGGCGCTTATATCTTCCACATTTTTTTACTTTTTTGAAAAAATACCACCATGTATATTCATCCATATATCCCTCCAATATGTCGTTCGAATTTCGTCGGAAACAGAGACTCCTATGACCTCCATCCAGAACATGTAATTTTAACGGTCTTAGAATTGCTGTAATCGACACGTTCTGGATGGAGGTCATAGCAGTCTCTGTTTCTGACGAAATTTGAATGATATATTGGAGGGATATATGGATGAATATACATGGTCGTATTTTTCAAAAAAGTAAAAAAAATGTGGAAGATATAAGCGTCAGTGCATGTAAAGTTACATGCACCTTGGTGCAAGCTCCCCATCCTCTCTATATACACACACACACACAATTGTTAAAATATTTTTGTCGACTCTATGTCTATATTTTACAGACGTATTCAGGGAGATATATCTACATATATTACATGGTTATAAGGAGGAGATGAGGGGGCGTTGGAGGGAGAGCGTTCGGAGGGAGTGTTTGCAGTGGGAGGCTCGAAGGTGCGAGCGGGAGGGGCATTGGATGAAGGGCTCTGCATGTGCAATGTTTAAGCTGTTGGTTGAGGCAAAACTTTCGCGTTTGTTTGCTGGAGGTTTTGCGGGGGACGTCGTGATGTTGGGTGTCGGACGGTGCTGTGCCCGCGGTTTGTCGGGGAAGCAGAAGGAGGCCCTGCTCTGTTCTCAGGGTGGTGGCTCCGTTACTTGGAGGCTGCCTAGGTTTGCCGATGGATCTATTTAGCGCTCCGTCGTTCGGGTCGCACAGGTTCGCGGGGCACCTTTCCTTTCTCGCTGTGTCCAGACGCTGGGACCACAGTTGAAGCACTTGGGTACGGTTGTCCGGATCTTGGAAGATGATTCGTCGCCATGTTCTGACCCGGAGGCTACGCTAGTGCTAATGGAATGCCCGGTTGGCGCGGCTTTGGATTCCGAGGCGATTCTGGCCGTTGGCCGCTTTTCCTTCCGTCTCCAGGTCCGGCTTCTTACGCCCCCTCCTCCGCCGGGCTGGGCGGAGGCAGGGAGCGTCGGTTCCACTTCGTCGCTGGGAGGGGAACGGTCGCAGGATGGCATGGCTGGCATCGGGTCTGTTGAGGAGGCTGTATCGAGGCATCAGGATCTTTTTGCTTCGCCTTTTCGGGGATTCCAAGCGCTTCCAACGTCGGTCGCGGTTCCTTTCGATTTTGCGGGGGATACTCGGATGGTTTCTCTCCCCCGGTTTCCATCGGGCGCGGGTCCTTGGTGTCGGATCCTTTAGGCGGATCTCCTTCTCCTTTCTCGGGGAAGCGGGGGTCCGATTGTATCTTGGGTTTCGATGGCGGGCAATCCTTGCCTGGTTACGGACTGTAGCATGGCGGGTCGGACCTCTCGTTCCCGTGTCTGCCTTCCTGCATCAATGCTTTGTTTGGCTTCGCTGTTTCGTCACCGGTCTGGGGGACTCCGGATCCCCTCTACCGATCTGGACCCGATGGGGAGGATCCCCCTTGCAGTGGGGTTTTTGAAGCCCTAGTGCTATCTGGCTATGGTTCCATCGGACATGACTACTTGGGCGGCATTGCAGCTGGCCCTGTGCTTGCGGGCGCGGGTGGGTATCCCGATGGTGATTATGGCATAGGGTCTGCTACGGGTTGGCATGGTGGTGCACTTGGAGCCACATGCGCGACAACATATAAGAGGTCCGGGAAAAGATATAGGTGAAGGCAGCGTTTGAGGGCGTGCGTTGTGGAGCAATCGCCTATCTCCGAGCTAAAAGCAAGAATCGCGGAGGTGGCGGGAGCGGTTCAGATTGGGGGGGGGGGTCGTCGGTGGTTCTAAATGAAGATTCTGTCATGGAACATAAGGGTTCTAGGTGACCCGGAAAAAAGACGTGTTCTGGGGTCAAGGTTCGTGTAGTGGGGGTGCGATATTGTCTTTCTTTAGGAAACTAAGTTGGAATCTCTCTCGAGTGGGACTTGGCGGTCCTTTGATGCGGGTTCGCTGTCTGAGTTCAGTTCGATCGGTGTGGTGGGATTCACTGGTGGTTTGTTGGTGGCTTGGAGGAGTTCGGCTTTTATGTTGCGGGGGGAATTGAAAGGCACTCATGTCCATATGGTACTTTTGGAATGCCTTCACTCGGGCTCCTTGCTTGCTCTGTCATGTGTATATGGGCCATGTCACCCTTCCCCGCGGCATCACTTGTGGTTCGATTTGCGGGATGCTAGGGCTGCTTTCCAGGGCAACCCTTGGTTGATTGGAGGGGACTTTAATGTTACGATGCTCTCTTCGGAGACCGAGGATGCGGGGTGGGCAGGACCCCGGCTCTGCGGATTTTGTGGAGGTGGTTGATTCTTTGGATTTGGAGGTGATGGATGCGGCGGGCATAAAGTTCACTTTGAGGAACTCTGGCTCCCGATCCCGTCTTGATCGGTTTCTAGCCTCGGCGGAGCTCTTGGGGCTTTTCCCCCTGTCGTTCATTGTTAGCAGGTCAAGGACGAGGTCGGATCACACTCCCATTCTCTGGGACTCTGGTAATCCTTCGTTCCCACGGGGGTTCTTCAAGTACGAGAGGTCTTGGATTTTGGAGGAGTCTTTCAGAGACCTGGTGTCGTCGCATTGGTCATCTGTGCCGGCTACTGGTTCGACGGCCTCGAGATTTGTGCAGAAGTTGATTTCCTTGCGGGCTCGTCTGTGTGATTTTAAGAGAGAGTCGAGGGAGGCTCGCCGCACAGTCAGAGGGGTGGTGGAATAGGAGGTTAGCAGACTTGACATCCTGGTGGACGACAGACCTCTGATTGAGGCTGACTTGATTCAGAGAACGGAGGCCTAGCGGAAGATACTTGAGGAGGACATGAATAGAGTCATTGAATGGAAGCAGAGGTCCAGACATAAATGGATCATGGAAGGCGATGCGAATACAACATTCTTTTACAGGGTGGCTAGTGGGAGGCGTCGGGGCAATATTGTTAGGTCTATGGTCATTGGCGGCGTTAGAGTAGATGGCAACGGGGAGTTGGGGAGGGCGATTGCTGACCATTTCCTGGACTTCTCCACGAGGGTTTCCGGCAGGCGGTGGAGGTGGGCTGGGTCGGGCGCCACGCATTTGTCGGCCGTACATGCGGCTAGCTTGATTCAGGAGGTCACCTTGGAAGAGCTGAAGGCGACGGTGTGGGATCTTAACGGGGATGACGCGCCGGGGCCGAATGGTTTCCCGAGACTTCTGGGATCTGGTTGGCACGGAAGTACTTGAGGTTGTGGCGGAGTGTTTTCGCTGCAACGCGGGTTTTGATCGCATCAATAAGGCTCTGATTGTCCTCCTTTCGAAGAGGGAGGGAGCTGACAGGATTAAAGACTTTAGGCCTATTGCAGTCTCAAACGCTCTGTATTTGATTGTGGCAAAGGTCTTCGCTATCCGGTTGAGTAGGGTGCTCGAGCACATTATCTCCCCGTTTCAGTTTGCATTCGTTCTGGGGAGACAGATCGCGGAGTACTTGGTTGTGGCGTCTGAGGTAGTTGCTGATTGGAAAAGAAGTGGGAGGAAGGCATTGCTTTGGAAAGTGGATTTTGCAACGGCTTATGATACGTTAGACTGGCATTTCCTCTGGGCGGCGTTGCATAGGAGGGGTTTTCCGGAGATCTGGATATCCTGGATGAAGCATTGCGTAGCTACCACATCGTTGTCGGTTCTCGTGAATGGGCGTCCGGAGGGGGCTTCTTTCAGCCGCAGAGGGGCATTAGGCAGGGATGCTCTCTTGCCCCGTTGCTCTTCATCATTGCCGTTGACGTCCTTGCTTGCATGGTTGCCCGAGTGCAAGCCGGTGGGATCACTAGTGGCTATTCGACGGACGATTTGAAGGTCCCTCTGCTTCAATACGCTGATGACACCATTTTCTTCGTTGAAGGGGGCAGTAGCGAGGCTAGTGGCATGGCAGTCACTCTAGAGCTATTTAGTGAGATGTCGAGGCTGGCACAAAACACCAGCAAGTCCAAGGTTGTTCCTTTTGGCTTTTCTGACGATGAGTCGCATTTCTGCGGGCAAGTAATGGGCACAACGTGCGCCAGTCTTCCCATCCACTACCTTAGGGTTCCTCTGGCCATTGGCAGGACAAAGTTGGCAGATTGGTTGCTGCTCGTCGAGAAGCTGGAGAAGAGACTGGCAGGGTGGAATTCCCCGACCTTTTCTAGAGGGGGGGGGCACTTGGTGCTCCTGAAGGCGGTGCTCTCTGCTATACCGATTTACTTCACTTCTACGAGACTCATGTCAGCTACTATTAGAAAGAGGTTGGAAGGACTGATGCGTGATTTTCTTTGGGGCAAGAGCGGACAGGAGGTCGCCGACGTGCACCTGGTTGATTGGGATACTGCCACGCTTGCAAAGTGCGAGGGTGGTCTCGGGGTCAGGCATCTTGAAGCGTTGAACGAAGCCCTTTTGCTGAAGTGGGTGGGCCGGATCTGGGGGAGTGCTGATGATCTTTGTTCTACTCTTATTCGTAGGGTATACGATGTATCTGTTTCTGCGCCGGAGGTCAGCGGGCACAGGTTGATTCCCTCGCCTTTTTGGAAGGGCATTTTGGCGGTCATCCCCCGTCTCCAGACTTTGTTCAGGCCGGTTCTGGGGGACGGGGAGACCTTTTCTTTCTGGAAGGATAACTGGATAGATGGTGGGGCACTGTGTGACCGTTTCCCACGGTTGTTTGCTTTAGTTGCGGATACGGAGGTTCGTGTGGCTGCCTGCTGGGTGGATGGGAACTGGATGCCGTTGTTTCGCTCGAATTTTTCGGACCAGCGGATGGAGGAGTTTCTCCTCCTGCTTGACTCGTTTAGGCTTTTTGGAGGCCCTTCTGAGGGACGAGATCACTGGGTTTGGCGTGAGAGCTCTTTCTCGGTGGGGAATGCTTATATGGCGATATGCAGGCCTCCCCCTTCTCAGTCGGCTAAGCTTGCGAGGGACTGCGGTTTCTTTTGGGGGCTTGGCCTGCCCGAGAAGATTGGCTTTTTTCTGTGGCTGTTCAGGAGGAAGAGGCTGATGACGCGTGACCGCTGCGCTAGGCTGCTTGGGACGGTTTCGGACAGATGCCTTCTGTGCGGGTCTGGGATTGAGTCTGTGGAGCATCTCTTCTTGTCAGGGATCGACGCCTATCTGGGGTGACTCGGATATGGACTGGGTCAGTACGGAGAGCCTTACCTCCTTTTGTGATTCGTTGGTGGCGGCCAGACACCGTCTGAGGAGGATGTTGCTTCACCCTGTGGCCATTGTCTGGGCCATCTGGTTGGCTAGGAATGCTATGTTGTACTCTGGTCAAAGGTTTTATAAGGAGAATGTTTGTATTCAGGCATCGGGTTTGTTAGACTTGTGGCTTTCTTAGTTGCTCGCATTGTAACTATTTCCTATCTTTTATTAATGAATTTTTGGGGTGGACACCTCTGAGTGTTTCCCCCTTGTTTGGCTTAAAAAAAACATGGTTATATGGAAACTATTGTATTCTGGAGTCATTTATAAATGTAGGAAGAAAAATATATATTGTATCTAATTGATTATTTGTTATACAAGTTTATTATTGTATAACGTAACCTTATATTCTTTCTTGTTTTGTTGTAGTTGTAATTTATGTATTTTGATTTATTCAGCCATTAATTCACGTTTACAAAACATTTCTTTTGACTGTAATGGTTATGAGGCATTTATTATTCTTAGAATACCTATCTGGTAGTCAATTCTTTGTATCCGAATCACAATCATCTGATTTCATATCCATATTTGCATTTAAGATATGATTTGTGATTTTTAATATCTGCAAGATATTTCTTTGTATCGATAACTAGCTTTTAAAATGAATAAGTATGTGGTAATACCTATATCCATATCGGTTCATTCGCATCCCTATTTGCCTTACACACACGTAAAAGCCTTCAGAAGAACAATCCATTTAACTTCCGAGAGAATTTGGAGGTCGACATGTCCACGATGGAGAAGTCACAATATGGGATCAACATATCAATGAAGCACTGTTAAAAGGATACAGAATGCTTAGGTAGCAGTGTCCATTCATGTCATACCTCCCACTAATTATATGACTTGTCTGAATTTCTAAAAAAAATAATAAAATCATCAAATATGACTCTACATGCAGTTGTTTGCATAATCTATAAATTGAACGCGAACTCATAGGTTTTATAACGAGCACTAGGTAACATGAGTCTATTCGTTAATTGATGACTCCACCATAGAATTGATAACTAGAAATATGCCACTAGATAATTTGATTGAAGTAACAATTGTAGAAGGATGAGAAGCTTAAAGTGATTTACCTTCACTATTCAAGATATTCGAGACATATGGGTCATTATCCTATAAAAGCTAAGAAGTTGAGGCTAAATTGCCTATAGTATATCTAGTATTAGTAACTCATGCATCAACAACGTACGAAGTGGATGAATCGCATGGAAGTTGTATGAGATATATAGTCCTTAGAAGATAGTTGAACAACCTGGCTATTATATGTAGGGAAGATCCGTTAGAGGGTGTAGGTTGAGTATCAGATTAGCATTTGCCTGTTGGCCATGAGAGGTTGACCAAACTTAACCTGACAATTATAATAGATGTAGTGAGTCCTAGTACTATGATTACATGGAGGGAAGACCATCACTATGACCTTGCCGCCATCACGAATGACCCCAACCTTCAAAGTAAACTCCCTAGTTACTAGAAACCATCGTAATTAAAATCTTTGGAAGTAGAACATGTAAAAGTAATGGTAGAGGTGAGCATAATATCAAGCTGTTGGAGATGACTAAATATAATATGAACAGACATACTAATGTTAATAGAGAGAAATTAGTCACTGGCTATTCGGTACGACTACTCGCACCGTAAAGAAATACGTAGGCATGTTGCTCTTCTCTCTCTTGGATCTTTTTCTTGGTTGTCACAACATGGTGGTTGAAAGATATCAAGCTCATCGTACGGTCCAATCTTTATTGTGTAGTACTGAGTAAGTATGATATCCCTTAGAAGATCAAAATTCACAATTAAATGTCAGCCAATCTATATTTGGTAGTTTGTTGAGAATAAGTTTAGTTACAGCTTTTATGGCATCCTTTTATAGGAAACTCACAACAACTTAGTAACATTGTTGGTAAAGCTAATTTATGGTTTGATAATTATCATGCTCTTTTTTGTCAATTCCTTTATTGGGATCCTTGAGCTAAGAAAATCCTTGAATGTTAGAAAATAGGAAAGTAGAAGCGGAATCAGAGAATAAAGAAATAAAACTTAAATAACACTGGGATTTTACGTGGAACCCTACTCCCTAAGGAGCGGGATGAAACCACGGGAGAACACCACAAGGGGCTGATGCTTCTATTGCTTTTCTCATCTTGATACAATGGGTGTGGAGGTCTATATATAGCTCCCACTAAGTCTCCACATCTCCAAACTGGTAGATGTGGAGCTAAACTCTAGATGAGGTAAATGGATCCCGGAGAGATCCATTTACCCATCTACAATATAAGAGGCGCACAACCAAATACTCCAACACTCCCCCTCAAACTGGAGCATGCAATGCTCAACTTGGACAAACAGAAAGAAACTCAACTCACGCTACATGACACTACAAACAATATCAACTCAACGCGCACAATTGTCGGTTGCTGTCGAGGACATTGCTTCTCATGCCGTGCAAGTGAGGAGGACGAATGTGTTAGAGTGTGAGTGAACTAAATCTCCTCGTCGGAGAGCATGTGCTCTGTATTGCGTCTGTCAGAGTCACTGCAACCGAAAATGAGTCTCCTTGTCGGAGTACTCTGTGGCCCGCCACAACATGTGGACAACTGCTCCATCTTTGAAAAGGGCCGAAAAGAGCATCGTTAATTATTCATACGTAGATCTTTGAATATGGGTCTCTCTCATAGGGACCTCAAAGTGGAATCTCTCTCATATGAGCCTCGGAAGGATCTCGTACTGGAGTTCACAATCACTTGGAGAATGGAATCTGAAAGTCTCCTCGTCGGAGAACTGAGTCTCTCCCATCTGGCACAGAGAATGGTACTTTACTCTGGAGTCCCTATGAACCATATGAAAACCCTAGTTAACATGGCATAGGGAGTGGTCTTCTACTATGGAGTCCCTATGGTTCACATGAAAACTCTAGCCGAAAACAAGAATGATGGGGACCACGAACAATGATGGCATATACACCTCTGAAAAGACCGCTTACATATGCGTGTCTGAAGCTGAGGACTCGGAACCAATCGTCGAGTCTGAACATCTGATCATCTTTAGAGTCTGGAATCTAAATGGTCTGGATCTGACATCTGAATCTGCAACAGATATGTGACTCTACATAATACTCCCCCTTTCTCCCATACTTGTCAGAAAATGACATCGACAAAGTTGGGAGAAGAGAAGGGGAAAAATAAAACCAACAAGCCATCACATTGTCGACATTTCTTCTCAATGAATTTTTCTTCTCGACTATTTCATAATTTTTTAGCCGTCAATTTTTGTTTTCCTTAACTAAGCCGTTTACCATTTTTTTCGGCCTTGCTAATCATCTTTTTAAAACATTTTTTTCTTGCGTACGACTCTTTTTTTGTACGCAACCCTCTTTTTTTAAAAAAAACCAACATGGGCACCTCTCTCTCTCTTTTTGTTTTTTTTGAACTTGCATCCTCTACTTTCTTTTTTTAATGCTGGACCCTATATTTTTTCCGGCCAAAGCTTCCCCTTTGCATTTTTTCCTTTTTTTTACTCACATTGGGTCTCCCCCTCCCCTCTCTTTTTTTATACTCACGGCCCCCTCTCCTCTTTTTTTAACAACTATCGACCCATACATTTGGTCCATAAACAACATAGTCCTTTTTTTTAACTAATGGGGCCATCGAGCCCTAGGGTTCATATCTTGGGAACCCCTTACAACATAAAGGGGGCTGCTGCATGGATATGGAGAAACTCCAGATCGAGTCCTGCACACAAGAGAGAGGATAGGGAGAAGATCCTAGGGCTCTGCGACATCATGCGCTGGAGCTTCACGCCTGTGGCTTCTCTCGCGCGCTGCCTGCGCGCATGGAGATGGTGGCGACTCCGCCACCTGGATGGGGGCTTCGGCTTAGGGATGTCAATTTGGGTCTACCCATTGGGTACCCAACCCAAACCCACCCATTTACTTTTGGACGGGTTTGGGTTTTGAATTGACTACCCATGCGGGTATGGGTATGGGTTTGGTATTGCCTTGTGGGTACCCGGACCCGGACCCGCCCCAAACCCGAATAAAAATATATATAAAGATAGATGTGTGTATTGTATTTTAATTAAACTAGCCCCAAATCCATTTCATATCGAATACTTATTGATCTACATGTATAGATTTCCGACTCAATTTTCTCCTCTCCATCCATTTATTCATATTCAACTAACTTTTTGTATCTTTAATAAATAAAAACTATCAAAACAAAAGAGTTAAACACTTAACATATATAAACCTTTAATATTATCTATATATTGCACATTTTTATGAATCATCATATTACACGATCTCACTCTATTTCATCTATATGTGAAATTCTTGTATACATTTATAAACAACTTAAGATTTACCATGTCGAAGATATGGATACCCATTGGGTACACGGGTATCCGATGGGTATATGGATACCCGCTAGAAATTACCCATTTAATAAAAGGGTGGGTATGGGTAGTGATATTATAAATGGGTATGGGTTTGGGAATAGTAATACCCGCCCCAAACCCGACCTGCTGACATCCCTACTTCGACTGGTGGGTGACGCCGACTGCAAGGGAGGAGGAGGATGCGCCGCCTCCTGCTGGGGCAGCCGCTACCTGGAGACTTCGTCGTGAACCATCGCCTTGCGCGAAATGACTGGTTCTGCCACTGGAGCCACTGCCTTGGTTCGAAAGGGAGGAGCGTCTGCCTGGAGCGTCGTGCGGAGCGGAGAGCTCCTTTTGGGATTCAAGAAGGGTGGCACGTTGGGGTTGTAACGCCGCTTGAGGGAGTCGCTTGCCTGTTGGGATGCTTGGACTTCGGGGCCTCGATGCCGCGTGAGGCGCTACACAAGAGATGCACCTCTCGCTTGGAAGGATGCGCCTCTTACGAATGCTTCCAATTCTTGTTCGAGCAACTTGGGAGAGAAATCCCGACTTCTTTGTACCCACCAGGAAGAACAAGCCTCCTTTCGAAGAAAGGGCTGTCATGTGGGTAGCGTCGCTGCAGTGAGGGATCTCACGCTGCCTGTTGCGCATCTCTGCTGCACCATGGTTAGGGCTACAACCGCCTTTGCTGGAGATGAGGCCGATGAAGCAATCAAGTGCCGTGGAACTAATAATTAGAGTTTCAGAACGAAAACCCTGGAATGATGAACTTGACAATAATTCTTCAAGAGTAGATCAATGAACATGATAAAAAAATAATGAATGAAAATCCAAGACCTTGTACAAAAATTAGGGTTTTGATATAAACCCTAGAATTGAATCTCGATTCTTGAACAAACACAGTAAAATACTCGAGAATCGAACCTGCTCTGATACCATGTTAAAAAATAACATAGCTCTAATACTGTGTTAGAAAATAGGAATGCGGAAGCGTATC
Organism: Ottelia alismoides; assembly: GCA_037367405.1. Lineage (NCBI taxonomy): Eukaryota > Viridiplantae > Streptophyta > Magnoliopsida > Alismatales > Hydrocharitaceae > Ottelia > Ottelia alismoides. The sequence goes on along the minus strand of JAZKJV010004802.1, from coordinate 171,367 downwards.
AGAGAAATAAAAAAATAAAGCATGAAGAACACCATGATTTAACTTGGAACCCTACTCCCTAAGGAGCGGGATGAAATCACGGGAGAACGCAACAAAGGATGATAGTCTATTGCTTTTCTCATCTGAATACAATAGGTGTGGGGCTCTATATATAACCCCCACTGAGTCTCCACATCTCCAAACTGGTAGATGTGGGACTAAACTCTTGATGAGGTAAATGGATCCTGGAGAGATCCATTTATCCATCTACAATATAAGAGGCGCACAACCAAATACTCCAACATTGAAGATTGGGGAACAATTGAAGAATCAGATACAAGTGATTTTCCCTTTGTGAGGTGATTGAAGTTGTCCCAGTGCTTATAAAATGTGCGGAAAGATGTGAAAAGAAAAGTTATATTCCTTATAGCTCTAGAGCTCTCTTATAAAGGAGAAAAGCTCCAAGGAAAAATTACATAAAATAGTCTGGATAAACAAAAAAGACATAAATAAAGCCGTAGAGATATAAGTATCTCAACACCCCCCTCAAGCTAGAGCATATATATCTATCATGCTCAACTTGGAATAGCAACGGTGAAAAGGATCCCTTGTAAGAGCTTTAGTAAACATGTCTGCAATCTGATCTCTTGATGCAACATGAGAAGTTGAATGGAGCCCTTTTTGAATCAAATCACGGGTATAATGACATTCTACTTCAATGTGCTTCGTTCTCTCATGAAAGGCTGCATTACTAGCATTGAGCAGAGCCGCTTGATTTTCATATTTTAGATGCATAGAAAGAGGCACCTCAACTGTTAGGTCAGTCAGAACTGACTTGACCCACATCATTTCCGTGCTCTCTTGAGCCATGGCCCTATATTCTGATTCAGTGCTTGATCGAGCAACAACCGTCTTTTTCTTACTCTTCCATGAAACCAACTAGCTACCAACAAACACTGTAAAGCCTGAAGTGGACTTCCTATCCTTGGGACCCCGTCGTAATCCGCATCTGCACACCCAATAACTGTATGAGACGTATCTCTTCTGAAAAGAAGGCCTGCACCTGGAGAAGACTTCAGATATCTTAAGATCATGCATACTACATCCATGTGGGCCTGTCTGGGTTGTTCCGTAAACTGACCGACTCTGCTCACAGCAAATAATATATCAAACCTAGTAATAGTAACATATAACAACTTCCTTACTAGCTCTCTGTACCGTCTCTTATCCACTTCCTCAAAGTCATCATCATAGAGCCTAGCATTGGGATCCATTGGTGTAGTGGTAGGTCTGCATCCTGTCATGCATGTCTCAATTAGAAGGTCAGTAACATACTTCCTTTGCGTCATAACCATATCTTGCTGATTTCGTGCAAACTCCAAGTCAAGGAAGTAACGTAGCATGCTAAGGTCCTTGGTCATAAACTGCCGTCCAAGGAAATCCTTAGTTGTTTGAATGCCCCGTTTATCGCTGCCAGTAACAACTATGTCATCAACGTACACTAGAACAACGACCGTACCTCGCTGAGTTCTCTTTACAAAAAGAGAATGATTTGCTGTAGATTTGACAAACCCGTTCTGCTCAATCAACTCTGAGAGTTTCTGAAACCAAGCCCTCAGACTCTTCTTAAGGCCATATATGGCCTTGTGGAGATGACATACCATACCAGACTCCCTTCAACAACAAACCCTGGTGGCTACTGCATGTAGACTTCCTCCTGCAGATCTCTATACAAAAATGCATTCTTGACATCTAATTGGAAAAATGGCCAGTTACGTACCACATCAACAACAATAAGAATCCACAACGTAGAGTATCACGCAACAGGAAAAAAAGTATCATGATAATGAACCCCATAAGTTTGGGTGAACCCACGAGCAACCAGTCTGGCCTTATATCTATCCAAAGTATCTTCAGCTCGGTATTTCACAGTAAACACCCACTTGCTGCCTACGTCCGACGCACTTGGAGGAGCCTGTACAACACTCCACGTACCCTGAGACTGTAAAGCTGCCATCTCTTCCTCCATCGCCAGACGCCACTAACTACTCTGCAACGCCTCCTGATAGGACCGTGGTATCTCCACGACTGATAATCCCACAACAAACTGCTGAAAATCCTTGGATAGTCTGTCCAATGAAACATGGGAAGCAAGAGAATTCATAGTGCATGCACGTCTCTGCTTCCGAGCCATAGGTACATCCAGGTCCTTAGTACTCGCAGAAAGTGTAGCATCCTGGACATCCTGCACCTCAAGTTGTACACACAAATCACTAGTGCTATTAGAAGAATTCAAATGCTCAGAACATACCTTGGGCATGCTGGATGATGGAGAAGGCACATAAGCACGAGGTCGACGTTGGTAAACCTGGGGAAAGAAAGTAGACGCGGTAGGTGGTGGTGGTGGCAATGATGGTGTAGTGGAGATCGGAGGTAGAGGCATATAGACCTCTTCCCCATCCTCTGAAGAAATGAGATTGTCACCTGTCGGAGAGAAATATATAATAGACTCAAAAAAGGTGACACTTGCACTAGCACAATACCTTCATCGGACAGGTCAAAGCAACAATATCCCTTTGGGGTCTTGGAGTACCCAATAAAAACACATTTGACAGCTCTAGGAGAGAGCTTGTCAAGATCAGGAGACATCTGATGAACAAAAGCCACTGAACCGAAGGCACGAGGCGAGAGTGAGAAAAGATCCGTCTCGGGAAGCACAATCAAGAACGTGATCTTTTCCCCTAGAATCGAAGAGGGCATACGATTTACCAGGTAATAAACAATTAGAACTGCATCCCCCCGGTACAAATGAGGAGCATGACTTTGAATCAAAAGAGTCTTGGTAACATCCAGAAGATGACAGTGTTTTCATTCAGCCATCACATTCTGTTGGGAAGTATACGCACAAGATGTTTGATGCATAATACCATGAGACGCAAGAAATTGGGCAAACTGAGTACTACAAATTTCTAGGACATTGTCTGAATGTATAAACTTGATTTTTGTTGAAAACATGTTCCTTATTTCATTAATAAAGGACTGTATAATAGGACCAACATCAAACTTGTTTTTAAGACCCAAGACAATCTTGAAAACTCATCAAATGCTACAAGATAAAATCTATGCCCCTGATGATATGGGACATGACTGGGACCCCATATATCAAAATGAATTAACTCAAACATATTATGACTACTCCGACCCTGATGACTCTGGAAAGTGGACTGATGATGCTTCCCAAGCTGGCATGCCTCGCAATGAAAAGTAGAGCGAGGAGAAATCTGTGGAAGAACGTGACACAATTTTTGTAGAGAAAGATGGCCAAAATGAAGATGCCACATATAGGGAGTCGTAGACCCAGTGCGAGGAGAAGAGGCATCAGCATAATGAGATTGCACCAGTCTGTAGAGACCTCCTTTCCCACTGCCAGATCCAATCACCCTGCCCGTGAGAATGTCCTGAAACACAAGAGCAGGCGGATCAAATATGGCACGACAATGTAGATCCTTGGTGATTTGACTAATTAATAGTAAATTCATAGAAAACTCAAGAGCATAAAGAACATTCTGAAGCCTCATTGCAGGAATTAACTACACCTCCCCTTGACTCAGTGATGGGAGAATGCGTCCTATCTGCTATAACAACAGATCATCCAGAGTGGGTTGGACTGAAAGTACTAAACTGACCTCTGTCACCACAGAGATGATGCGATGCTCCTGAATCCATGATCCATTTTGACAATATGCCCTGTAACAACTAGTAAAGGCATATGCTATACCTGCTGTAGATGCTGATGCAGAGACAACCACCTCTGAGGATCCTGAAGGAGAGTTGGTTGACCCAGGAGTAGGGATAATCTCCCTGAGCCTCGCCACAAGTTCGTCAAAACTCTGATCAGATGCAGGTGAGGAACTACCAACCTGTTGGATCTGCTCTGCCACACATGCTGAAGCTGGGAACCCATGCTTGGAATAACATGTTTCCTCAGAGTGACCTGGCATGTGATAATAAGTACAAGGCTGATGAGGGGGTCGACTACCCCCCTTCGTGCCACAGCCACCTTGACCATGAAACTATGCACCCCACTACCATGAGATGCTGCCATGGCTGAGGATGTCTGAGATAACTGAGTACACCAGAAGATATGGAGAGCCTGCTCAATCTGCAATATGCCTCCTCCATTGGAGGTATGGTGGCGTCAGTAAGAATCTGTGCTCTAGCTGCATCATACTCAGGGTTGAGAGCCGCTAAGAAAACTCCTATCATCACTGGATCCATATATCCCTTAAGCTGCGCTAGTGTGGCAGTCAATGGAATGCAACCATGTAACTTCTCAAACATACCCCTTAGAGAAGTGTAAAGGGTATGGAGAGCACGACCATTCTGCTTCGACGTGAAGATGTCACGCTGAAGTTGTAGAATCTTCGACTCGTTCTTCGTCGGAGAGTATGTAGCGGCAGGAATGTCGTACATAGCCTTCGCCGTGGGCTGACTCAATATGTTCATTTGCTATCTCCATGGATATTGTTCCAGAAAGCCATACACGTGCATAAGCATCGTCTGCCTCTCATGAGGCGTTAACCCCGGTCTTGTCTACATGCTCCTCCTGTGTGAGGATATGCTTCTTGCCATTACATTGCATTAGACTCATGAACTGCATGGCCCACAATTCATAATTCATTCCATCCATCTTCACAATGGGTGCTGGACCTTTGAAGGCACCCAGGGATGGAATATCTGCTTTGTTGTTTGACATGATGACAACAATATCTAAGATTGGGTTTGTAAACTGGAAGAATAATGTCTACATGGACATATGGGAGATGATTGTGGGTGTACACTCATACCACAACCTCTTCCATTTTTTGGTGACTCTTTTGGGTGACTGGGGTGTTTAGATAGTCATGTTACACCCTAGAAAAAATGCGGTGCTGGTAGCGCACGGGCGCGTAGGCAACGCATCGGAGGGTGCATAGACGGCACATCGGAGGGCTGTGGGGGCGACGCAGGAGGCGCGGCACGGGAGGGCGCACAGGCGGCGTGGGCAACGCGACGTGCTAGGGTTTTTTTGGTGGGGGTGGGGCTTTAGGACACAGGCTCCGGTCTAGGACCGTCGCTCTGATACCATGTGGAAAGACGTGACGAGAAAAGTTGTATTCCTCATAGCCCTAAATCTCTCTTATATAGGAGAAAAGCTCTAAGGGAAAATTACATAAAATAGTCCGGATAAACAGAATAACATAAATAAAGCCATAGAGATATAAGTATTTCAACAAAATGAAGTTGATATCAACGATGAAGAATAAGATATGAACAACTTAAGTTATTTAATGTGGTGTGTGAATTGAGAATATACTTATGTGCCCCGAACCAGGAAGGATATCTTAAGACGATGGATTATGCCCATGAGAATGGAAGAGGTGCATACATGGTTATGAGGATTGCAAGTTGTTTAGAAGAGAGATTATTCGTAATTGTGGATTGGAAGACACCCTCTATTAAATGATGAAAGTGGGTAGGATGGCGAGAGACAATTGTCGCTATCAAACTAAAATCAAGCAACCATGGCCAATTGTGATGATGTTTGCTGCTAGCTCAGCATATGGCACTAGCTAGCAAGACTTTAGATTGACATTTCTGGGTTACATTGTCTTCTGGGATGGTTTGCCAGCATAAGATCGAAGGTTGGTGCCCGTTTGGAGAAATCGAATGGAGTAACTCATGGGCATTCATGTATGGGGAGAGCAGAATATTGTTCTTTTTTTGTGGAATAGTCTACCGATATTGGATTTTGGTGGATATTTGGTGGGACACTACAATGTCGATGTAGGATTTCCCCCTTGATAATGGGCAAAAAAGAATATGTTATTCGAAAAATGAATTGTATTTTTTTATAGGAGAAGAAGAGCCAGTGATTTAGGGGAAGAAATTGATACCCAAAGGATTGTCATCTGACACAAAGTGCTTTTCACTTTTTATTAATCTAAAGTGAAAATTTTTCAAAAAACCTTTCTTTAAATCTCAAAGACGCAAGTGCACTAGCGATGCATACAATGCCTTTAGGTTGTACACGCCATTGTCCGTGTTATATGCTCATGTTTGGAGCTCACCACATTTCTTTTGGTCTAAATATATCAAAGGGGACCTTTAACGTTTAAAATCTGTCTTGTTCCCTCTTGTAAACCTAATCCCTCACACCCACCACTCGGATTTGAAGTTTGTTAAAAAAGTTTTCATTTTCCTTATATTTGATTATAAAACTCACAACTTCTCTTAAATTAGGGCCATATTGTGACACATGAAAAAACCTTTGCTCCACATCTTCCTCCTTGCTACTACTCAATGCATGTTTGCCAAAACACATCCCTCGTTTGCTCCTAAGCAACATGGTAACCAATTGCACTGCCTCGCCAACCATGCATGCAACTTCCCTTTAAGGGGTGTCTCGGCTTTCCCTTACAGTATGTTATCCAAGGCTAAAATCAGATCAAATATCCATGGTTTCACTATCGATTCCTCATATGCTAAGGAAATGACAATATCGTACATGACCCACGATAGGATTTCTACTTATGCCGGGGCTCCACTGTGAACCCCTCAGGATCCGGGTACCCGTTTACGACACAATTCACAACATTCCATTTATTGACATCGCATTATAAGCATAAATTTATGGGGAAAATTTTTCGCAATGAATATATTTGCAAGTGACATTCGACATTCACATTTATATTCATAACCACAAGCTAATAGAACAATTGGCACCAATTCTTATTTCATTAATTTCCATGTGATTTTACAACATGTACAATGTCTGAAAGTACATACAGTATATCCCAAAATCTGACTGAAGAGAAAAGAAGCATATAACATTAACAACCGAACAAAAATTGAGACAAAAAGAATAACATACCGTCTAGTATAGACCCTGTCTTCTGAAACCCTGTATAACTACTGAACAATAGACTCCTTTCCTGCCATGCGTGCAAGGAAGAAAAGGAGTCACAAACGTGAATACAAACCCGTAGTTTAAAATAAATAACAAGTAATTTAATGTGCAAAAGAGAGCAAGTAGAAAGGTGGAATAAGCACTATTTACATCTACTTGCATAAGTAAAATGTTTTCAACTGTTTGGTACTAAGTTCATTTGTTCTCCCCTTTTTCCCATTCATCCCATATATATATATATTTATATAAAGTTTAGATGAAAACCCTAACATATAATGATTTCATGTGTTTTAAGATCATGATTTTAGGTCTTGGAGATCATGTTGCGGAACTTAATGGCTACTTTCTTGTCATTGAGATCATGTCATGGGTTTCGATAATGGACTGATATGATGATGATGAATTTGATCCTTAATTCTATTTACTCCTTCTAAGTTAGTGGATAGTCCGTGGTCTTGGTCTGTGTGTAGCCTCACACTATGACTCTAAGGTATTAACTACCTTAGGGTTGGGGGGCCTCCGTAGGTATGCGGTGTTGTGTAATGCATCCTAACTAAGTTCCCAACACGTCCACTAACTTATAGGGATTTCAAACCAGATTAAAGTCACCTCCAATCAACTCAATTTTAATTGTAATTTCCTCCAATCCTTCACTCTAACTCTCTCAGATGCAACTCCTGATGATTTAGATGTAGATATAGATGTAGATATGGATGATCTGGATGTAGAATCGCCAAGTCTGTTTGGCGAAGGTAAACTCAAGCGGTGAAGAAGCCTACAAATGGCTCTTCCGTCTCGCCCTCTAGTTGGAAGGCCGGTCCAATAGAGGGATAGGTCTACTCCCCAACTACGCCACTGAGACGGGTGAGAGGGACTTCCCGGGAAGTCGCTCTAGAAAAACAGCCCGACCGGTAACGGGCAACCGAGCTCGTACGTAAAACTGAAAACCAAGGATCCCCCGCCTGGGTATCCTAAAACAGGGTCAGCGGAATGGTCTAAAGTCGGGATCCCAACGAGGCGTAAAAACACTGCGAGCTCGCGTAAAAACCGTATAAAAGACTGGGATCCTAGACCCGCGCACTTGGCGGCCGCTGCCCTAACTGGGCTTCCTTTCCTCCGCCCAGGTGAGGGTCACCGCGCCCTCGCACAATCATGGTAAGGATCACCATGACTGGCACAATTAATCATCAACCATCAATAATTCATAACCACTAAGTATTGGATTCTCTTTGGAGGGAAAATGGTTAACTTTCTTAAGGTGCTAAGATAAGGAATAGTCAACATGCTGGTGAATCTCATTGATCTTATGTATCAACCTACCATATATATAAAACTATGGTTCTGATCATCAAAACCTCTCCATTCCTTATAAAAAATGCTTTATATGCTTCTCAGCATTCTTATGAAGTTGATGGACATGAATTACAAGAGTAAGAGATGTAGCTGTGTTAGGGTTCAAGTGTTATACGGATGGAGTGTTTCCAGCATTCATTTGATTTAAGATATTCGGTCTATATTCCTCATAATTAATGATTTTCATATTAGGATAAAACAAATCTTTATGAAAGATGAAGATGACTGTATTTTATTGATCCTCCCTAATCCTCTAAAAGTTGATGATTGAAGGTTTTACAACATCTTTTCCAATACAAAGGTAGCAACCAACATAATTGTTGTACTGTTCCTGTTATCATTCAAAATGATTGGCTTACATTACTAGATTTATGGAAAAAGGAAAATCATAATATAAATAAAATACTACTATGGTGAAATTGCAGTACTATTAGAGTTTAGATTGATAAAGGTTTCCTACTTGGTAGTTTTTTTTTAAACTCATGTACAATCATCCGATAATATCATGAAAAGATTACTACATCATGACATCGAGAGGCCATTGACAAATTCTAATTACCAGCAACCACGAGGTAATAATGACCAATTACTAATCATCAAGAGTGTTGTAGTGGAGGCAATAACATGGAGTATTTGGCTACAGCTCAAGTATAAGAGCACTAGTTCAATCTCAGTAGCTTCAGAAAGTAGCTAATAATTATACACTGAAATCATGCAACTGTGACCCAAAAGTTGGTCAAAATCAGCAACACATATCACTTAATAGAATATGCTTCAGAGAAGATGTTAAATGATAATTATATAATGAAAACATGCAAACTGTGACCTAATCATTGGTCAAAATCTATAATACCTTTCACCTAATAAGTTCTGCTTAAGAAAAAGTATAAATAATAATTTCTATACTGAAAACATGCTACTGTGATCCGATGATTAGTCATAATCCGCAATGCATATCACCAATTAAAACCTATTGATAACTTGGATAAGATCTAGTACTTCATAATTGACAAGTCACGCAAGTTAACCAAGATATGCAAATAGTTACCGGGCTGTGATTATAGGTGAACACCTTATTCTCTAGTTGAGTAACGAGTATAATATTGAGGCCTGGAGTTTTAAGCAAATGAATTATATAATCTACCAATGTAGTATAGGATTTCTCCACTAAGATTTCATGATTTGTTATGCATTTTGATTAGGAATTAGATGTAGATTCTACATGCATGGCAGCAAAGAAGAGGGCAAGGAATGTACACTTTGATCTTCAAGTTTGAAGGGGATGAGTTGCATGCAGGAGGACTGAAATGGAGCAGCAGTGATGGCTGCAAATGCTCCAGCAGAAAGTGGAGATGGGCTGCAGCAGGAGGTTCCAAGAGCACCTGGAGATCAATCTAAGTCTTCCAATTTGGAAGGGATGATGCTTGCATGCAGTAGGAGGCTTCTTGGCAGCAGTTGTAGCAGAGGTTGCAGTGCTGGAGCAGCAGTATCTCCAGAAAGGGCATGTAGCTCCAGCTATTCAAGAGAATGGCACCAGATTTTTGGCTCTCCAGAGGGTTTTCTGGCTGTTGGAAAGTAGAAGAACAGCTGCTTCTCAAGCAGCTATAACTGGAACCAAGGGAACTTGTGAGAGAATAAGAAGGATGAAGGGGAATAGGGCTCTCTCGTTGGGAAGATTTAAGAGAAAGGAGGGAGAATAAGATGGATTTGAGAAGAGGGGTGGTGATATTTATAGTCAAAAGAAGGGTTTCTTTTGTTGACAAGTGGAAAGAAGGTTGGACCAAATGGAAAAAAAAGAGAAAAGACTGTATACGGCTGTCCTGGTTCTGCTACTGTAGCAGAGAGAAAATTTTTTATTTTATTTCCCTTTTTTTTCATTTGTTTAAGATGTTTAAAATGTCCGCATTCGTGCCTCGCATCTCCGATTTTGATGCGCAATATCTCGTTTCGACCGTCTCTAAATGACGATCAATATGAGTATAATATCGATATACTTCCGATCGGGTTTCGAATACCCGAAATTTGCGGATACGGTTTTTGTTTAAGGTTAAATTTTACGATTTAAAAATATCAAACGACCTCCGATTGACGAACGGTCGATTCCGTTGGTCTTGTATCGTCGAATCGGATCTCATGATGGTCTCGGTTCGTTTCGCGGTTTTCGAATTTGCGTTGCGGCTTTTCGCGGCACGCATTACGAAACGACCGATTTTTGATCGATTTCACCCGAACAACTTTTGATTCACTACCAATTGGTCGTTTTAGGTTGGTTAGTATTGACCGACAATGTTTTTGGGTTCATTGGACCCAAAATCGGATGAGTTCTGGGTTTGATAGGAAACCGGATGCTACAAATATAAAAACCTCAAAGGGAGTCTCGTCCTCGAGACTCGAGTCAAGGTCATTAAATGTCTTGTTGGGATTTTTTATGTCCATAAAAACCTCAAAGGGTTGGAGCCCATAAAAATCTCAAAGAGAAAAACAAGCCCATATATTTATCATGTATCTAATTACAAATGCTTGTTTGATGCTTATATCAGAAAAGCTGCGGGTATCGTGCCCGCATGTCGGCTTCGGTCTCCCACGTCGCCTCTTTGACGCCGTGTCGGTGCCACAAAACCTTGACCCAATGAAATCTCTTTGCTGCGAAGCCTTCTCACCAGCACGGTCAAGTATCTGAAACTGGCTCCTCCTCATAAGTCAGATCCGGCTCTACATCGAGATCCTCGTAACTGATAATGTGGCGAGGTCGTACACATATTTCCTCAAGTTGGATATGTGGAAGACATCGTGAATATCAGAAAGATGTGGAGGAAGAGCTAACTCGATAAGCAACCTTCTCCACTCTAGCCAGAATCTCAAACGGTCCAACATATCGTGGCGCCTACTTGCCACGAACACCGAATCTCTGCACTCCCTTCATGGGAGATACACGGAGAAATACCCAATCTCCAACCTATATTTTATAGGAATGTCATTAATATGAGATTAAATTGGACATATATATATGTCATAGATGAAGAAGAAATAATTAGATTACCTGGAACTCTAAGTCTCTCCTCCGACGATCCGCATAGCTCTTCTGGCGAATCTGTACCGTCAGAAGCCTCCGTCTCACAAGATCAACAGCTCTCGCAGTCTCCTCCAAGAGATCCACGGAATATAAAGCATGATCACCTACCTCACGCCAACTGAGAGGTGTGAGGCATCTCCCCGTATAGTGCTTCGAATGGTGCCATGCTAATACTGGAGTGATAGTTGTTGTTGTACGTGAATTCTACTAATGGCAGATGGTCCTTCTAGGATCCTTTCCATTCCAAAGTGCAGCGCGGAGTAAATCCTCAAGCGTCTGAATGGTACGCTCACTCTGTCCATCTGTCTGTGGATGGTATGCAGAACTCATCTTCAGCTCTGTCTGTAGTGCTGACATGAACTGATGCCAATAGTGAGATGTAAATCTCGAATCTCTGTCAGACACCACCTCACGTGGTATACCATGCAGCCTGATAATGTTCTGCACATAGAGCTTGGCCAACCTGGATGGAGTGTAAGTCGTGTGACATGTATGAAATGAGTTGACTTGGTCAACCTATCAACAACGACCCATATAGAATCATGGCCTCCTGGCGTCTTCGGCAATCCTGTGATTAATCCATAGAAATACTCTCCCACTTCCATTCCGGGAATGGGGAGAGACTGTAATAATCCTGGTGGTCTCCTGTGCTCAGCCTTGACCATTTGACAGGTCATGCATCTGCTAACATGTAGCGCCCCATCGCGCTTCATTCCATCCCACCAGAAATGTCGTCGCAGATCACAGTACATCTTCGTACTGCCTGGATGAATAGATAACCGTGAACTGTGTGCTTCGTCCAGAATATCTCTGCGAAGCTGCTCATCATTGGGTACAACGACCCCTCCTGCCTTCCATAAATAGACTCTGTCACGACAAAATCAACAAATTCATCCTTGATGGCGCGCATGTATCTATCTCAGATCCAAGGATCTGTCTTCTGACCTTCTACAATACGATCCCAAAGGCTGCTGTATCGGGGAGGCACGGCGGTAGAAATGGATGCGCTCTCCTGAGGATGCCAATCGGTCAAAGCAGCAAGCGTATCCCACGTGTATAGCCAGTTCGCCGTACCATCAGCATGCGCTCTCCTGCTAAGTGCATCAGCTACCACGTTTCCCTTACCGGGATGGTAAGAGATCGTGCAATCATAATCCTTCAGCAATTCGAGCCATCTACGCTGCCTCATGTTCAACTCCTTCTGATCCAAGATGTACTTTAGGCTCTTGTGATCGGTGAAAATCTCGAAGTTTACCCCATATAGATAGTGGCGCCAGATCTTCAAAGCGAAGACAACTGCCGCCAACTCCAAGTCATGTGTGGGGTAATTCCGCTCGTGCGGTCTCAACTGTCGTGATGCGTAAGCAATCACCTGTCCTCTCTGCATCAACACTGCTCCTAGACCTTCTCCAGATGCATCTGTGTAGACTGCATAGTCTGAGTGCCTGAAGGAAGAGCAAGAATAGGCGCTGTAGTCAATCTCTCCTTCAGTGTCTGGAAGGCCTTCTCACATGAATCGTCCCAAATAAATGGAACTCCTTTCTGCGTCAGTCGTGTCAGAGGGCGAACAATGCGTGAAAATCCGCTGACGAAGCGTCTGTAATAGCCCGCTAATCCGAGGAACTCCGAATCTGAGTAACTGTCTTGGGCTGCTCCCAAGACATAACTGCATCTATCTTCTCAGGATCAACTGCAATGCCTGCTCAAGAAATGATGTGCCCCAAAAATGAGACCTGGAGTAACCAGAACTCGCACTTGCTCAACTTGGCATATAGCGTGTGCTCCCTCAATGTATCCAAAACAATTCGTAGATCATTCGCATGATTCCCATTCAATTCCGTGAATAGATAAGCACATCATCGATGAACACCACTACAAACTTGTCCAAGTATGGACGGAAGATATGGTTCATCATATCCATGAAAGCCGCAGGTGCATTGGTGAGCCCAAACGGCATCACCACAAACTCATAGTGCCCATAGCGAGTCCTGAAGGCTGTCTTCGGAATATCCGACTCGCGAATCCTCAGCTGATGGTAGCCTGAGCGAAAGATCGATCTTCGAGAAAACCGAAGATCCCTGGAGCTGGTCGAACAAATCATCGATGCGCGGCAAAGGATAACGGTTTTTCACCGTTCTCTTGTTCAACTGCATGTAATCGATGCATAGTCTCATGGATCCATCTTCTTCTTGACAAATAGGACCGGAGCACCCCAAGGTGAAGTGCTCGGCCTCACGAATCCCAAGTCAAGCAACTCCTGCAACTGCACCTTCAGCTCCCTCAACTCGCCTGGTGCCATGCGATATGGTGCCATAGAGATCGGCTGTGTATCTGGCAACAATGTGATCTCAAACTCGATCCTCCCTCTCCAGGAGGTAGTCCTGGTAGCTCATCAGGAAATACGTCTGGATATTCAGATACTACTCGTATTCCTGTATCATCGGCTCCTGATCAGACACCTCCCGAACAAAAGCAAGATATGAATCGCAACCCTGGTCAACAAGTCCGATGGTCTCGCAAATACTGAAATGTACTCCATGGTGGAGTCATGTATAGTACCCTCAAAGGTGAACTCGGGTATATCAGGAATCCTGAAGACAACCGTCTTCCTAAAGCAATCAACTAGTGCATGATGAGTAGATAGCCAATCCATGCCCAAAATCAAATCGAACTCATCAAGCTGCAGAAGTATACAATCTGCGATCATCTCGTGACCTCCAATCAGTACGGGCAAGGCCCCGACTATTAGTGAAATAAGAACAACTGGCCACCTGACCTCGGATGTGGTATGGGGAAGAAAGAGTCTCTGCGACTCTACCTAAAGAAGCAAGTAGCCTCGAAGCAAGAAAAGAGTGTGTCGCTCCAGAATCAAATGAAACATGGAAAGCTCGATAAGAGTGGTCAGTATGTGTGCTAGCTGGTCGGTCTCCTGGCATTAGGGACGCAAACGGATGCGGTTATATTCGTATTCGTTCGTATTCGTATTCGTTTTTAAGAGGATATGGTTCTTGTTTTTCCAAAACAGGCGAATACGAATACGAATACGAATATTCTAATGAATTATTTGCGGATACGAATACGAATACGAATCCCGAGTTAACGAATGCGAATACGAATACGAATACGAAAAAATTTACGAATACGGTTACGAATACGAATATTCGTATCATATTTAAAAAAAAAATAACTAGGGTTAATATGCCCCCACCCAAATCCTCCCCATCCCCACCCCCGACGCACTCTTCCCCCCCGCACCCACCCCAGGCCGCCACCATCGCCTCCCCCCTGCCCTCCTCCTCGAGCTGGCTGCCGCCCACCGCCACCCCCTGCGCCCTCCGCCTCCCTTGCCGCCTCCCTCTGTCGCCCCACCTTCTGCATCCTCCGCCCACCGCCAACCCCGCCTCCCCCTGCACCCTCCGCCACTTCCTCCACCCCCTGCCACCCCGCGTCCCCCTGCTCCCTTTGTCCCCTCGCCCTTCACCTCCCTGCGTCCCCCTGCCAACCACCGCCTCCCTCAGCGCACCCCGCTCCCTGCCACCCCCCTGCGCCCATCGCCTCCCCACCTCCACCAGCCGAGTACCGCCTCCCCTTGCAGCCCCCTACCGCCAGCCCCCCGTGTCGACCATCTCTTCTCCCTCTGTTGTAGCCGCTAGCTCGCCTCGCCCGCCCTCTCTCCCCTTGTGTAGCCGAACCACCCTCACCTCCCCCAACCTATGCCGCAATCGCTGCCTCACCTCCCCTGCCATCCGTCGCAACCACAACAAACTCCCCCGTCCCTTGCAGGCGCAACCAACCTCCATCGATCCGGTATAGCATCTTAATATTCTAATGTTCATTCCATTCTGTCATTTTCTTATTGCACAAGAGGATCTCTTATATTATGGCATATAATGTAGATTTTTACGCCATATGTTGCTTGTTTGAATCATGGAATGTGGGTAAACAAAAGACGGAAGTTATGCGGAAGTGGTCATCAAATAATCTAGGTACATTTTATTTATAATTTAATATTCAAGTTAAAGTTAACATTCGTTTGTATATTCGTATTCGTTCGTAAAGATTCGTTTCGTATTCGTATTCGTATTTTGAGGATATGGATCTTCATTTTTGACATTCGTGTAACATTCGTATTCGTATTCGTATTCGTAAAATAATATGGATACGGTTGTGGTATGACCTGAATTCGCATTCGTATTCGTTCGTTTGCATCCCTACTCTTGATGATTAGTAATTGGTCATTATTACCTCGTGGTTGCTGGTAATTAGAATTTGTCAATGGCCTCTCGATGTCATGATGTAGTAATCTTTTCATGATATTATCGGATGATTGTACATGAGTTTAAAAAAAACTACCAAGTAGGAAACCTTTATCAATCTAAACTCTAATAGTACTGCAATTTCACCATAGTAGTATTTTATTTATATTATGATTTTCCTTTTTCCATAAATCTAGTAATGTAAGCCAATCATTTTGAATGATAACAGGAACAGTACAACAATTATGTTGGTTGCTACCTTTGTATTGGAAAAGATGTTGTAAAACCTCCAATCATCAACTTTTAGAGGATTAGGGAGATCAATAAAATACAGTCATCTTCATCTTTCATAAGATTTGTTTTATCCTAATATGAAAATCATTAATTATGAGGAATATAGACCGAATATCTTAAATCAAATGAATGCTGGAAACACTCCATCCGTATAACACTTGAACCCTAACACAGCTACATCTCTTACTCTTGTAATTCATGTCCATCACTTCATAAGAATGCTGAGAAGCATATAAAGCATTTTTTATAAGGAATGGAGAGGTTTTGATGATCAGAACCATAGTTTTATATATATGGTAGGTTGATACATAAGATCAATGAGATTCACCAGCATGTTGACTATTCCTTATCTTAGCACCTTAAGAAAGTTAACCATTTTCCCTCCAAAGAGAATCCAATACTTAGTGGTTATGAATTATTGATGGTTGATGATTATTGTGCCAGTCATGGTGATCCTTACCATGATTGTGCGAGGGCGCGGTGACCCTCACCTGGGCGAGGAAAGGAAGCCCAGTTAGGGCAGCGGCCGCCAAGTGCGCGGGTCTAGGATCCCAGTCTTTTATACGGTTTTTACGCGAGCTCGCAGTGTTTTTACGCCTCGTTGGGATCCCGACTTTAGACCATTCCGCTGACCCGTTTTAGGATACCCAGGCGGGGTCCTTGGTTTTCAGTTTTACGTACGAGCTCGGTTGCCCGTACCGGTCGGGCTGTTTTTCTAGAGCGACTTCCCGGGAAGTCCCTCTCACCCGTCTCAGTGGCGTAGTTGGGGAGTAGACCTATCCCTCTATTGGACCGGCCTTCCAACTAGAGGCGAGACGGAAGAGCCATTTGTAGGCTTCTTCACCGCTTGGGTTTACCTTCGCCAAACAGACTTGGCGATTCTACATCCAGATCATCCATATCTACATCTATATCTACATCTAAATCATCAAGAGTTGCATCTGAGAGAGTTAGAGTGAAGGATTGGAGGAAATTACAATTAAAATTGAGTTGATTGGAGGTGACTTTAATCTGGTTTGAAATCCCTATAAGTTAGTGGACGTGTTGGGAACTTAGTTAGGATGCATTACACAACACCGCATACCTACGGAGGCCCCCCAACCCTAAGGTAGTTAATACCTTAGAGTCATAGTGTGAGGCTACACACAGACCAAGACCACGGACTATCCACTAACTTAGAAGGAGTAAATAGAATTAAGGATCAAATTCATCATCATCATATCAGTCCATTATCGAAACCCATGACATGATCTCAATGACAAGAAAGTAGCCATTAAGTTCCGCAACATGATCTCCAAGACCTAAAATCATGATCTTAAAACACATGAAATCATTATATGTTAGGGTTTTCATCTAAACTTTATATAAATATATATATATATATATGGGATGAATGGGAAAAAGGGAGAACAAATGAACTTAGTACCAAACAGTTGAAACATTTTACTTATGCAAGTAGATGTAAATAGTGTTTATTCCACCTTTCTACTTGCTCTCTTTTGCACATTAAATTACTTGTTATTTATTTTAAACTACGGGGTTTGTATTCACGTTTGTGACTCCTTTTCTTCCTTGCACGCATGGCAGGAAAGGAGTCTATTGTTCAGTAGTTATACAGGGTTTCAGAAGACAGGGTCTATACTAGACGGTATGTTATTCTTTTTGTCTCATTTTTGTTCGGTTGTTAATGTTATATGCTTCTTTTCTCTTCAGTCAGATTTTGGGATATACTGTATGTACTTTCAGACATTGTACATGTTGTAAAATCACATGGAAATTAATGAAATAAGAATTGGTGCCAATTGTTCTATTAGCTTGTGGTTATGAATATAAATGTGAATGTCGAATGTCACTTGCAAATATATTCATTGCGAAAAATTTCCCCCATAAATTTATGCTTATAATGCGATGTCAATAAATGGAATGTTGTGAATTGTGTCGTAAACGGGTACCCGGATCCTGAGGGGTTCACAGTTTGGTATCAGAGCAGTGGTACCCCGATACACAACATTCGCGGTATTTCAATTCCGATCGCATTAAGTTCTCGGATAACGACTGTCTTCTGACTTGTCGTAAGTCCGAGAAGGGAAATATGACATTCATACTCAACAACCACAGATGCCACCAATTTCATTAATTTTCATATTATATCCCAAAAAGAGAAAAAGCATATGTTATAAGTATCTCCAAATGGTACTTTTACGACTAATTATGGTTCTCATGCAGAACCATGGCATCCCGACCATGCCAGGTAGGGATGCAAACGAACGAATACGAATGCGAATTCAGGTCATACCACAACCGTATCCATATTATTTTACGAATACGAATACGAATACGAATGTTACACGAATGTCAAAAATGAAGATCCATATCCTCAAAATACGAATACGAATACGAAACGAATCTTTACGAACGAATACGAATATACAAACGAATGTTAACTTTAACTTGAATATTAAATTATAAATAAAAATGTACCTAGATTATTTGATGACCACTTCCGCATAACTTCCGTCTTTTGTTTACCCACATTCCATGATTCAAACAAGCAACATATGGCGTAAAAATCTACATTATATGCCATAATATAAGAGATCCTCTTGTGCAATAAGAAAATGACAGAATGGAATGAACATTAGAATATTAAGATGCTATACGGATCGATGGAGGTTGGTTGCGCCTGCAAGGGACGGGGGGAGTTTGTTGTGGTTGCGACGGATGGCAGGGGAGGTGAGGCAGCGATTGCGGCATAGGTTGGGGGAGGTGAGGGTGGTCGGCTACACAAGGGGAAGAGGGCGGGCGAGGCGAGCTAGCGGCTACAACAGAGGGGAAGAGAGATGGTCGACACGGGGGGCTGGCGGTAGGGGGCTGCAAGGGGAGGCGGTACTCGGCTGGTGGAGGTGGGGAGGCGATGGGCGCAGGGGGGTGGCAGGGAGCGGGGTGCGCTGAGGGAGGCGGTGGTTGGCAGGGGGACGCAGGGAGGTGAAGGGCGAGGGGACAAAGGGAGCAGGGGGACGCGGGGTGGCAGGGGGTGGAGGAAGTGGCGGAGGGTGCAGGGGGAGGCGGGGTTGGCGGTGGGCGGAGGATGCAGAAGGTGGGGCGACAGAGGGAGGCGGCAAGGGAGGCGGAGGGCGCAGGGGGTGGCGGTGGGCGGCAGCCAGCTCGAGGAGGAGGGCAGGGGGGAGGCGATGGTGGCGGCCTGGGGTGGGTGCGGGGGGGAAGAGTGCGTCGGGGGTGGGGATGGGGAGGATTTGGGTGGGGGCATATTAACCCTAGTTATTTTTTTTTTAAATATGATACGAATATTCGTATTCGTAACCGTATTCGTAAATTTTTTCGTATTCGTATTCGTATTCGCATTCGTTAACTCGGGATTCGTATTCGTATTCGTATCCGCAAATAATTCATTTAGAATATTCGTATTCGTATTCGTATTCGCCTGTTTTGGAAAAACAAGAACCATATCCTCTTAAAAATGAATACGAATACGAACGAATACGAATATAACCGCATCCGTTTGCGTCCCTAATCAAGAGTGTTGTAGTGGAGGCAATAACATGGAGTATTTGGCTACAGCTCAAGTATAAGAGCACTAGTTCAATCTCAGTAGCTTCAGAAAGTAGCTAATAATTATACACTGAAATCATGCAACTGTGACCCAAAAGTTGGTCAAAATCAGCAACACATATCACTTAATAGAATATGCTTCAGAGAAGATGTTAAATGATAATTATATAATGAAAACATGCAAACTGTGACCTAATCATTGGTCAAAATCTATAATACCTTTCACCTAATAAGTTCTGCTTAAGAAAAAGTATAAATAATAATTTCTATACTGAAAACATGCTACTGTGATCCGATGATTAGTCATAATCCGCAATGCATATCACCAATTAAAACCTATTGATAACTTGGATAAGATCTAGTACTTCATAATTGACAAGTCACGCAAGTTAACCAAGATATGCAAATAGTTACCGGGCTGTGATTATAGGTGAACACCTTATTCTCTAGTTGAGTAACGAGTATAATATTGAGGCCTGGAGTTTTAAGCAAATGAATTATATAATCTACCAATGTAGTATAGGATTTCTCCACTAAGATTTCATGATTTGTTATGCATTTTGATTAGGAATTAGATGTAGATTCTACATGCATGGCAGCAAAGAAGAGGGCAAGGAATGTACACTTTGATCTTCAAGTTTGAAGGGGATGAGTTGCATGCAGGAGGACTGAAATGGAGCAGCAGTGATGGCTGCAAATGCTCCAGCAGAAAGTGGAGATGGGCTGCAGCAGGAGGTTCCAAGAGCACCTGGAGATCAATCTAAGTCTTCCAATTTGGAAGGGATGATGCTTGCATGCAGTAGGAGGCTTCTTGGCAGCAGTTGTAGCAGAGGTTGCAGTGCTGGAGCAGCAGTATCTCCAGAAAGGGCATGTAGCTCCAGCTATTCAAGAGAATGGCACCAGATTTTTGGCTCTCCAGAGGGTTTTCTGGCTGTTGGAAAGTAGAAGAACAGCTGCTTCTCAAGCAGCTATAACTGGAACCAAGGGAACTTGTGAGAGAATAAGAAGGATGAAGGGGAATAGGGCTCTCTCGTTGGGAAGATTTAAGAGAAAGGAGGGAGAATAAGATGGATTTGAGAAGAGGGGTGGTGATATTTATAGTCAAAAGAAGGGTTTCTTTTGTTGACAAGTGGAAAGAAGGTTGGACCAAATGGAAAAAAAAGAGAAAAGACTGTATACGGCTGTCCTGGTTCTGCTACTGTAGCAGAGAGAAAATTTTTTATTTTATTTCCCTTTTTTTTCATTTGTTTAAGATGTTTAAAATGTCCGCATTCGTGCCTCGCATCTCCGATTTTGATGCGCAATATCTCGTTTCGACCGTCTCTAAATGACGATCAATATGAGTATAATATCGATATACTTCCGATCGGGTTTCGAATACCCGAAATTTGCGGATACGGTTTTTGTTTAAGGTTAAATTTTACGATTTAAAAATATCAAACGACCTCCGATTGACGAACGGTCGATTCCGTTGGTCTTGTATCGTCGAATCGGATCTCATGATGGTCTCGGTTCGTTTCGTGGTTTTCGAATTTGCGTTGCGGCTTTTCGCGGCACGCATTACGAAACGACCGATTTTTGATCGATTTCACCCGAACAACTTTTGATTCACTACCAATTGGTCGTTTTAGGTTGGTTAGTATTGACCGACAATGTTTTTGGGTTCATTGGACCCAAAATCGGACGAGTTCGGGTTTGATTGGAAACCAGATGCTACATCCACTCCCATTAGTAGCAAGACCAAAAATATTTTGTTACTGATCCTATCTACCAAATGTGGTGAAACAAGCTTAAACAACTGCACACCATCTAACATTTAGCCATGGCCACCTACCTTTTCTCTGCAATTGCAAACATCATAGGGAAGATATGCATCAACACCTATCGCCTACACCAGTTGTCTATCCAAAACTTAAAACCTTGTTTTCCCTCAACCTTCTCCCTAAAAAATTGCCATAACATATAGAATGTGCATCAATCCCTCAAGATCACTGGTGATTAGCAAACATGTGCTCTCCCCAGCTCAAGGCATCTATCATAGCATGTCTCTGAAAGTATTACACAAAATATATGCTAATTCAACACATTCAAGTAAGGTGCTAACTTTTTTTATTACCAAAAACTCACCTCTAAATTGTTTATACATTGTAGAAAACGAGAATGCGTGAGCTCAAGTATAGAATATAGAATAAAGAACGATGAAGAACATCAGGATTTTTATGTGGAACCCTACTATATGAGGAGTAGGATGAAACCACAGGGGAAGGTCTCTATATGGTTCGGGTACTCTGTTATTTCTCTCAATCAAAGATTACATGTAGTGTGTGGCTTTTATATAGCCCCACCAGAAATATCAAGTCCCACTCACAGACGATGTGGGACAACTTGTGGACATGGTAATTGGACATTGGAGGGATCCAATTACCCATCTATGGATGCATAATCTAACACTCTCCCGCAAGATGGAGCATGCAATGCTTAACTTGGACAAATAGAAAGAAATTACTCACTCATAGAATACAAGACATTATGTACAATGTTAACTCAACACATACTCTAGTGGCTGCCTGCTGAGAACGCTGCTTCTCATGTCATGCTTGCGAGGAGGAACTGAAGGGTTGGAGTGTGAACCAAGTCTCATCATCGGAGAACGTGTGCACTGTAATGCGTCTGTTAGAGTCACCAGAATTGAATTGAGTCTCCTCGTCAGAGAAAGTGTGCTCTGTATTGCGCAAAGTCACCTGAATCAGAATGAGTCTCCTTATCGGAGAACTTATGCTCTGCATCTGTCAGAGTTATTGAAACTGGAATGCGTCTGTTTGTCGAAGGATGCTGGCTCGCAGATACTTCATCTTTTTGAAGGGCTAAATAAAGAATATCATGTTTCATACATAGATCTCTCAAGATGGGTCTTTCTCGTAAGGACCTCGAGTAGGTTCTCTCTCATAGGAACCTCGAAGGATCTTGTACTGGAGTTCACGATCAATGGATAATGGAGTTTGAAACTGATTCTCGTCGTCGGAGAACTGGGTCTCTCCCATACTGGCTTAATGATAGGGATATCTATTCGGGAGTCTCTATGGATATCTTCGTATCGAGTCTTTAACATGTCTCTGACATACGTGGTCACATGAAATATTGAGTCCAACAAATCAAGAGTATGTCGACTTCTCAAATAACTGATTGTTCGTATATGTGGACGTCGAATTGGTAGAGTAAGAAATATGAAGTATGAACTAGAGAACTCTATATAATACTCCCACATTCTCCCATACTTGTTGAGAAAAGATTATGTCGATCAAGTTGGGAGTAGAATCGAAATAGGAAAAAATCATTTTTCTCAATACGCCGTTCTCATTTTGTAATTGACTGTTCTCATTTTTTTCATACTGCTCTTTTTTTGTACGATAGCCTTTTTCATAACAACCTCCGTTTTAGTGTTTCTTTATCGCCCTGGGTCATATTGGGCATGAAATGCATTCATGCCCCTCCCCTTTTTAGATAATACTACAACCTTACATAGAAGCCCATTGGGCTGAAAACTACAAAGCATCGGACATTAAAAGTCCTAATCATGGATAGGGCATTTGGTACGTCTCTTACACGAGAATAGGGTTCCCTTCGGGGAATCCATCTCAGGAATCCGTGCCACTCTTGATGAGGCTCTTCTTCTTGCAATATCGACCTGCCTAGATGTTGTCGGCATGACTGGAGGTGATGCCTAGAGGTGCATGGAGAGGATCGCCATCGCCTGGAGAGCTGGAGCGAGGTGCGTTGGTGATTGGTTGCTCCGCCTCGAGATAGCAATATATATGAAGGGGGTAATGTCGTGTGACGTGCTCCAGCTTGCGAGATCAGAATCATGGATGAGTTACGGAGCGACATCGTTCTTCTTCCCTTTTTGCACGGGAGGAGATGGAGTACTATTATTGATTCTGGAAGGATCTTGGAGGCACGCAGAGGGTTGCGCGTGCGAGGGTTGATTCTGGAGGCTTCCAGTGATTGGGATGGTGATCTACTGCTTCTCTCACCTCTACGTCGTACGCGAGGTATGCAACCTTCTCTATTGTAAAAATCGGGAGATGTGGTGTGACGATCCGGGGATCCTTGTTACCTGTTTACATAACATTCATTTGTAAATTTTTGATTGATCATACTAAGTTACGAAAATGAGAGAAAATTGTTCGCTATTGAGTGACATTCGTACTTATTTAACCATTCACATCAAAACATGCGTCACAACGGAAACATTTGCATTTATAATCATATAGCAATGTATAATTTGGAAACATTTCCATTCTGCACATGTATCCCAAAATACAATAGAAGAGAATGAGAACACAAGAGAGTTACACTATGTGTACAATGCTATAATGTGTACCGTCAAAAATGTCTGAAACTTCGAAGCTAAAAGTCCAACCATCAGACTATTGTGTCGCATGCTCCTTTCCTACCACTCATGTTAGGAACAAGAGGTTGTCAACAAAGGTTGGGTACAAGCAAATCTTATTAAAATGACAGTTATTTAAGTGGTTGCAAAAGAAAAGCAAGTGGACATGTTGTGACATTATCATTATTTAAACTACTTTCATGGAAAAGCAGTTTCTTAATTGTTTGGTATATGAATTCCCTTTTTCCACTCACCACACCTCAACTCTCAACCCTTAATACTTCCCTTGTTTCATTATTAGATTATGATGACATAAGTGGTCTGGATTTAAACTATGTTCCTTTCCCTTGTTGTGAAATGTCATATGCGATGATGGATTTTATTGGATGTTGATGATTGATGATGATTTCCATGATCTCAACTTTTCCCTCGTGAGCACCTACTGGCGGAATAGTAACCAAACCTAAGCGGTGAGGAAGCCTCTTAAGAGACTCTTCCACCTCGCCTCCCAATGGAGGAGCGGT
This sequence comes from Ottelia alismoides, assembly GCA_037367405.1. Taxonomy (NCBI): domain Eukaryota; kingdom Viridiplantae; phylum Streptophyta; class Magnoliopsida; order Alismatales; family Hydrocharitaceae; genus Ottelia; species Ottelia alismoides. The sequence goes on along the minus strand of JAZKJV010004802.1, from coordinate 146,979 downwards.
CCAAGAGAAGGCTAGGCACACTCCAACTACGTACCTGAGACGGGTGGGAGAGACTCTTAGGTCTGAGCCACTCCAGTCCAGCCCATTTGGTGTACGAGCAAAACAAGCTCGTAAAACAAAACCAAGGGTTCTCCAACCTAGGCACCCTACTAAAAACAGGGTCAACGGAACTGGCCAAACTAAAGCCCCTAAATCCCAACAAAGCATAGAAACTGCGAGCTCGCGAAAAACTGTACAAGAGATTAGGATCCTAGGCCCGTGCACTAGGTGACCGTTGCCATAACTGGGCTTTCCTATGAATTCTATCTCTCACCCAGTTGAGGGTCACTGCACCCTCGCATAGTCAGGTGTAAGGGTCACCATGACTGGAACAAAATCATTCATCGCTGATTCATAATAACCAAATATCTCAAAGATTTCACAGAAATGTAGATCACTTAAGTTCCTTGATTTGTTAAAGCACTGAGATTACTGGATTCTGATGATTTGGTCTAAAACTTAAAGTCAATTTCATGCACACTCCTTAATGTTTTCATTTTAAAAATCATGAGATTAGAAATGAATCCCTAATGTTTTCATCTTAAAAATCATAAGATTAGAAGCTGTTCATTGGATCTGGATTTAAGTTAAGATTAATGCAAAATACCCCCAATTTTTCTTCTTTAAAGCATGAAATTAGGAGCTACTCATTAGATCTGGATTTATGTCAATTCAATGCAAAATCTCCGACTTTTCTTCTTTTAAGGCATGCCTTCTATAGCTTAATCATTGGTCTGAATCAAGATTAATTTCATGTCAATTACTTTCAATTCTTTCATTCCTAATACATGAAATCTGTAGCTAATTGGTGGTATGAAATTAAAGCTAATTACATGCAAAATTACCCCAAATCTTCATCTTTCAAGCACGGAAACTGTAGCTTATTTTGGCATAAATTAGATCAAAATTCATGCAAATCACCCCCAAATCCTTTAATTTAAATCCTGAAATCAGTAGGCTAATTAGTGATTTGAAATTAGATTAATTGCATGTCAAATTACCTACAAACCCTTCAATTTTAAACATGTAATCAATAGCTAAATAAGTGATCTGAAATTAGGTCTAATAGTATGTTAATTATCCCCAAATCTTTCAATTTTATACATGAAATCAATAGCTAAGTGATCTGAAATTGGATCTAATTACATGCTAATTACCTCCAAATCTTTCAATTTTAAACATGAACTATGATAGCTTAACAGTGGTCTGAAATTAGATAATCGCATGCAAATTTACCCCCACATTCTCATTTTTAAAACATGAAATCAGTAGCTAAAAAGGGTTTTGAATTGGGTCTTTGGGGTTGGATTGTACCTTGGATCTCCAAATTTTAGAGGAGATTTGGGCTTTGATCAAGGCATGCAATAGTAGTTTCAGGAGGGAAGGGAGAGACAACTCCAGTTGCTGTTGATATGTAGCAAATCAACAATTTTTAGGAGCAAGTAGCAGCTCCAGAGCTACAGGGAGCAGCAACTGTAGTTCCAATGGAAGCAGCAACTGCTCCAAGCTGCTGGAGGCTCGGCAACAACACCAACTGCAAGGAAGGAGGGGTGTGCTCCCTCGTTGGAGAAGAAAAGAAAGAAAAGGGAATTGGGGTAAAATGTGAAAAGAAAGAATGGGGGTAGGTTGATATAAATGAGGGTTGGAGGGGCTTTAGGCATTGACAAGTGGAGGGAGAAAAGAAGGCCAAGTGTTGGGCTGGAAAATTGACACTTGTCATTTTCATCATTTTTATATCCTTTATCTCCCACTTTATGTGAAATACCAAAGTCATCCGCATTTCCACCTCGAGTATCTGATTGGGATGAATAATAGCTCGTTTTGACCGTCCCTGAATGACGATCGAAATGAGTATAATATTCATATACTTCTTATCTAAGATGGATTCAAAAAATGTCGAGATACTGTTTTACTTTGTGATTAAATTTTACGATTTTAAATGGTCAAACGACCTCCGATCGATGAACGATCGATTTTGTTCTTACTTTGTCGAATCAAGTTTTATGATGGTCTTAGATTATTTTTGCGATTTGGACCACGTCATGGCTTTTCCGATGACACGAATTATGATGTAATCGATTTTTGGTCGATTGATCCCAAACGAAAATTTGATTTATGATCCATGGATCGATTCAGATAATTTAAATATCGATCGGTAGTTTAATCGTATAATATCGACTCTAATCGGGTCCGGTTTGGTTTCAAATCCGAGTGTTACAAATATAAAAACCTCAAAGAGAGTCTCGTCCTTGAGACTCGTGACAATGTCACCATGTGATTTATCGGGGTTTCACCTATATGATTTCTTGCCATAAAAACGTCAAAGGTTTTTTAACCTAAAAAATCTTCAAAGAGAAAACATGCCATAATCTTTCAACATATGTAATCAATTGAGCTTGGTTTGACAAATACCTAAAAAGAGCACCGAGTATCGTGCTCGCATGTTTGTTTCGGTCTCCCATATCACTTCTTCGATCCCTTGTCGGTGCCATAACACTCTGACCAAGGAAATCTCCTTGTTGCGAAGCTTTCTCACTGATCTTTCCAATATCTGAACCGGTTTCTCCTCATTTGTCAAGTCTGGTTCTATATCCAGATTCTCATAACTGATGATATGATGAGGATCATAAACGTATTTCCTCAAGTTTGATACATGAAACACATCATGTATGGCCGATAAGTGTGGAGGGAGAGCTACTCGATAGGACACTTTCCCTGTCCGAGCGATAATCTCAAATGCCCCAACATATTGTGGTGCCAACTTGCCACAAACACCGAATCTCTGTACTCCCTTCAAGGGAGATACGCGCAAGAATACCCAGTCTCCCATCTGTATTTATAGGAATTTCATTAGTATGTATAATTAAGTTGCATATCAAATAAGTTATATTTGAATTGATTAAGAGAAGAGGATTAGATTACATGAAATTCCAAATCTTTTCTCAGATGATCTGCATAGTTTTTCTAGCAGCTCTGTGCCGTTAGAAGTTTCCGCATCATAAGGTCAACATCCCTTGTAGTCTCCTCCAGGAGATCCACGGGGTAAAGAGCATGATCACCTACCTCACGCCAACTGAGAGGTGTAAGGCATCTCCGCTTGTATAATGCTTTGAATGGTGCCATGTCGATACTGGAATGATAACTGTTGTTGTATGTAAATTCTACCAATGATAGGTGGTCCTTTTAGGACTCTTTCCATTCAAGAGCACATGCACGCAATAAATCCTCAAGTGTCTGGATAATGCGCTTGGTCTGGCCGTCGGTCTGCGGATGGTAAGCAGAACTCATCTTCAGCTATGTCTGTAATGCTGACATAAACTGATGTTAAAGAGATGTGAACCTTAAGTCTCTGTCAGACACTACCTCTCGAGGTATACCATGTAGCCTAATGATATTCTGAACATATGACTTGGCCAACTGAGATGGAGTATAAGTCGTGTTGACATGTATGAAATAAGCTGACTTGGTCAACCTGTCAACAACAACAACCTAAATAGAATCATGACCATTTTATGTCCTCGACAATCCTGTGACAAAATCCATAGAATACTCTCCCACTTCTACTCGGGAATGGGGAGAGACTGTAACAATCATGGCAGTCTCTTATACTCTGTCTTGACCATCTGATAGGTCATGCACTTGCTAACATGACAAGCTACATCTTGCTTCATCCCATCCCACCAGAAATGTTGGCACATGTCACGATACATTTTCGTACTGCCAGGATGAATAGGCAATCATGGACTGTGTGCATCATCAATGATATCTCGACGCAACTGCTCATCATCGAGCACAAAGGCATGGCCAATCTTCCGTAAAATGGGCTCTGCCACCACAAAATCATCACATTTGTCCTTGACAGCACGCATGTATTTGTCTCCAATCTAAGGATCTGTCTTCTGACCTTCTACTATGCAATCCCATAAACTGCTGAATTGTGGAGGCACAACAGTAGATATGGATGCACTCTCATGAGGGTGCCAATCAGTCAAAGCTGTGAGCATATCCCACATGTATAACCAGTTTGTTGTACCCTCTTCATGAGCTCTCCTGCTAAGCGCATTTGGCACCACGTTTCCCTTACCGAGATGGTTCAATAGCTCAAGCAACCTGCGCTGTCTCATGTTCAGCTCCTTCTGATCGAAAATGTACTTCAAACTCTTGTGATCTGTGAAAATCTCAAAGTTCACCCATAGATTAGAGATAGTGGCGCCATATCTTCAAAGTGAAGACAGCTGCCACCAGCTCCAAGTCATGAGTGGGGTAATTCCGCTCATGCGGCCTCAACTGATGTGATGCATATGCAATCATGTGACCTCACTGCATCAGTAGACGCTCCTAAACCTTCTCCTAAAGCATGTGTATAAACTACATAATCTTGAGTGCTTGAAGGAAGTGCAAGAATGGGTGCATTCAACAATCTTTCCTTCAATGTTTTGAAAGCCTGTTCACATGAATCGTACCAAACAAAAGGAACTCCCTTATGTGTCATTCGTGTCATACACGATAAAAACCACTGATGAAGCGTCTGTAATATCCTGCTAGTCCAAGGAAGCTATGAATCTGAGTGACTGTCTTGGGTTGCTCCCATGACATAACTGCCTCAATCTTCGCAGGATGAACTGCGTTACCTGCTTCAGAAATGACATGCCCAAGGAATGAGATCTGGGATAACCATAACTCACACTTGCTCAGCTTGGCATATAGCTTGTGCTCTCGAAGTGTGTCTAGGACTATCTTCAAATCATTCGCGTGATCTCGTTCATTTCGAGAACATATCAACACATATGAATGCACCCACAAACTTGTCCAAGTATGGTCTGAAAATCTTGTTCATCGTGTTCATGAATGCTGCTTGGACATTTGTGAGCCCAAACAACATCACAACAAACTCGTAGTGCCCATATCGAGTCCTGAATGCTGTCTTTGGAATATCGGACTCTCGAATCTTCAGCTGGTGATAGCCTGATCAAAGATCGATCTTTGAAAATATCGAAGATCCCTGGAGCTGATCAAATAAGTCGTCAATGCATGGTAAAGGATAACAGTTCTTTACCGTTCTTTTGTTCAGTTGCCGGTAATCAATGTACAGTCTCATAGATCATCCTTCTTCTTGACAAAAAGAACGGGAACACCCCAAGATGAAGTGCTTGACCTCACAAAACCTAAGTTAAGAACTCTTGTAACTGCACCTCTAGCTCTCTCAACTCATCTGATGTCGTGCGATATGGAGCCATCGAGATCGGCTGTGTATCTGGTAGTAGTGTGATCTCGAACTCAATCTTTTTCTCAGAAGACAATCCTGGCAACTCATCAGGAAATACATTTGGGTAGTTTGATTCCACTCTAATGTCCTGGGTCATCGACTCCCTATCGGAAGTCTCTCAGACAAATGCTAGGTATCACATCCTTGATCAACGATCTCTGAGCTTTCATCACTGAGATGTACTCCATTTTGGAGTTATGTAAAGTACCCTCAAAAGTAAACTCGAATAATTCCAGAATTCTGAAGACATTGGTCTTCAGAAAGCCATCAACTAGAGCATGATGAGCTTATAACCAATCCATACCCAAAATTAGATCAAACTCGTCAAGCTGTAGTAATAGAAAATCTGCGATCATCTCGTGACCGCCAATCAACACTAGTAACCCTTTGACTTCCAAGGAAATGATGAATCGTTGGCCACCTGGACCATCGATGTGGTATGGAGGATCTAGGGCCTTTGCAATTCTACCTACTGAAGCTACTAATCTCGAAGCAATAAATGAATAGGTCGCTCCATAATCAAATAAGACATGGAAATGACGACTCAAAAATTAGAGCATACCTTCCACCATTATAGTTGATGATCATGCCTACTCCTGTGTCACTGCATGTAACTGTCACTGTCTCGCTGGTACATCACTCGAATCGGCCACGCTCTGGGTCTGTCTCTGTGGCCTCATAAAGTTGGAATTTCTACTACGGAAACTCCCAGTATGTTTTGTCTACGATTGAGAAGGTTGTGGCTGCGGTCGAGGCTCACTAGAGGCCTATGGGCACTAAGATCGGTTGTGACCTGACTGATTGCACAAGTAGCATCGCACAGACGGGGTAGGCGTAGCAGTCGTGTCGGTGTTCTGAGTCGGTCCTGCTGGGAATCTCTCTACTCTCTGCAACCCAGATGGTTGTGATGAACTGGTGTCCCATCTAGCAAGTGCCCCTCACAAAGTAGTCGATGGAAATGAGTGAGCACCGTCAGAAAATGCTGATCGCATCGGTCCAAATGGCCACTGTGGTGTAGGTGTCGCTCCAGAAGAACTCCTAAAACGTCTCTCTCTGATATCCTCGAACTTCTCCGTTGCATCAATAGCCTCAAAGATAGAAGTAAGATGTAGTCCAGTTAGCTTCTCCTACACCTCTTCCCTCATCCCTCTGATGAACTTCTCCAGATTCTCATCTGAAAATACAACAATTGCTGGTGTGTGGTGAGACAACTCGGTGTAACAAACAAATTACTCTCTAGTTGTCATTCGTCCCTGTCTGAGGTCTGCGAAAAGTCGATGCTGGGACTCCTTCCACTTCCCAGAGAAGAAATGGGCTCTGAAACTCATCTCAAAATCATCCCAGTGCTTACGTCCCATCTCTGAAATAATCGCCTCCCACCACCTCTCAACGAACATAGTCAAACAGTACTTCGCAAAAGGTAACAACACATCTCGTGGTGCACGAATCATGCATAGTACCTTCATCACTCTCTTCAGCCATTGTTCTGCCTCATCTGATGTCCCCGTGCCCTCAAACACGAGCACATTGGCTCGCTGATATGACGTGAAAATCGATTGATATTTGTGTATGGATGAGTGCTCGTGCATGCCCTCATTTGCAAAAAATACATGGTCCTTCTTTTTGCCATAATCTCCCTCATCTGCTCCATGTGCTAGTCCCTCATCACGCGGATCATCGATATGAGGCTGCTGAACCTCCACAGACTGAGGCTGTCCCTGTGGTATCTCATCCCGTGAAGGATGGTAGGTGAAATCAGATAGCTCCTCAAATCTCATCTCTATATCCCCCTGCCTGTCAGCTATCTCAGCCGGCTGAGCTAAAATCTGATCTTGTTGGCCTCTCATCTGCATCTGCCGATCTCTCATAGCAGTCCGCTGCTGGAGATCCGTAAATGTAGCCATGATGCGTCTCAACTGGTCTGCTATCTCCTGATCGGTCCTCGACGTCATGGTTCTATACAAGAACCAACATTATTAGTCATAATAGTGATTTTTTGCAATTATATGTTTGTGCTCTTTCTCTTTCTGAGATTACTATATTAATATTTAGTACAGTGTGACCCTTATGCACCGAATGTCGTTCATTTCTTCTCAGACTCACGACAAGTTAGAGAACTCTCGCTATCCGAGAACTTAATACGATCAGAGTTATTATGAATGTTGTGTAGCTGAGTACCACTTCTCTGATACCATTCCTGTGACGACCTCGGGATCCAGGTTATCCTTTTACACAACATTCACCTGTAAATTTTTGACTGATCGTACTAAGTTACAAAAATAAGAGAGAAATTTTTCGTGATTGAATGACATTCATTCTTATTTAACCATTCACGTCAAAACACGTGTCACAGTGGAAACATTTGCATTTATAATCATATAGCATAACATGTATCACCGAGAAACATTTTCATTCTGTACATGTATCCCAAAAATAGTAGAAGAAAAGGAAAGCAGAAGAGAGTTACACTATCTGTAAAATGCTATAATGTGTACCGTAAAAAATGTCTGAAACTTTGAAGCGAAAAGTCCAACCGTCAGACTACTGTGTTGGAGGATCCTTTCTTGCCATTCACATTAGTAAGAAGAGGTCGTCAACAAAGGTTGAGTACAATCAAATCTTATTAAAATAAACAATTATTTAAGTGGTTCCAAAAATGCAAGTAGACGGTTATGACATTATCAATATTTAACTACTTGCATGGAAAAGTGGTTTCTCAATTGTTTCGTATATGAATTCTCTTTTTCCACTCACCACACCTCAACTCTCAACCCTTAGTACTTCCCTTGTTTCATTGTAAGATTATGATGCCATAAATGCTTCGGATCTAAACTATGTTCCTTTCCATTATTGTGAGATGTCATATGTGATGATGGATTTTATTAGATGTTGATGATTGATGATGATCTCCATGATCTCAACTTTTCCCTAGCGAACACCTACTGGCGGAACAGTAACCTAACTCAAGCGGTGAGGAAGCCTTGTAAGAGACTCTTTCGTCTCACCTTCCCAGTGGAAGAGGGGTCCAGAAGAAGGCTAGACACACTCCAACTCTATCCCTGAGATGGGTGGCAGAGACTCTCCAGTCCGAGTCACTCTGTTCGGCCCATCTGGTGTACGAGCAAACCGAGCTCGTAAAACAAAGCCAAGGATCCTCCAGCCTCGACACCCTACTGAAATCAGGTTAGCGGAACTGGTCAAACTAAAGCATTTGGATCCTAACGAAGCATAAAAACCACGAGCTCACAAAAAACCGTACAAGAGTCTGGGATCCTAGACCTACACACTAGGCGTCCGCTGTCCTAATTGGGGTTCCTATCTACCGTTCAATTGAGGGTCACCGCACCGTCGCACAATTAGGTGTATGGGTCACCATGACCGGCACAAAATCAGTCATCCCAGATTCATAATAACCAAATATCTCAAAGATTTTATAGAAATGTAAATCATTTAAGTTCCTTGGTTCGTTAAAGCATTGAGATTCTTGGATTCTAATGTTTTGGTCTGGAACTTAAAGTCAATTTCATGCACGATCCCTTATATTTTCATTTTTAAAATCATGAGATTAGAAGCTGTTCATTGGATTTGGATTTAAGTTCAGATTAATGCAAAATTCCCCAACTTTTCTTCTTTAAAGCATGAGATTAGGATCTACTCATTAGATCTGGATTTAAGTTCAATTCTATGCAAAATCCCTATCCTTTCTTCTTTCAAAGCATGAATTCTATAACCTAATCATTGGTCTGAATCAAGATCAATTTCTTGTCAGTTACCTTCAATTCTTTCATTTTTAATGCTGAAATCTGTAACTAATTGGTGGTTTGAAATTAAAGCTAATTACATGTAAAATTATTCCAAATCTTCATCTTTCAAGCATGAAAACAGTAGCTTACAGTGGTTTGAAATTAGATCAAATTTCATGCAAATCACCCCTAAATCCTTTAATTTTAATCTTGAAATTAGTAGGCTAATTAGTAATATGAAATTGGATCAATTGCTTGCCAAATTACTCTTAAATCCTTCAATTTTAAACACGAAATCATAGCTAAATAAGTGATCTGAAGTTGGGTCTAATTGCATGTTAATCACCCTCAAATCTTTCAATTTTAAACATGAAATCAGAAGCTAAATAAGTGATTTAAAATTGGGTCTAATTACATGCTAATTACCCCTAAATCTTTCAATTTTAAACATAAAATATGATAGCTTAACAGTGGTACGAAATTAGATCAATTACATTCAAATTTACCTCCAAATTCTCATTTTTAAAATATGAAATCAGTAGCTAAAAAGGGGTTTTGAATTGGGTCGTTAGAAAGCATGAATTACAGCAAGAGGCGAGCTGGATTGTACCTTGGATCTCCTAATTTTGGAGAGATTTGTGCTTGGATCAAGGCATGCTGGAGTAGTTCCAGGAGAGAAGGGAGCAACAACTCCAGTTGCTGTTGATATGCAGCTGATCAACAATTTTTGGAAGTAGCTGCTCCTGAGCTGCAGGGCACAACAACAGCAACCGCCGCTCCAATGGGAGTAGCAGCAGCAACATCTGCTCCAAGCAGCTGGTGGCTCGACAGCAGCTCCAACTGCTGCTTTGGGTAGCAGCCGTAGCTGCGAGGAAGGAGGGCTGAGATTCCTCGTTGGAGAATAAAAGAAAGAAAATGGAATTGGGGGAAAATGTGAAAAGAAAGAAGGGGGATGAGTTGATATAAATAAGGGGAGAAGGAGTTTTAGGTGTTGACAAGTGGAGGGGGAAAAGAAGGCCAAGTGTTGGGCTGGAAAATTGACACTTGTCATTTTCATCATTTTTTATATCATTTATATCTCACTCTATGTGAAATACCAAAGTCATCCATATTTCCACTTGGAATATCTGATCGGATGAATAATAGCTTGTTTTGACCGTCCCTGAACGACGATCAAAATGATTATAATACTCATATACTTCTTATCTAAGATGGATTCAAAAATTGTCGAGATTTGATTTTGATTTGTGATTAAATTTTATGATTTTAAATAGTCAAATGACATTCGATCGACGAACGGTCAATATTGTTGGTCTTATTTTATCGGATCGAATTGTATGATGGTATCGGATTTTTTTGCGGTTCAGACACACTACATCTTTCCCGATGACACAAATTACGATGCATTCGATTTTTGGTCGATTGATCCCAAACAAAAATTTGATTTACGATTCATGGACCGATTTAGATCATTTAATATCGATCGATAGTTTTATCGGATCATATGGACCATAATCGGGTCAAGTTTGGTTTCAAATCTGAGTGTTACATGTGGGCATGTAGATTTACGGTTTCAGGAACCCTAGGAGGATGAAGTTTTGGAGATGGCATCATGTGAGGTGTGAGATGGCCTCTCTTTTTCTTCTTCTTTGGTTGGTGCTTGGAGGAAAAGATCATGTCATGATTATCTTTCTGGAGATGGCCTGAAGATAACGGCCAATCTGATTGGCATCGTTGATGACAATAGAGAATTCTTCAGAACTTGCACATGATCTCAGGACAAAAATACAAAATTAGGGTTTCTTCAGAAATTCTAGAACTTGAACTTGAACAAATCATGAATTGTAAAACCTTCAAGAATAAATCACCAAAATCGAACCGTCTCTGATACCTGTTGAAAACGAGAATTCAGAAATGTAAGTAGAAACCAGCATAAAAGATAGTTGAATCTTTCATCATGGATTTGAGCAAGAACCAAAAATTCATGTAACCGACCCTACTTGTAGTGGGAGAAGACTTCGTCATTTTTTATTCCTCTATTAAAGATTGAGGTGAGTGGGTTTTTGAAGATAATATAATTTTATAAAGCATTGAAAAATGCAAGGTAGAACAAAGCGTTTTCCCTGGAAGCAAGGTGTGTCATAGCTTCGGTTTATAAAGAAAAATACTCATAAAAACTATTATAATGTATGTATATATATCAATGGAAATATATGCTTTCTAACTAACACATAATATATAACACAATCGTATATGATGAAAGTACAGAGATAAGAACACCAAAAGTAAAGATAATACCAATTCCATATACCTTTCTACTATATTTCCATCCAATTAAAGAGGGAATTATTGGCTAGAATATTCATTAAAGTATCAAAGATTTTGTGGTGCATGCCCCCCACTGCACGCTCGCGCGCGCGCGCGTGTGGGGGGCTTATGGGGCAACAACCTGAAACAAATTATGTTTAGGAGTAATATTTGCTTTGAGATTTGTAGATTTGTATTTTCGGTATGTAATGGTCAGAGTTTAGATATGTTTAATGGTAAATATGAACACGAAAGCAAACAAAATTAAGCATTCGTCTTGTTTATATCCTAAACTACTAGACCTTTATAAGCATATGAAAAATCGTAATAAAATGCTTCAAAATCCCTAAAACCGTCTCAACCACTCGAACCACCTCGACTGATTGAGGTAAGTGCCTCACCAAAGGAGCTTGAGGCGTGCTTCCCGATGCTAAAATTTGGCGCCTTGCCCCGATGTGTACGCCTCAAGAGCCTTGGGACGCGTATTTAATAACCAATACTCTGTGCTCGCATGTGAATGGTTTTATAATGTGTAGTTTGTCATCCTCGTGTCTGGGCATGCATGCATGTATATCCATCTTATGCACCATCATGCCCTATTCCTCTTTTTTTGCTTTGTATAAGTAGGTGTGCACGTGTGCCAGTGTGTGAAATAATGTACCCCGATGCATGTGGGTGTGTGTGTTTGTGCACATTCTGTAGCGTACTCACCTACAAACCATTATTGATGCATGCTGGTGCATACCAAAATGTGCAGCGGAGTACATGCTGTGTGTGGGTTGCTTCTGTTTTGTTATAAATTTTTAATGGGTATGTGCAGCAGCGTTGTTATTTAGGGTTGGTTTCATAAAAAAATGTATTCAGGGCTATACGATACTTGACTAACGTAATCATGTTTTTTTTGCATTTTTTAAATACGGATTCAGATGACTTATTTCTTTATTATCTATAATTATTTGCTTTCTGTTTCGCTAAATGGTGCTAATGAAGAACCCAAAAAGTTAATATGTGATTCGTCACTGCAAGCAGTGGCAACCAAGCCCTTACCGCTCAAGATGCCTTGGCCTATCTAAAGGATGTCAAAGACTTATTTCACGATAAAAAGGAAATCTTCCTCGATTTTCTTGATATCATGAAGGATTTCAAGGCCAAGAGGTACTTTTTTATTCTCTACTCTTATTTACATTTTTGCTTCGGTATTATATTTCTTATAATTTACCTGTGTTTTTATGTGCAGGATTAATACTGAAGGGATCATTCTCAGAGTGAAGGAACTCTTTAAAGGGTATCCTAGTCTTATCTTGGGTTTTGGTGCTTTCCTGCCTAAAGGTTACGAGATCACCCTTCCACCACAGGAGGAGGAGAAGAAGCATGTCGATTTTGATGAGGCTATCACCCTTCCACCACAAGAGAAGAAGGAGAAGAAGCCCGCTGAGTTTGAGGAGGCTATCAATTTTGTAAACAAAATAAAAGTAGGGGTGTTATTTTCGATTTATGACAATTTAAATCATTTTGTTTCACAATGCTTGCTCCTCTTCTCTTCTGATTTCAGGCCCGTTTTGAAGATGTACATATATATATAAATCATTTTTAGATATTCTTTACATGTACCGTGAGGAGAAAAAATCTATAAAGCAAGTCTACAATGAGGCATGTTTCAACCTTTGCCCTTCCATTTTTCTGTCTACTCTACATAACAAATATTCTGTTCGGTGCAGATATCTTCACTATTTAAAAATCATCGAGACCTGCAAAATGAGTTTACTCACTTTTTGCCTGAGATTTCTACTATCTCTCACACATCACCACATGGGCCTGATGTGTTGCAAGATGACAAGAGCTTCACGCCTATAAGAAGGCCTGGATGCATAGAGAATTTTGTAAGTAAATTGAAACTAGTACTCTGTTTCAATAGGTTATAGCTCTTGGAAACAGCTAGAAGCTGTTGTCAATAAGATACTATGGTTTTATCCTCTTAAAAGCTTTTACATGCATTAATCTTAAGCACTATCAACAGTTGCATCTGTGCTTTCCTTCGACTGGAGCTAGATTCAACACATGAAAGCAGAAAGCAAATGCCAATTTTCTTCAGTCCATTTTCTAACAGTTCAATTGCAATATAAGTGCGAATATATTATTAGCATATAATATTTCTTTTGCTCATTCGATATGTAGCCTACGAATACTTCTAGAAAACATCTTTTCTTGGGATCTATCCACAAATCTGATATGAGTTTTTTCCTTAGGGAGAAGGTGCATATGGTTCAAATCTTGATCATGGCATCAATGTTCACCATCGTGACTTGGATCATGATAAGTTAAGAATCCGTGCAGGTAAGGAGAAGTATAGAAAGGGAGAAGAGGACAAAAGGGAGAGTGGTAAAAATGGTAAAGATATAGAGCAACATAACAGGGAATCATGCATGCATCGGATTTCTCAAAGAGTTGACGATTTAGATGCTGAACTAATGCTCCAAGGAGGTGAAACTGCTGAAAACTACGAGATGTGTTTTCTTTTCTACTTAATATAATAACAATGTTTGGACATCTGACGCTTTCACACATTTGAGTTCAGGAATCTAATATTGCTCATTGAAACACTTTTATGTTGACTACCTCCTACAAAAAAATGACATTCCACAAAAGAAGAAATATATTTAAAGTAAAAATATGTTAAATAATAAAAATATCTGTCAACACCCCTTCTCAAGCTCTCAGACTGAATCATATATGTCCATGCTCATCTTGGAAATTCAAGGATCCAATATAGGTCTTGGAAGAGCTATGGTAAACATATCATGAATTTGGTCTCCATGTAAAAACATGAAAGGTAAAATTTATAATCCTCTTGGATAATGTCCTTGGTATAGAGGCAATCAACTTCAACATGTTGCAAAGCGAAAGGAATAACAGAGTATCCGACCCAAGGGAGCATGAGGGGAAAGGCGATTGAGGTGAGTGATGGGTGGTGAGTTGTTACAACGAGGAAGAGGGGGGAACAACCTCTTCGACGAGGTCTGGAACCTTCTAGGTCTCAGTTCCTTTAGTGGAGGTTGACCCAAGGGAGCTGGTCGACTCCTGCTCCTTCGCTTGCAGTTCTAAGGGACCGCTTCAAATGTGGAGACCGGAGACATGTGTCGAGGGTCTATAGGAACACGGTGGTTTGCTTCTCGTGTAGAGGAGTGGGTCATCGCAGATGTGTGTGTTCTCAGAGAGCACAGACTCGTGAGATGCCTAAGATGGATGGGAGCAATCGAAGAAACCTAGTGGCCAGCTCACGTGGTCTATCGGAAGTCAAACGACTGTTGGCTTGGGTTAGTTGGCGTGTGTCGAGAACCCGAGGAGTGCCTTCTGACGGCTATGCTCTACATTGGCATGAAGATTGTGCAAGGTTTTGGCAGTGACGTCATATTCTTGTATGACGCAATGGTCTGCGCACGTGGGACTCTTCGATAAGGAGGTTCAATCTTTGATGCAAGGTGAGAAAGAAGTCCCTATTGCTTGGAGCTGCCTTACATTTCATGATGGAGCATCCCATACTTGGTACTATAAGATCCTAGTGCTGAAAGGCATACCGCGTCGTTCTTGAGATATCTGATCGGTGGAGAACCTGCTGGGAGGCTTTGGGAAGGTGGTCTCTGTCTTAAGCTATGGGTTGTCGAAGGGCGAAGATGCACACGCGAAGGTTGAGTTCGTTACTGGGATGACCTCCCTTCCCTCAGAGCTTCTGTTGAGTGTTGGTCGAGCTTCGTTTCAGGTGGAGATGGAGATCCGGCTCGTCGTTGTCGGAGATGCTAGGGCCAACTTGTCGCTGCCATAGAATCTCGTGGAAGCGGTAACATTACGACTGTTACGATTCCACCACTTTTTCCTCAGGAAGCTACACGTAATTCTCCTACAAAGGGCTCTGGAATCTTTAGTGGATCGGGCAATCGGGGACCCGATTGGGTGGTTGGAGCGGATCCCTTGCTCGGATCTCATGCTCTGGGTGCTTTTTTTCTTCGAGCCTTTTCTCTCGGGTGCGGACGAAGACTGTCGAGCGACACCTTCTAAGGGGCTTTCGTTGGATCGCTCCCAGCCCTGCCTTATGGGATTCAGATTAGGTCCTCTTGAGAACAAATTAATAGATTCGGATCTTCCTGGCCCTAGGGTATCCAGATTCGGCCCTCCTGCAAACGCGGAAGAAGTGCTCCCCTCCCACTTTGTTCTATTGATGCACAACGGGGGCTCGTGTGTCGGCGCTTCTGCAACTGCTGCTAGTTGCGAGGGTTCCAAGGGGGTCGTAGATCTGCTGATTCTCATGGCACCGAAGGTGCGGGAGAGGCCATCGATTAGAGTCCGAAGGAGATGGATTCACTTCTGGGGTCGCTGGCTAAGGGTGCTCGTGCTCCCGAGGGGCGTTTTCACTCTGATTTCACCGTCGTGGCGTTTTCACTCTGATTTCACCGTCGTGGCGTTTTGGAAAGCACTATCTGGGATTTGCTTCCAAGGATTGCAGCCATCGACGTCGGTGGCTGTGTGGGTGGGCTTGAAAGCTGGGGTGGTGCATCAAGGTGGTGGCCCGCTCGGGAGTGTAGGTGGTTGCACGCAAGAGGCGGGTAAGGCATCAAGAGCTGCTAACTGTCGGCAACAATGGGGGGTAGCATGACCTGGGGGTTGATGATGTCTTGGCGGAATGCTTGGGCATGGTGTTGCCAACGGAAGCTAGAATTGGTTCCTCATGAATGTCATTACTTGGAATGTCAAGGGCGTGAGGAAGTCGGAGAAAAGGATGGTGATTTGAGAATTTTGTGTTAGGCGGAGGCGGATGTTGTGCTACTTCAAGAGACGAAGATTTCTAGGGTTTTGGAGAACTGTGGAGCTCATTTGGGGGGGTCTCTTTTAATGGAGAGCAGAATAGTGGACTCTTCATGGGGCGTTTGGCGGTTTGGCCGTAGGTTGGAATGGGGACAAGTTCGACTTTGTGGAGGATGGAAGCAGGGGATGACACTCTATCTCAGTGTTGCTTCAGCGAATGGCGGACGACTTAAAGATGGTGGTCACCAATGTGTATGGATTGCTCAGTGGCACTAATATCTCTAGCTTGCTTGTTGAACTCTGTACGATTCAGTTAAAATATCGTAAGGAGGTTTGGATTGTTGGGGGGGATTTTAATGTGATGCTCCATCCAGAGGACAAACCTCGCATGTGCGGCGAAGCCAATGGCGTATCTGAGGCTCTTTCGCAGCTTATAGCTGAGTACGACTTGAACTATATTCGGAGCATTGTTGTTGGTGGGGTACAACTGTGAGGGGATGCAGAGGTCAATCGGGCACTTAGATCGCACTTCCATACCTTTTCCATAAGGGCTTCTCATGCAGGGTAGTGATGGCATGGCATGGGTGTGAGGTGCATTTCTTCACATCAGGCTGGCGAGCTTTGTGGCACCTTTTTCGAGGAGGTGAGACATGCGTTGTAGCAATTAAATGCAGATGGGGCACCCAAGTCCGGATGGTTTTTTGATTTTCTTCTACAAGGAGTTTTGGGGCCATGTAAAGGAGGATGTTGTGGTAGTGTTACATGAGTTTAGAGAGGATAATCAGGGCTTTGAGCGACTTAATAAGGCATTGTTGTTTTTTCTCTCGAAAAGGGAAGGTGCTATATGCATTGATGTATGTACATGGCTATTATGTTATCTAATGCTATTTACCTCTTCATTGCTAAAGTCTTGGCGAATCGGTTGCAGGGCATTCTAGGAGGCATCATCACTTGGACAGGTTACATTTCTTCCTTGGAGACACATGGGAGACACATGAGTTTTTGCGTCGGAGATGATGCTTAACTAGAAGAGGTCTCAAAGGAAAGGTGTCATGTAGAAGGTGGATTTTTCCAAGGCATACGACTGCGTAGACTAGCGGTTCTTATGGTGTTTTCTTTAGAAGAGAGGCTTTCCCGACATTTGATTTGCTTGGGTCAAGCGGTGTATCACGACGACGTCATATGCAGTACTTGTGAATGGTCAGTCGGAGGGAGGTCTCAACCTCAGCAGGGGGGGACAAGGCTTCCTGTTGGTGCCCCTCCTTTTCGTGATCGTAGCATATGCTTTGGCTATGATGATGAGATTGACCAACATGCAATGGATTATGTACGTGGCACGCGAGGGATGATATCTCCATTCCTCTTCTACAATATGTTGATGACACTATCATTTTCCTTGATGGTGAACTGGAATATGTGAGGCGGCCTTTCAGTATTATGGACATATTTGATGATACCTCGATTTCAGATCAACAAGGAGAAGTCTACGCTTTTTCTATGGCCTTTCTCAAACGGAGTCCCAAGAGGTGTATTCCACTCCTCGCAGCATGGGTGGATCTCTTCCTGCCACTTACTTGGAACTCCCTTCGGTGGCTAACCACTTGCGCACATCGGACTGAAGGGTTGTGCTTGACAGATTGGAGAGCAAGATGGATGTGTGGGAGGTGAGGATGCTCTCTAGAAGTGGGAGGTTGGTGCTCCTCAGTCATGCATTGTGTGCTATTCCGGTGTTCTTTTGCTCCACTAGATTGCTTCCTTAGGGGTGTGGTCAAATTGGAGAGCTTGATGAGGTGTTTCTTTTAGTCAAACAGTCGACAGAAGGGTGTGGGTGTGCACCTTGTGGATTGGGGTACAATTATGAGCATGAGAAGAGATGTCGGGTTAGGGATCTTGAAGCTGGAATGTATGAACAAGGCACTCTTGGTGAAGTGGGCCCTCAGATTGTGGGAAGTGCAGATGATCTGGTTTGTAGGGTGTTGCGGGGTATATATGGTGTTCGCGGCTCATAGAGGGCGGATTATATACATCTTCCCTCGTCTCTTTGGCTGGGCATTACCCGGATTTTGTTGGAGTTGGGGGACTTTGTCCGGCCAGGGGTGGGCAACGATGAGGTTTTTAGCTTCTAGAAGGTTAATTAGACCAGTTTGGGTCCATTGAAAGAGAGGTATGCACGCATTTTTGCCCTCGCGGATGATCCAAATGCTTTACTTTATTAGGTTTGGTCAGCTGGCACATGGAGTCCTTTTTTTTCTTTTGCCTTCTCTGAGCAAAGAGTTGATGATTTCATGGCCTTGTTGGGGGATCTGTCGGATGTTGACAGTATTGCATATGACATGGACCGCTTTGTTTGGAAGAATGGTAAATTCTTGGTAAAAAAGGAATATCGCCTATTTGCTTGTGCATCAGATACCATGCATGATGACCTCAGATGGGATTGTAGAATTATTTATGCTACTAGTAAATTTCGATGCAGATCAAAGTCTTTCTTTGGTCAGCGAGACATGGCCATCTTGCTAACAAAAATACACAGAGACAAGTTGTTGCATACCGGGGAGGTGATGTATGATAAGATGTGGGCTGGAGCAGGAGGATATGAACCACCTCTTCTTTGGGTGTTGGACTTCTTCTTCAGTGTGGGAGGGAGCGGATGTCTCGTGGCTTCGGTTTACAAGCAACACATCCTTTTGGAGCTCAGTTAGATCGACATGTGGTAGCTCTCAGGAGTACGCTTCTGGTGTCTTTTCTCTCTTCTGGTTAATCTAGTGCGCTAGGAATTAGTCGATTTTCTGAGGCCAAACCTTCTATTTAGAGATTGTACCGGGTCATTAAAGGGATGTTTTGCTTTTTTGGAACAATGCATAATTGAATTTTTGATAATATATCTTTCCTTTCAAAAAAACTTTAATATGTTACTTCCTCTTATGAAATAGAAGGTTATTTGCAGTAAGCAAGATACTCTTGCTATTAGACGTCATCTCTATTGGAGTTGGAAGAATACAACACCGGCAACAAAGCCTTTTCCCTCGTTAAGTAGTATCAGCTACATGGATTTTGTCTTCATTCAGATCTATCTTGGGTCATCTCCATTGGAGTTGGAACAATGATCAATAAACTCTCAAGAATAGATCTAACCACATACCATGGTTCTATACATATCTTCCAAATGGGATTTAAGAACAACAAAGTTCTTTATTCTTCAAGTAACAAAACCCTCCATGAATAAATAGTATGAATATGCCATCTTTAAGACATTCAACATCAGAATTCGCAACCACCTTTGGTGGATGTTCTCTTGTAATTAATAGGTCCTTCATAGGAGTGGGATTTAGGTACATGAGAATCATTATAACCACGTTCTTTATTATTTGTCTATAAGAGCTATACAATAATTCATCTATTTTATCCAACATCCACCTCCAGTTATGATCATCATGCAAATCCACTATTGGATCTGTAGAAGTTTTAGTTTATATTCTCTGTGTTATTTTGTAGCATTTCGTATTTTCTTTTCTTTTGGACTCTTTATGTAATTTACCCATAGGCTACTCTCCTATATAAGAGAGCCTAGGGTGTATGGAATAAAAACGACTCTTATTTTTCCCAACATGGTATCAGAGCAGCGGTCCTAGATCGGGGCTCTCTTACCAAACTCTAAACCTAGCCCTCCACCTTCAAGCCTCCGCGCGTCGCCGCTACTCGCGCACCGCCGGTTCCCTCGCGCGCAGCCGCTCCTTGCGTGCCATCGCCACAGCGCGCAGCCCCTCGCGTGCTGTCCCTGCTGCCCCTCCGTGTACGCCGCCAGGCCGTGCGCCGTCAGGCAGTGCTCCGTCGCCCCTCCGTGTGTGCTGCCATCTTGCTGTTCACGACCCCTAGGGCGTCACCCTAGGGTTCGGTTGTCATCTCAAAGAGGGGCTCTCTACTAGCTTCAAGGTTGATGGATTTGGTTGCATAAAGGTCTACATGTGCAACTAAACCTAATCATGTCAGTGTAGACCAAGTCTTATTTAGTCTACAATCCTTGTTTTCTCCAGTCACCATGGTCCATGTCAGAAAGTAAGATCGAGATCCCCACTTCAGGCACCTTCAAGGGTCCTGCGCCTATTGTGAAGATGGATGGATCCAACTATGAGTTATGAGCCATGCACTTCATGAGCCTGATGAAGTCGATGGGTAAGAAACATATTCTTACCGAGGGTGAGCCAGTGGAGAAAACATGGTTGTATGCCTCATGGGAGGCTGATGACGCATATGCTCAGGTCTGGTTGTCTGGTAGTCTGATTTCAGACATTGCTAATGACATCTTATATCAACCCACTGCCAAAGCCATGTACGACATTCTTGCTGCCACGTACTCACAAGCCAAGAATGAGATAAAAATTCTACAGCTACAACATGATATCTTCACGATAAAGCAGAACGGTCGGCCCCTGCATGCACACTACACTGCATTGAGGGGAATGTTTGAGAAGCTTCACCGTTTCATGCCTCTTACGGCTACTCCAGAACAATTGAAGACATATCGGAATGCGACGATGGTGGGAGTCTTTCTAGCCTCTCTTGACTCACAATATGAGGCAGCTTCTTCTCAGATTCTGGCAGATGCTACCATTCCTCCCATGGAGGAGGCTTTTCGGCGATTGAGTCGTATCAGCATCTCGAGCCCTTCTACTACGGGGCAAAATTCTTTTGCTATGGCAGCCTCTAGAGGAAGAGGCAATTCATCTCATCTTCGTGGACGAGGACCACGTGGTAGGGTCGACCGTAGTCGTGGAGTACAGTGCACTTATTGTCGTCGGATTGGCCATACAGAAGACACATGCTACTCTAAGCATGGGTTCCCAGCTTCTGCCCGAGCAACAGAACATATATAGCACCATGGTTCTACCCCAGCGTTAGATCCAAGATATGATGACCTAGTATCCCGTCTGCGTGATATCATGCCACCAACCAGTACTCCACCAGTTTCAGAGAGCAGCCTTGACATTGCTGCTACTGCAGAAGCCAATTCCTCAGGTAGTACTCATACTTTTGCATTTTACAAGGATTCACGTACCTCAGAATGGATCGTAGATTCAGGTGCTACACATCATTTGTGTGGAGATGGACACCATCTCATATCCTACAGGCAAGTTTTCCTAGGGAGGACAATAGTCATAGCAGACGTGACCCACTCTCCCATCACAGGACAGGGACAGATGGCCTTAACACCTTCCATGAAGTTGCAGAATGTGCTCCATGCCCCTAATTTCTCAATGAACTTACTGCCAATTAGTCAAATTACTAAGGATCTTCATTGTCGAGCGATATTTGACCCATCATCTCTTGTGTTTCAGGACATTCTCACGGGCAACGTGATTGGACATGGCTGTAAGCAGGGCGGGCTGTATCGACTGGTCCATACACCTTACACTGGAGCATCATTCTATTCTACTGGACCTGTTTCCCCTTACTTATGGCATCTGCGCTTTGATCATCTCCCGTTTCAGAAACTGCGACAAGTCCTCCCTCAGATTTCACCCCGGTCGTCGTTCGAGTGTGAAGCGTGTCAGTTAGGGAAGCATCATCGATCTGTCTTCCCAAGTCGTCAGAGTCGGAGCAGTAGCTCTCCTTTTGAGTTTTTTCATATTGACATTTGGGGTCCAAGTCGTATTCCAGATCATCAGGGACACATGTTTTATTTAGTTGCTGTGGATGATTTTAGTCGTTTGTCTCGGGTGTTTCTGTTAAAGAATAAATCTGAAGCGGGCATCACTATTATGAATTTCATTAAAGAAGTGCAGAATGTGTTTCTGTTTCCATCAAGATTGTGAGAACTGATAATAACCTGGAGTTCTGTACTCACACTTTATCTCATTTTCTATCATCACATGGCATTCTTCATCAGATGTCCTGTGCTTACACGTCTCAACAAAATGGTGTCGCGGAAAGAAAACACCGCCACCTCCTTGATGTCACTCGTACGCTTCTTATCCAGAGTTGTGTTCCGCCCTCATTCTGGGGTGATGCGGTTCTTACTGCATGCTATCTTATTAACCGCATGCCCTCATCTGTGTTGGGGGAGAAGATACCTTTCTCCCTTGTATTTCCTGACAAAGAGCTGTTTTCTCTAGCTCCACGTGTCTTTGGGTCTGTGGCATTTGTTCATCAATTATCTCCAGGGGTTGACAAGCTCTCTTAGGGCTGTCAAATGTGTTTTTGTCGGATATTCCAGGACCCAAAAGGGGTATCGTTGCTATGATGCATTACGTCACAGATATTATGGCAGTGCAGATGTCACGTTCTTTGAGTCAGTCATGTTTTTCTCTCCTACAGGTGACATGTTGGTGCCATCAGATAAAAATGATGACATTTTTATTCCTTCTCCACCCTTGTATGCACCACAGCAAGGTCCTACCTCTCCATCATCATCATCCCCATCGCCACCACCATCACCACCACCACCATCCTCACCACCGCCTCCACCAGATCTATGGCCTAAAGCAGAGCCCCAGAGCTTGGTTCCAGAAGCTATCAGATCTGTTTGAGAAGCAAGGGTTCAAAAGGTCAAATGCAGACCATTCTCTCTTTGTACAGAGAACATCCAGAGGTATGACTGTCATTATGGTGTATGTTGACGATATACTCATCACAGGAGATGATATGCAGGGGATAAAAACAACAAAAGAATTCTTGGGCCTCGAATTCGTTACCAAGGATCTAGGAGTACTTAGATATTTCCTTGGATTGGAGTTTGCCATAAATGAACAGGGACTGGTGTGACTCAGAGGAAATATGTCACTGACTTTCTAAGTGACATGAGTATGCTTGGATGTCGACCAGCTTCAACACCCATGGATCTAAGCATGAAGATGCATGATGATGATACTGAGGAGGTTGACAAAAGGAGGTACAGAGAACTGGTAGGGAGGTTTCTTTATGTTACTATTACTAGACCAGACATTACATTTGCAGTAAATAAAGTTAGCCAGTTTATGGAGCAACCTCGCCAGGTACAAGAGTTTCAAAAAAAACTTTTCAAAAGAGTTTCAAAAAAAAAACCTCGCCAGGTACACATGGACGCCATACATATGATACTAAGGTATCTTAAGCCATCTCCAGGTGCAAGATTGATGTTCATAAAGAAGGGCACTATTACTATCTCAGCATGTGCTGATGCAGACTATGCAGGATGTCCAAAGGATAGAAAATCTACATATGGCTTTGCTATATTCGTTGGGGAGTCACTTGTCTCGTGGAAGAGCAAAAAACAAGCAGTAGTTGCGAGATCTAGTGCTGAATCGGAGTATAGAGCCATGGCCCAAGCATGTGCAGAAGTAATGTGGGTTCACGCAGTCCTGACAGATTTACATATAGATGTTCCTCTTCCCATGTCACTAAAATGTGATAATCAGGCTGCCTAATTTATTGCAAACAATCCTGCATTTCACGAGAGGACGAAGCACATTGAGGTGGATTGCCACTATATTCGTGATATGATCCAGAAAGGTTTCATCTCTACAACCCATGTTAGCTCAGGAGATCAAACGTCAGACATTCTTACTAAAGCTCTACTTCGGGGTTCCTTCCAGAAGTGCTTATCCAAGATGAGCATGATAGATATCTAGGCTCCATCTTGAGGGGGGGTGTAGAAGTTTTAGTTTTCTCTGTGTTATTTTGTAGCGTTTCGTATTTCCTTTTCTTTTGGACTCTTAATGTAATTTACCCATAGGCTATTCTCCTTTATAAGAGAGCCTAAGGCGTACGGAATAAAACGACTCTTATTTTTCCTAACATGATCTATAGGAACAAGGCCAAGTTTAGCATGTATATGTTGGTTTCCTCTAGAAGATTCATGATGTTATTAAGACACCATAGGTCTTTTATTGTTTCGGGTAACCTTAATGTTGAGAAAGTGTTTAGGGGTTCCAAGGTGCTTGATGAAAAATTACTCTTAGAGGGCTTGCTTCACAATAAATAGGTTTTGATTAGAATTATCTTATACATCACTTTTATTGGATTTGATTATTCCTAGCAAGGCCTTAAATGTTGAATTTCGGTTTTGTTTCGATAAAGTCTAGAAAGAGAAATTCAGTGGAATTTCGATGAAATGCTCGGAACCTTGGCAAGTTACTTGAAGGCTCATTTTTTTATTTAATTAAGATTTCTAATAATTTTTAATCAATAAATAAGATCAAGGTTGCAGAAAGCGGTTGTGGGTACTCTGTCGGCAGGGTCACCTACTAAGGATTAGACAGCAGTCGGGCGACTAGTCGGAATTAGTCGGTCATTAGTCGATTTTGAATTTTTTAATTATTTTAAATATATAAATCAGTTTTTTATACATATATTCGTATATATATACATATAATTGTACATTTTATATGACATTATGACGAAACAAAAGAAGTAATTGACTTTAAATATAACATTAAGCATATTAGAATATGTTTGCTTTTAAAAAAAGTGAAAAACAAAAAAATAAAAAAGGTTGTTGTAAAAGTCGGCCGATTAGTCGGGTGGACCGACTAAGGTCCGACTAGGACTAGTCGAGTCGGCTACCCCCCCGACTCGACTAGTCGGCCGACTTTTGCAAGCTTGAATAAGATAAACATACACTATTTTTTGTTAATAATAAGATGTGAACGTGATAGATTAAATTTCTATCTAATCTTTACAACAATCGTAGTATGTTGATTGGAGACTGAACCCGGTTTGAAATTGGAACTAGAAGCCGTTAGTTTTACCTCGTGAACATAAAGAGAATGGTGACACATGCAATAATGATAGAGAAAAGCACATGCTAACAAAGAGGACTAGCACAATGATATCTTGTGAAAGAAATTGAGGGTCGAAATGATAGTTTAGAACTTGTATCTGATAAAAATACTTTTAACTTAGAAAACATTTTATTATAGGAATAAAATAAGACATGCATACACACACAAACATGCAAAACTTTCTAATATATTGAGCTTGTAATAGTAAATATGTGCTATACGAGATACACAGAAATCAATTAACAAATAAATTACTTAGTATTTACAAGCACGATCTATATCCAACCTAATAGTAGGTAAATACTTACAGTCACACGACTTTTTGAGAGAAAAGAAGGGTGGCATCTCGATATGGGATCCATCTCACTGTATTATATGTATATATATGGGAATATTACAAGCAACAACATATTACATTTTGCATGAGTTACAGAGCGCCCGATAATGCTCAATTACATTTTCTATGTAAAATATCTGCCCCCTCCCCCAATGAACTCGTTCTAGGCACACCAGGTCGTTCAAACCAACACAAAGGAGTAAGCATAGTCCTCGTGCCCATAACTGCCACAATACTCCCAATCCGCCCTTCTTTTTTGCCTTTGTCTCCTTATCCCAATGTACCCGATGAAAGCCCCTCCTTGCATGTTGTCTCCTTATAGTAGAGAAGCAACAAGCAAGAGAGTCCAAGAAATGAGCAAATTTATAGTATCTTGTGAGATAAAATGATGCAATGTAATGCACCCATATATAGAGCTCAAAAAGTACCCCAAAGTGGTTAAAATTTGGTGAAAAAGTGTCCTAAGAGACTAGGAGGATGAATTTCAGTGAAATGTGGTTAGATTCCACCTTTTTCGTTGTTTCAGTCAAAATTCGACTAATATTCGACCAAAATGGATGGAAATTCCATCGAAATGAATCGAAGTTGATCGAAATGTCGATGAGATCCGGGAAAAGGACATGCAATGGGGTATCGATTTCGGCCACTTGTCGAAATCGATTTTCGACCGAAATTCGATGGAATTTCGATGAAATTTAAGGCCATGATTCCTAGTTATTGGAAATATGGCTAATATTATAGAGAACTATCAAGGTTCACTATAATCATTCTATTTTGATATCGTTTTTTACGCCCTCCTTAAAAAGGGTTAAACTTTGTGAAATCGAAGGATATTTAGTTAAGCTCAATAGTTGGTATGTTTATACTCTTCGTATGTTTGAAATCTACCATTGAGTTTTATTCCTTGTTAAAAAGGAAGTTAACTGCTTGGTGCAATAATGAACAATTAGTAGCACTGAGTCCCAATAAAGAATTATGGCACAAGAACAATGGATAACCCTTTGGCCTCCGTTATCCTACCTTTAATGAAGAAAATGATTCATCCGCATATTAAAGCACTGCCACCAAATATCATTAAGCAAGTAATCAATACCTTTCTATATTGCTTGGTTGACCATTGCAACCAAAAGCATCAACCACGATAAGTCAATAACAAAAAAAGAACGCAAGTCATCCTTGCCTGACTCCCCATTGTGGTTGGAAGTAACCACCATCAGATTGACCATTCACAAGGCATCCTTGCCTGACTCCCCATTGTTGTGTCTCAATGCTTCATCACAATGTGATCTAAGTATCAAGGAACCCACACCTACAAAAGAAGCCCACATGAAACACTATTGAACACTATCATATGCTTTAGAAAACTCCACTTTATAAAGCATCTCTTTAACTCAATGTCACTTCTAATTTGGCATGATCTCAATAGTCATCACACGACTTTCTACATTGATCTCCCATGGATGAAAGTAAGGTTGTAGAAATTGCAGAAATCGGTAGTCGATACTCAGTCGGCAGGGTCAGGGTCACTGACTAAGGATTTATCGACAGACGGGCAGCTAATCAGATTTAGTAGGTCATTAGTCAATTTTGATTTTTTTTAAAATTATTTTAAATATATAAATCATTTTTTATACATATATTCTTATATATTTGCAAAGATTTGTACATTTTCTATAATATCATAATGAAAGAAAATAAGTATTTGACTTTAAATATAACATTAAGTATATTAGAATAAGTTCGCTTTAAAAAAAGCAAAAAAATTAAAAATAAAAAGCTTTATCTAAAAGTCAGTCGAGTAGTCGACCGACTACTCGTCCCGATTTGTCGGGTTGACGGATTAATGGCTGACTAGGCTTAGTGGAGTAGGCTTTACTCCTCCCCCCACTAGTTTGCCTAATCCACTGACTTTTACAAAAATGCATTTGTGAATGGAGATAGTTATGTACTCATTTCTCAAGTTTACAACATAGACATGCAATCTAATCCAAATGATTGATGTTGAGGAAGTTAGGATGGTAATCTTTTAGCTAAATGCTGATAGATCTCTTAGCCTAGAAGGCTTCGCTGTTTTTTCATGTATTCTAGGATAATGATGCCATTTTTATTGCCGAAGGATATATTCTATGATGGAAGTTGTAATTTTAATCAGATTAACATAACACTTATTTGCCTCCTACTAAAGGAGGTTTTTGTAATACCCTCAAGGATCCGGGCACCCGTTTACGCTGCATTCGCAGCATTACATTCACAAGTGATCGCATTAAGTTATTGAAAACCATGGGAAATTTTTCGTGCTATTGCATATGACATTCAAATCAATATAACAACCACAGAACCAACAACGACAAGTGCCACCAACATTTTATTTCATTAATTTCCTTGATATACAACATACTGACAGTTATACATATATCCCAAAATTTAAAGAAGAGAAAAGGAAGCATTTACATTATGAACTAAACAAAAACTGACAAAAGTAACTGTACCGTCTGGTATATGTACGGATAGCAGGAAACATCAACCAACTACTACAATGCGGGCTTCTTGCCTGCCAAAATATGAAAGGAACAAGAGGCGTCAGCGAGTGCTGGTACTTCCCAAAATCTTATTAAAATAAGTAAGCATTTAAAGTGGTTGTAAAAGAAACAAGTAGTAAGGTATAAACAATTTAAATTTTACAATTACTTGCTATTCAGAAGAAGATTTTTAAACTACCTTAAGGAAATGTCCCAAGTTTAACCACTATTTTTTTATATCATATTCTTGTATAGTAGTTTAATAGCTCCTAAGTATAATTTCTCCATTAATCCCTTAGATTTTCTTATATATATAATTTATATATTAATTTATGGCCTATATGTAAATGTTGTTTTTTTGTCATTGAGATCAAGTTATAGATCTTGATAAGAAGTTGGTAAGGTGATGTTTTATTTAACTCTTAGTTTATTAAAGATGGAAAAGATAATATTCTAATATGGTTCTCAATTCTATCTATCTTTTCAAGTCTAGTGGATAGTCTGTGGTCTTGGTCTATGTATGACCTCACACTATGACTCTAAGACGTAAAATGTGCCTTAAGGTTGGGGTGCCTCATTAGGCATGCGGTGTTGTGTAATGTATCCCAACTAAGTTCCCAACACGTTGATGAATATGTGATTCATGACTCTAAAAGTTGAAAATAGAGCTTTGTTCCCGAGTAATTAGCTGCATATTTCCACTTATATTGCATAATTAGCATTCATGCATGCATTGATAACATCTGCATTTTAGCATTCATATTGCATAAATAAGAAGCCAAATTCATATGTAAAAATCACCTGTATATTCTCCATATTTACCCTATTTGTATATATTTTATACTAACTCCGAATCCAATAAAATCAACTCTATAGTGCATATATTACTAACACTAATTAAAGAAAAATATCAAAAAAATACTAACTTGTAAAATTAACCAATAAAACCCCAATCCAAGTTTGAAACTAGGAGCCTTAAAATGCACATATCTCTCTCACACAACCTCCGAATAAGGTCTACTCACTTTTAAAATAATATACATTCAAAGACCTTCTAAACAAGACTAATTTCGTTAAAATCGGAGCTCGTATGCAAAACTTGGGTTTTGGACCCCTCTTGTATATTGTGCATATTGACCGTTTTGCTCCTGTATTTTGTTCTTTTTATTTTCTTAATTATTAAAAATCCAAAAAATTAGATTAAGTTGTAAATATTCCTTTCATATTTTTCTTAACTTTATTTTGATTTTTTCTCTTATTAAAAAATGACAAAAAAATGCAAAAGATAAAATACGGTATTTTATATCTATAAGGTACCACCCAAAAATACATTTTGTATTGATGATCTCATTTGATTTTCGACCCTTCACGAAAGTTGTAGATCTCGTCGAGACGAGCAACTTTCGTGTTGACCACTTTTTGATTTAATCCCTTTTGTTATTTCTTTTTGATTTATCTTTGAATTTAACTTTGGATTTTTCTGAGAGCGACACGTGGTGGCTCCGGAAGCCGCCACGTGTCAACTCCATGGTTTTTGCTTTTTATTAAATAAAAACCATATGGCCGCATCTGAGCGCGTCTAGTGGCATCATCTCATCTACCATCCACCCATTCTTCCCCACTTCTCCCTTGACTTAAGGGAGAAGTTATCTCCTGCGTCACTTCACATCCCACCCCCTCCACATTCTCCATCTCTTCTACAACCTCCAATCTCTCCCTCTTTATATTCTCCCCTCCTCCTTCATTCATCCCCATCCGCCATCGTATGAGCGAGAGCACCGAGCTCCATTCCTTCTTTGGTGGCAGCAAGGGAGAGAGTGCCAATAGTGAGTGACGACGTGATCCTCCTCGACGAGATCCAAGGGACCCCTGTCCCTTGCTGCAGCACCTCTATTAGCTGCGCAAGCTCCGCGTGCCGCCACGTCGAGCGATAATCGGAAGAGCTCTGCCTTGAGATCCTTTTTCCCAAGGCATCCAATCCTCCATCCAGGTAATATCTTTTCTTCCTCATATCTTTCTCTCTCATCATTTCTCCATCTTCCATCATCCAAATCACAAAACCAATTCCACTTCCACGGATAAATCACACGTTGAGAATGCAACGGTGATTTTTGTTGATTTTTTTGGCGACCTTTCATCAACCGATTAATCATTTATTTGTGCCCCCTTAAACAAATGCATGAGAAACAGGGTAGGTGGTGAAACCCCCCTGCTTCTTCTTCCTCCCCTCACAACGCCACACACACCATCAACCACCAACCGCCTCCACGGCCGTTGTGAGCTCGCCCACCACCACGCGACAACCAACTGCTGACACCTCGTGCAACCCCGCCTCACGCCCACAGCTGCAACCACAGCTCATCTTCTTCAGGTCGAAGCTCCGACGCCATCGGTCCCGCCTCCTCCTCCAAGGCTCCGGCTCCTTCGCGCGGCGACAACCACCCTCACTCCAGCCAGCCCGCGCGTGGTGCACCGCGCGCCATCCCCGCGCGTGTGCTGCAGCCACGCCCCCCTAGGCCTAGGTCGTCAGCGCAGCAGCCCAGCACCAGCGAGCTCGTCGCCGCTTGTCTTCGTCAGCCGCGCCGCCCACGGCCCCTCCAAGCTCCATCGGCCACCCGTGGACCTCCCCTGTTTCAAGCAACAAAACAGAGAAGAAGTATCGCACAATAAAAAAACGGAATTTGCAAAGGGGACACTTGCACCCCTTTGCAAGTTTGCCGGGGAGGCAAACGGCTTAGGATCACTTTAAACAATTAGATTTACGTTTTCCACTCACTCGGGTAGTCTGACCCCCGAGCCATCTTGTAATTATCCATTTTTTATTTAATTATTTTTCTGACCACTTTTGTATATATCTCTTTCTGACATAATTTTTATCTTTTTGTGCAAGGGTCCGGTGGACTTGGAGCGACTTTCTTGAAGTCGACGCATCTCGAAGTATATCGGAGGCCGACGATTCGTGGATCAAGTCGGCTGTTGAGATGCCAAAAGATTTTTTCCATTTTTTTATTAATTTGCATTTCCAGCGGTTCCCGTTTGGGTTCTCGCGTGTGTAAACATAGTGGAACCGTGTCCCTGTGTGCTGTGTGGATTGAATTGTAAATTAAGCTTGCACTAGCGGTTCCTCGAGCCACTCTAGGATTTGCTTGTGCTCGTAAATTTTTAGGACCACATAATACACTTAAAAGACGCACTTAGACCGCAGATCTAGTCAAAATAACTTGTGCTTCACTCGCTAGTAGAACTGCTTGTATAGGAGCGGATTTTTGTTGCTTGCATTTGCATATAGTGTAAAGATTTCAATTCCGTTTTGCATCCTGCAAAAAAGCGAAGGGATCACTATAAGTATTCTCTACTCAGCATACGCATCATCGTTTTTCGTGCATCGGCTTTTCTCGATTTCCCCCTCTGTTTTTCAAACCTAAATTAAACGGAAATTGGGACTGAACGATAGGCGTGCTGTGTGGTTGGACTAACAAGTGAAAACTTAACTTAAAATCGAGACTGCTAACATTATTGACCAAAAAAATCAATAAATATGGAAAATCTGTTTGCGGGAGACTAATCCCCGACCTTATTTTCAGGCTGAGTGAGGGTACTTGAATGTGTGTGTGAACACCTTAAGGCAGAGCCCAAATCCCCGCCTTCCATATCACGTTCCGACTAATCCTAGCAAATATCACAAGTTGAGTTTTTAAGGTTCACTGACTAGTACCAAGTAGCCTCCGCCTGTCTCAGGTAGATAGGGGCGAAATTGCGGTACTTCGCGACAAGTTGCCAGTAACCCCCTGGGATGAAGTTTCGGCCTTGTCAGCCTTCGCCTGCTTGCAGGTAGATTGGGACAGGTCTTTGAACCCATCAACTTGGGATAGGAGCGAAGAAAGGAAGGACCGACGGTATCTTAGGCGACAGGTTAAACAGGGGAGACGCATCCGGCTTTTAGCAGACTCTCCTATAGGGCGCGTAATCTTTGCTATCTTGTCTGATAAACTCACACTTAAAATCAACAAGATTAATCGGACTCAATTTCGGGTCCTTCACCGTGTTGAGTGTGAACTCGGGTTTGCTCTTGCGTTTGTCTTTGAGTCTGTCTGTGTGTGTTATCCTGTGTAATTGCACATTTTCTACCTCCATCTGCTTACAATCATCATTTCCTCTTCAAAGATGTCGGGATATTGGTCCCCATACCCTGCGACCTCTGGTCAATCCTCCTCGACCATATACCGTTCATCTTTGCCTTCTCATTCTTCCATATATCCTCCGCCACTCACGGGAGACCCTTACCCGTGGTTGGCTCCACCTCAATCCGATTATGAAGTCAGAACTTCGACTGACTTCTCCATTTCTTCGCATTTCTCACCTACTACATATTCTAACACTCCGGATCCACTTCCATCTTGGGCTGACTGTCCGTATTCTCGAGAGCTTGCAGGAATCAAAGAATCAAATGAAGAGCAAGCCACTGCTGAGACAGATGATTGGCAAAACTATATGCCCCCACATACTTCATTCTCACCTCAAGTAGGGACCATACAACAATTTACATATACACATCCCGACTTGACCTTAGGGCATAACTTAGTCGATCGAACAACCCGAATGGAGAGGCCTGAACATCATGATTTCCCTTACTTGATTGACCTTAGTGATTAAGCTTCCATTAACCAGCCTTCATTCGGAGAGCCTATACATTTACAGGATTGGACTCATGAGCTAGACTTACCAGTCATCCGTTCATTGACTCCATCATATGAGGCTCCGACTAATGTCTGTCATTCAGATGGTCCATACTCGACCCAGCATTACATGCCAGAGTCTAGGTATGTTGAGTATGAGACCCTAATGTCTCAGCAGTATCCTCCAATTGAGCAGCACTCTCCCATGATTTGTCATGAGAATTTTGTGGAGGATGACATCTCTAGACTTATTAAGAAAAATGAATCATTTGGTAACGAGTTGAGAGATGTCATGGACATATTGCAGTCAATTTCTTCCAGCTTGGGAATGATAGTGGAAAAGGAAGTAAGTAGATCTGATGTTGAAAACCAAGCAAGCATTAGGGAACCCACACCTTTTGTACAGCTGGAGTCCATTCTACCTCCCTCTTCTACTAACCACTTACCCTCCAATCCAGAATATGATCATGCATCTATCCAAAACATCAAAAAAAATTGAAAAACCAAAAAATCAAATAAAAATTGAAAATGAAAAAGACCTAAAAAAATTGGATCCTGCCCTAAGGGAAGCACTCGATGAAGAACTGATTTTTAATCTTCCCTTAATAAAGGCCATATATCACTTTCCCGACCTCAAACGATTTGTGAGAAGTAAATTGATGCCCAAGAGGTCGGGTAATAAGAGGACAAGGACTGAAAGGCACATATTATCTATGGCCACCTCATTGGTGATAGGGAGAAAGATCAAGAGCCGCAGAGTGAAGCGGTTGCCCCGAGTTGAGTGTGAAATCAAAGACACCATCTTTACCCATGCAAGAATCGATGGTGACTCACCGATAAATATCCTGCCGACCTCTGTGTTTGACAAGCTCAAACTCAGGCCACTTAGGAAGTCGATAGAGATCGTTCAGCTGGCTGATCGATCTATCAAACGGCCGAGAGGAAATATTTCAGTCATCGTTACTTTCCAAGGTGCTCTACTCCAAGTGGACTTCACGATCATTGACATTGAGCACCGAGGAGAGTTTTTCCAATCTCCGATTATTCTCGGGAAGCCGTTCTTAGCCTTGGCTAAGGCGACCATAGATTGCGAGACTCGGGAAATCGATTTTACAGCATTGGGAGTACCTCGACCTCATCCATTCTTTGATAAACTTTACTCTAAGGTGACTCGCACATCCGCTGACAGTCGTGACCGTCGAGAGAAAGATGAGTCCCACCTCTCTACTACACCTGAGAGACCGATTGTCCGGACGACCGTTGGATCGGAGACTCCCCACACCTCCACTTCATCAACTGCTTGCACCACTACCGTGACAACTTCTAAGGAGGACTCACGATCAGAAGCTATCATTGAGTCGGACACGACCTTTGTGGAGTGCCTTGATTATTTTGATGATCCGACACAAGATCCCAAAAATGTCAAGCCAACTGACATCACCGGCACCTTCTCGAGACGTGTGCTGACCCTTCAAGAATATGCTAATCTATATGGTGACTCGTCTGATGAGGAACCCATGGTCAACACCACACCACATCCTGGACCTTCAAAGGAAACAACCAAGACTAAATTGACTCCACATAAAAACACGGTTGCTCCCTCTTCTAGTCGGCTACCTAGTGAGAGGAAGTCGAGAATTGATTCCTCGAGATGTTCCCCCGAACCTCTCAAGGCGCGTCGCTCTCATCTCCCTCTCAATGATTCATGTTCTAAAAACCGACTAAGAAAATTTCCTTCAACATTCCAGAGAAGGAAGTTTCAGAGGAATCCTCATCGGGTCCGGATAAGGTGGTTTACATGAGTGAGCTCAGTTCGGATGTTCTCAAGCCTTATCTAAGCAAGCAGCCGTGTGTCGACCCGCGTTGGACGATCCCTTCACCCTACTACTATTCATCTGAGGACGATTCCGACAACGACACACTTGTATATTACCCACCTCCTCGCTCCCGCAAGAAGGTTCATCACAAACCTTCTTGATCAATGTATATTCTCAATCCTTCTTGTATATATATTTTCCCTCCCTCCCTAGTGACGCGAATCACTCACCCCGGCTCCATCTCATTTCATTTTATGGCTATACTTAGGATGATCAGATCCTAAGTATAGGGGGGAGAGTGACCGAGTCTCTTCACCATTCGATGTATATTCTCTAGATCCCATCGGTTCTCAGACTCACTCCTGTCCTATACTTAGGCTGACAAGAGCCTAAGTATAGGGGGGACCGATGCCCGCCGTGTATATACTCCTCCATTCCCCTCTTAACCTCGCCCGCCCCATTTTTGATCTTCTTCTACACTTAGGCTGCCAGAGCCAACGTATAGGGGGGCGGAGCGACTTATATACATTTTTGTTATTTTAGCTTTCCTACGCTTAGCACGAGCTATGTCTTTTTCCTCGTTTTTCGTGCTCTGAGAACATAGCACACGCTAAGTATAGGGGGGCGTGTATATATTACATATATACTTTACCCATAGCTCGTATTTTCACGTATTTTTGTATATATTTTGCAATAATTACGGGTGGGTAAAAATTGATTTTTTTTGTTGTATAATACTTGTAAATCTTTCGTAAAAATTGAAAAAAAAAGTTTGTAAAATACATGTACACTTGTAAAATATGTATAATACTTATAAACTCTTGTAAATTGTTGTAACATAGGAGGTATACCAAAGTTTTGAAAAAAACAAAAAAACAAAAAAACAAAACAAAACAAAAAAAACAAAAAATAGGCTTCTTATTTACTCTTTCATATCATCCTTGCATTTCAAAAAAAAAGATAAAGAAAAAAAAGTCTTGCATTTCATTCATAGCATGTCATCTGCACCTCATCTGCATATCTTGCATATGTAAGGTGAAAAGTTAGTGGGTTCTGAACCAAATTATGAGTAGATATTGAGGATGGACTTGATTTGATCTTAATCCACCTAATTTCAGAGGAACCTTATAGGAACTAGAGTTAAGATTTCTCAGGTCAATTGACTTAATTCTTCGAGTCTGCAAGTCTATGTTCACATGTCATCTTGATTAGTCTAAGTAGATTATCTCGTGCACACGCATGATTCTTTTAGATAATGACCTAACTTGGACAAGCACAATGCATGTAGCTCTTCATTGATGAGGTGGTGAGGAGGTAGAATCCTTTAGCTTGGAGTAGCACACGGGTGGAAACATCCGTCCTCCTCTAGGGAGGGTAGTACATCTCAACCTAGTCTGGTAGTGTTGACGTCTATGGACGGGACGCTGTGGGTTGCAATAATGCTTCAAAAAAGGGATAGTCTACTGGCTCAAGAGGAAAAACTCCTGATGTACATGCTGCACCTTGTATATAGTTCAAAAAAAAAGAAAAAAAGAAGGAAAAATGCAAGAACTCCAAAAAAATCAGACAGGTCCAAGAAAAAAAAACCTGTCAGAGTATGTATATTAGCAAAGAAAATGCAGCTGGATGACTTGGCTACACTGGTCAGGCATCCCGGGATAGGTAGCTACACTGGCTACCGTCCATTCTTTTCTCTACCCCCTCCTCTTGAGCTGGTCGCACTTGAACTTAGAAGGGAATACCCCGCTCCTCGAGGAAAGAGTTACTGGACCGGGTTATTTGAGTTACCTTGTTAGAGGAGGCTGGTTCTTAGCCATTTCTGATGTGGAGAGCTATTTTACACTTACACAGTACAAATAAGAGTCATAGTCATCAGAAATTTGCGTCTGAGGATTTTGTTCTGACCTGACTATTGAGGAGTCTTGAACAGAAGACTTGTGGAACTTGAAGTCTTAAGGTCTTAAGTTCAGGTCCCAATGAGGTTCCGCCACACAATTAATCCAAAGGTCGAGTCAAGCTCCATTTTCAACTTTAGTTCATGACCTTGGTATGGAACCCAAAATCATTTCACTCTTGCATTTCATTTAGTTGCTCGGGGACGAGCAAGGTTTAAGTATGGGGGGGTGATGAATCTGTGATTCATGACTCTAAAAGTTGAAAATAGAGCTTTGTTCCCGAGTAATTAGCTGCCTATTTCCACTTATATTGCATAATTAGCATTCATGCATGCATTGCTAACATCTGCATTTTAGCATTCATATTGCATAAATAAGAAGCCAAATTCATCTGTAAAAATCACATGTATATTCTCCATATTTACCCTATTTGTATATATTTTATACTAA
This sequence comes from Ottelia alismoides, assembly GCA_037367405.1. Classification (NCBI taxonomy): domain Eukaryota; kingdom Viridiplantae; phylum Streptophyta; class Magnoliopsida; order Alismatales; family Hydrocharitaceae; genus Ottelia; species Ottelia alismoides. The sequence continues at coordinate 110,377 of JAZKJV010004802.1, read as the reverse complement.
CTCCGAATCCAATAAAATCAACTCTATGGTATTTATATTACTAACACTAATTAAAGAAAAATATCAAAAAAATACTAACTTGTAAAATTACCCAATAAAACCCCAATCCAAGTTTAAAACTAGGAGCCTTAAAATGCACATATCTTTCTCATACAACCTCTGAATAAGGTCTACTCACTTTTAAAGTATACATTCAAAGACCTTCGAAACAAGACTAATTTCGTTAAAATCGGAGCTCGTATGCAAAACTTGGGTTTTGGGCCCCTCTTGTATATTGTGCATATTGGCCGTTTTGCCCATGTATTTTGTTCTTTTTATTTTCTTAATTACTAAAAATCCAAAAAATTAGATTAAGTTGTAAATATTCCTTTCATATTTTTCTTAACTTTATTTTGATTTTTTCTCTTATTAAAAAATGATAAAAAAATTGCAAAAGATAAAATGCGGTATTTTATATCTATAAGGTACCACCCAAAAATACATTTTGTACAGATGATCTTATTTAATTTTCGGCCCTTCACGAAAGTTGTAGATCTCGTCGAAACGAACAACTTTCGTGTTGACCACTTTTTGATTTAATCCCTTTTGTTATTTCTTTTTGATTTATCTTTGCATTTAACTTTGGATTTTTCTGAGAGCGACACGTGGTGGCTCCGGAAGCCGCCACGTGTCAACTCCATGGTTTTTGCTTTTTATTAAATAAAAACTATATGGCCGCATCTGAGCGCGCCAAGTGGCATCATCTCATCTACCATCCACCCATTCTTCCCCACTTCTCCCTTGACTTAAGGGAGAAGTTATCTCCTACGTCACTTCACACACCCCACCCCCTCCACCTTCTCCATCTCTTCTACAACCTCCAATCTCTCCCTCTTTATATTCTCCCCTCCTCCTTCATTCATCCCCATCCGCCATCGTATGAGTGAGAGCACCGAGCTCCATTCCTTCTTTGGTGACAACAAGGGAGAGAGTGCCACTAGTGAGCGACGACGTGATCCTCCTCGACGAGATCCAAGGGACCCCTGTCCCTTGCTGCAGCACCTCTGTTAGCTGCGCAAGCTTCGCGTGCCGCCGCGTCGAGCGATAATCGGAAGAGCTCTGCCTTGAGCTCCTTCTTCCCTAGGCGTTCAATCTTCCATCCAGGTAATATCTTTTCTTCCTCATATCTTTCTCTCTCATCATTTCTCCATCTTCCGTCATCCAAATCACAAAACCAATTCCACTTCCATGGATAAATCACACGTTGCGAATGCAACGGTGATTTTTCTTGAATATTTGGCGACCTTTCATCAACCGATTAATCATTTATTTGTGCCCCCTTAAACAAATGCATGAGAAACAGGGGAGGTGGTGAACCCTCCCTGCTTCTTCTTCCTCCCCTCACAACGCCACACACACACCATCAACCACCAACCGCCTCCACGGCCGTCGTGAGCTCGCCCACCACCACGCGACAGCCAACTACCGACACCTCGTGCAACCCCGCCGCACGCCCACAGCTGCAACCGCAGCTCATCTTCTTCAGGTCGAAGCTCCGACGTCATCGGCCTCGTCTCCTCCTCCAAGGCTCCAGCTCCTTCACGCGGCTGCATCCACCTTCGCTCCAGCCAGCCCGCGCGTGGAGCACCGCGCGCCATCCCCACACGTGTGCTGCAGCCACGCCCGCCTAGGCCCAGGTCGTCAACGCAGCAGCCCAGCACCAGCGAGGTGCTCGCCGCCCCTCTCGCCCGCTCCACCCCCGCACCGGCGCCGCTCCTACCGTGCCTCCTCCGCGAGCTCCTCGCCGCCCGCCTTCGTCAGCCGCGCCGCCCACGTCCCCTACAAGCTCCATCGGCCACCCGTGGACCTCCCCTTTTAAAAAAATTTTCAAATTTCCAGAAATTGCATGTAAGTCCCTATTCTTCATTTGAGTTCATATTTCTTTTTTTGTATTGCATTCATACCCCTGCATTTGCACGTTTATTTAGTTGTCATTTTGTTGTCCATTTTTAGTTCCGAAAATTGCATTGTATAGTATAACTCTTGTTCTACCATTTTAGCATTTATTTGTATTTTTCTGATTTGCAGAATATTTATGGAAATTAATTTGGTGAAAATTGCAACATTTTGCCCATTTTTATTGATTAATTAATTGCGTATTATCTGCTTGTCGAAAAATCTCTGAAAAATCACATTGGTAGATATAAGTTTATGCTACAACATATCCGAAAATCACTCCATTTGCACGTCTAGTTTGTCTTAGAAAAAGCATTTAGTGAAAACCTTAATCGATTTTTAATTAATCAACCGTGAAGTGTTTTAACGAAATTCAAGTTGATTTGGATAGCTCTTAATAAGACCTATTTGGATTAATTTTGTTTCCGAGAAATAGCATCGTTTGGTAATTATTAAAATTGGTTTAGTCATTTTCACTAAAGTCTGCTTTTTTCATTATCCGTACATCAGAAAATTCTAAAAAAATGAGGGTAGCTTAATTTCATCCCATTTCATAATCTGGCCAAGTTTCATAATTTTTGGAATTAATTTGACTATATTTTTGATTTAACTTATAATTTGGCCTGATTTTGCATGTCTTGTAAATATACAAAAAAGGCCAAAAATATCTCCTCTGGAAATCATACTTTGGAAATTTGCTAAAAATTCACCTAAGGAGACAACTGCCTCCCTGAGTTCGACCTTGGACTTCCAACCAAGTAAAAAAAAATTTTGCCGCTCGAGATTAACTTGCTTTAATTAAAAGTGGTTTTTGATCTGCTCTCATTATCTGACTGCAACGAAGAAGTCAATCCGACAACACTAAAAGGGTAGAGTCCGCGGCTCGTCACACGTCCACTAACTTAATTGTAATCAACTCTAGCCAACACAACTTGTAATTAACTTCATCTCATAGACGAGATCTATTATGCTTCATTTCGAGTTTAACTGTAACTCCTCCAAATGTAACCCTAGATGATTCAGATGTAGCATCACCAAGACTGTTGGTGGAAAGTAACCAAAACTCAAGCGGTGTGGTAGTCTCTTAAGAGACTCTTATGTCTCGCCCTCTAATTGGAAGTGCGGTCCAATAGAGGGGTAGGTCTACTCCAAACTACGCCACAGAGACGGGTGGGATAGACTCTCCGGAAAAGTCACTCTAGAAAAGTGACCCGACTAGTACGGGCTAACGAGCTCGTACGAAAAAGCGAAAATCGAGAATCCCCCGCATGGGTATCCTAAAATAGAGGGTCAGCGGATTTGGTCAAAAGTCGGGATCCCAACGAGACATAAAAACACTGCGAGCTCGTTTAAAAATGTGAAAAGACTAGGATCCTAAACCCACGCACTTGGCGGTCGTTGCCCGAACTGGGCCTCCTTTCCTCCGTCCAGTTGAGGGTCACCACGCTCTCGCACGGCCAGGTATAAAAGTCACCATGAACGACATTCTTAACTGATACCACTGATTCACCATCATTGACTACTCAATCATTTCTCAATCTCTTATGTGGTTAATTGTATAAATCTAGATCTTTTTGTCAATATTGATCAAAAGATAATAGTGTATAACTAATGATTAATTGATGAACATGATCGGTGCTTGAGTCTTAGGTTATCATTTCTAATTTCATAGTTTTAGCAACTATTCAATGGACCTGGATCTAAATTAATTTTAGGGTTTTTATCAGTTGTGCCCCTCTGAGATATTGCAATATCAGTTATGCCCCTCCCTTTTTGTGAGTATTAGTTGTGCCCCCGACTTCTTACCGTTCTATCAGTTGTACGCCTCGGTTTAGTTGTTGTCAGTCCGCAACACAAACAGACATTAACTCTAGGGACACAAAAGGAATTAATTTAAAAAAATGACTGCAATGTCTTTCCCCATCCCCATCTCTCTCTTCCCCCACCTCTTACTCCTGTGCCCAACCTCCTCCACCCAATCTCCTCCTCCGTCCAATCTCCTCCTCCTCCTCCCCTCCTCCTCCCCTCCTCCTCCTTCACCCAGTCTCCTCCTCTACTCCCAGCCTCCTCCTTCCCCTTCTTGCTTCCTCCGTCTCCTCCCCACCACCTCCTCCGCCCCCAGCCTCCTCCCCCCGCCCATCCTCCCCCTCCCTGCCTCTTCCTCCTCCTCCCCATCACCTCTTTCGCCCCCAACCTCCTCCTCCATGTTCTTGCTTCCTCCGCATCCTCCCCACCACCTCCTCCGTCCCCAGCTTCCTCCCCCCGCCCGTCCTCCCCCTCCCTGCTTCGTCCTCCTCCTCCCCACCACCTTTTCCGCCCTCAGCCTCCTCTTCCATGACCTTGCTTCCTCCGCCTCCTCCCCACAACCTCCTTTGCCCCCAGCCTCCTCCCCCTGCCCGTCCTCCCCCTCCCTGCTTCTTCCTCCTCCCCATCACCTCTTTCGCTCCCAACCTCCTCCTCCATGTCCCTGCTTCCTCCGCCTCCTCACCACCATCTCCTCTGTCCCTGGCTTCCTCCCCCGCCTGTCCTCCCCCTCCCTGCTTCGTCCTCCTCCTCCCCACCACCTTTTCCACCCTCAGCCTCCTCTTCCATGTCCCTACTTGCTCCGCCTCCTCCCCACCGTCTCTTCCGCCCCAGCCTCCTCCCCCGCCTGTCCCCCCTCCCTACTTTCTTCCTCCTCCTTCCCACCACTCCTCCGCCCCCAACCTCCTCCTTCCTCCCCTCCCCTCCCTGCTTCCTCCCCCTCCCAACCACCTCCTCTGATGGTGGCCAGCCAAATGACATCCTCACACTCTTTGGATGACCCTTTCGAGTTGGTTCGGCTCTACCTTGTGCAAGGGCGGCGAGCTCCCCACGCCTTCACCCTCGTTGTTGTCATCATGGACGTCCTCGAGCTTGTCATTCATGGCGTTGTCCTCGTTGGCGGGGATGTCAATGCTTGACAAAGTCGTGCAGATCCATTAGCATGGAGGTGTAGGCTTTTCTTCCAAATATACCCCTCTTAACAACACCATGGTTTGATTAAACCATGGTTAAGTTTGACTTAGGGGCACAACTGATAGAACGACAAGAAGTCGAGGGCACAATTGATACTCCCAAAAAGGGAGGGGCATAACTGATATTGCAATATCTCAGAGGGGCACAACTGAAAAAACCCTTAATTTTAATACAAAAATTCCAAAAGTTTCAAAACTTTGGGTGGCTTATTTATGTGTAGAAAATCCCCAAATTCATGTGAGCATGGGTTGTGAGAGGTTGTATAGGATTATTCAATTTGTTTGGATTAATTTAACACAAGCATGCATATTTTCTTTCCTCCTTCTCTTTACACATCTTTTTGTTACACATGCACTCCCCTCGTCTCTTCTCGACGAGCCAGGTGGGGGCCACCAAGTTAACTTTTTTTTTTCAGTTTTAGAGATTAAATTCGTGTAACAGAAACCCCAAATTTTCAAGTTCATAATGTCAAAATCATGGCATACACACATCTTTTGTACTCTACCTACATCCAACTATCATGTCCAGAACCCATATCTTACTCCTACACATGGTAGGAAGCTCAAACACTTGGCATTGATCCTAGATACAGATAGCGAAAACATGAAAGTAATGTATGCCTCATCCTTGTCAAACTACCCTTTTGTGCAGCCACAGAAACCTCTGCTCAATGGGGATTCCTCCCACCTCAACTAAATATTTTGGCCTATCTATGAGCAAACTAAGTTAAATATCTTGGATATTTGCTTGCATGAGCATCCAACACAGTTGGTTATGAATCTACTTTTGTTTAGTATACGTTCATTTTGCAAATGCCGCATAACGATCCAACAACATCCAATGTGATTCTCAAGGTTGATTGCCCCTAGGATCTCAACTAGACATCAAACATGACTAGTTCCATGCTTGTTCAACTCAAATGTTCCAGTGGTGTTGCAGGGGAAATGACCACCCAAATTCGATGGGCTTGATGTAAGCCCCACTTTAGTGAGCTGCTTAAGCTCCTCAAATGATATCAACCAAGGAATATATATATATATATTATACCTGTTAGAAAATAGGAAGCGGAAGCATAATGATAAACAGAGCAAATGAATAAAAGATAAACATGGAACACTATGATTTTTACGTGAAACCCTACTCCGTGAGGAGTGGGATGAAACCACGGGAGAAACCCTCAAAAGGGGCGTATGCTTCATTGTTTTTTCTCAATGGATACAGGAGGTCTGGGGCTCTTTATATAGCCTCCACAGAGCCTCCAAGTCCCACCACTGGTAGATCTGGGACTAAACTGTTGGATGGGGTAAATGGACCCATCTCCCTCAAGTGACGCATACAACCAAGAGAAGAACCAACGGACCCCTTAGGGTTCCAAAGATGGGAACCCTGGACATAAGAGCCTACCGCCCCCGATTGGGTTCTCTGCGCAACTCGCCTCCCCATGTGGATGTTTCTGCACCAGCCATCGCCGCCTGGAGCGCCATCGCCAGTCGCGATCAGGTATGGAGGGCACGAGATCAGATCTGGAGGGCCTGCATGCGATGAAGGGGAGCCTGACATCGCTGCTCTTACGGAAGATGACGCCGCTGGAGGGTGCGAGGGCTCGCACAACGTACGTGAGAAGGGCAACAGGGAGGTTCACGGCGCGAGGAAGGAGGCACTATTTAGCCGTTGGAGGTGCCGCCTGTCAGGGGGCTACGTGCGAGGGGATGGGGCGTGCTACCTGCGCACTGCCTGGAGGCGAACCGAGGATTCGCGAGGCCGACAAAACAGAACAAAACAGAACAGAGGCGACGATTGGATGGCCTGATGGATGGACATCACTGGAGCAGAGCGTTGGCCTAGGGATCAATTTCCCTAGAGAAGAGGTTGAAGGGGGTTCACGGAGATGTCGCCCTCAAGGGCTCGCCATGTGCGGTTGGGGCTGCAGGGCAGCGCCTGGATCTTCGTGCACTACGTGGAACCTTGATATCACAGGTCATCTCATGGAGCGACGCTAGGGCAAAGACTCTTCAATACTCGCAGCCGCCGTTGGAAGCGTTGCAGATCGGAGGAGCATGGCATATTGATAGAACAAGGGTTAAAACAAAACCCATAAAAATTTTCTAGCCCTCGATCATATGACGAACAAGAACAATAACCAAAATAAATCTTCAAAAAACTTTACAACTCAAAAATCGAACCCGCTTTGATACCATGTTAGAAAATAGGAAGCGGAAGCAGAATGATAAACAAAGCAAATGAACAAAAAGATAAACATGGAACACCATGACTTTTACGTGGAACCCTATTCCGTGAGGAGCGGGATGAAACCACGGGAGAAGCACTCAAAAGAGGCATATGCTTCATTGCATTTTCTCAATGGATACAGGAGGTCTGGGGCTCCTTTTATAGCCTCCACAGAGCCTCCAAGTCCCACCACTGGTAGATGTGGGGCTCCTTATATAGCCTCCACAGAGCCTTTAATCATCAGGAAATTTGTTATCAAATTATAAATTGAATGCTACTCACAGAAATTGAAAGAGGAAGAGAGTGTATAGAATGCCATGCATGGCAACAAGAGGGGGAATAGGATTGTACAAAACTATGGATAATATCAAGATAAAGGTTTGATTGATCATGTATGTCAGCAAGTAATAGAGAGGGATTGTACCTTAATTTCTTCAAATTTGAAGGAAAAGCTTGCATGCAAGGCTTGGGCAGCAAGTATTGCTTCAAGAACAACTGCATCAGCATCTGTTCAACCTCCAAAATAGTAGCAAGGATTTGGGGAGAATCTGCAAGGCCTCGGCAGTAAGCTGTAGCTCTTTCTTGTTGATATTAAGGGAGAATTTGGGGAAAAAGTAGAGCAAGGATAGAAGAGAGGAAAGTCACGTTGGAAATGGGGAGCAACAAGAATTAGAAGGGAAGAGGGAATGGGCTTCACGTTGGAAATGAGGTTTAATAGGAAAAAGGAGAAAAGGGAATTGAGATGGGGAAGGTTCCTAGAACCTTCCCTTGTATATTTATATATATATATATATTTAAAAAATATGACATCATTAATGACATCTTCCATGATGTCACTAATGACATCATCCTCATGACATCATGATGACATAATCTTATATTATATATATTAATTCTAATTCTAATTCTAATTTAATTACATTTTTTTTCAACATTTTTTAAGAGGTAGACGTTTGATACTGTTTTGAAATAAAATTTTATTATTTATTTTTTAAAACATTTTCTCACTTTGTTTGACATTCTTAAAGTTGACCGTATGCGCACTTCGAGTTTTGGATTTCAATGCGCAGTATCTTGATTTGATCGTCTCTATGCGACGATCAATATGAGTATAATATTCATATACTTTCGATTGGTTTTGGATGCCCGAACAATTCGTGATACGATTTCAGTTTGGGTTTAAATTTTGCGAAATTAAAATATCAAACGATATCCGATTGACGACCGGTCGATTCCGTTGGTCTTATTTTGTCGAATTGGATTTTCTGGTGGTCTCTGTTCGCTTCGCGGTTTTCGAATTTGCGTCGCGGCTTTTTCAGGTATGCATTACGATGCGATCGATTTTTAGTCGATTTCGCCTGTCCGATAACTTTATTGGGTTAATCGGACCCTAATCGGGTCGGGTTCGGGTTTAATTGAACCCAGATGTTACAGTTTCTGATCTAGTGGAAGACTTCAGAGTGATTGCACTATCTAATGTTGCGTGCGTGGTTATTAGAAAATGTCCTTCCATAAAGCTTACAACAGATTATAGATGAAACAATCTCTCATGTTCAGATGACTTTCATCAATATATACAAAATAAGAACTCTTTTCTTGGGAATCATCCACATGATATCTATTGGAATGATATCATAAGTTGTCTTCAAATTAATGGAGTTAAAGACCATGCGAAGGACATTTTTTTAAACTAAGACATCCATTGAACGTCTTAAAAGATGCATGGCTTCAATTTTAGACATATTAAGCATGAAATTTAATCGTTTCTTTGATATCTTCTGAAGTTTACATCTGCTTTGTATTTATTATCTTTTCTCATTACTTCGTTTTATAACACATCAAGTTGATACCCTATAGTTTACGTAGTTTTGTATATCTCCTTTGTGTTAGCGCAAATGTATCACACTAGTTTTTCTTTATTCCTTTAGTATTTTCTTGTCTCCTTAAATAACATTAAAAAACTTCATAAGCTGAGTAATACATTCATCTCCCATCCTTTAAACATCCATGGGATTATCATATGGTTTTAAGGTTGTCCTAGCCTACTTTTTTTGAAAGCCTTTTCCCTTCACTCGTTTGAATCGATTGAGAACACATACGATGAGTTCCAAAATCTACAAGCTTCTCAAGGTCGCTCTTAGCCACACCATTCTCATTGAAAAAGTCTGCAAAAATGATTTTTCCATCTAATGTTGCTCAAGGTGCTTGTTTGGTACTAAGGAGAGTTGGAGTATGTGGTCACTCATGTGTAGATGGGTAATTGGATCCCTCCAGGGTCCAATTACCACATCCAGTGGTTTAGTCCCGCATCTACCAGTTGTGGGATTTGGAGACTCAGTGGGGCTATATAAGAAGCCCCACACCACTTGTAACATATGAGAAAGTTCAATAAACAAATCAACCCTTTGAGGCATTCTTTCGTGGTTTCATCCCGCTCCTTAGGGAGTAGGGTTCCACGTAAAAATCCCGATGTTCTTTAATGTTCTTATTATTCTTTTATCTGATGACGCTTATGTATTCTAGTTTTCTAACATGGTATTAAAGTGGGTTTGATTCTCGAGGATTATTTTATGTTAATGATTTATTCGAGATTCGATTATCAGAGCAGAATCAATTTTGATTGTTCATTCTTGAATATGTATTCTTGAAGATTTGTTCTTTGATTTGCTTAAGGTTTGAGAAGAGTTGTAGGATTTTCACAAACCGTAAAATCTACAAGATGCCGCAAACAATCAGTCTAGAGTTCGAGATTCAACCCAGGGGTTCTTCTGAAACCCTAGTTTTGCAAGCAGCATATTCCAAGCATCCTGATTGTTAGAAAATAGGAAGCAGAAGCGGAATCAGAGAATAAAGAAATAAAACTTGAATAACACTGGAATTTTAACGTGGAACCCTACTCCTTAAGAAAAGGGATGAAACCACGGGAGAAGCCCTCAAAAGGGCAGATATTCTATTGAATTTCTCATCTGAATACAAGGGGTGTGGGGGTCTATATATAGCCTCCATTGAGTCTCCACATCTTCTACCTGGTAGATGTGGGACTAAACTCTGGATGGGGTAAATGGATCCTGGGGAGATCCATTTATCCATCTACAATATAAGAGACTCATAACCAAATACTCCAACACTCCCCCTCAAGCTGGAGCATGCAATGCTCAGCTTGGACAACAGAAAGATACGCAACTCAATACATGACACTATAGATAATATCAACTCAACGCGCACAACTGTCGACTACTGTTGAGGACGTTGATTCTCATGCTGTGCAGGTGAGGAGGATGAATGGGCTGGAGTGTGAGTCAACTGAATCTCCTCGTCAGAGAGCATGTGCTCTGTACTGCGCCTGTCAGAGTCACTACAACTGAAATGAGTCTCCTCGTCGGAGTACTCTGGCCCCCCACAACATGTGGACAACTGCTCCATATCTGAAAAGGGTCGAACTGAAAAAGTCGTGGAGTGCAATCCTCGTCGGAGTCCACGATCGCTGGAGAATGGAGTCTAAAATAGTCTCCTCGTCGGAGAACTGGGTCTCTCCCATCTGGCACAGAGAATGGTACTCTACTCTAGAGTCTCTATGAAATCACATGAAAACCCTTGCCCACGTGACATAGGGAATGGTCCTCTACTCTAGAGTCTCTATGGCTCACATGAAAGCTCTGACCGATAAAACAAGAATGATGGGGACCACGTAAAAATGATAGCAAACGTGTGTTCATTTGAAAAGACCGCATATATGTGCATGTCTGAAATTGAGTACTTGGAAAAATCTGACGTCGAATCTGAATATTTGATCACTGTAGAGTCTGAACAATCCGACCGGTTTGGAGAATTTGAATGATTGAATCTGAAGAAGACCTGTGACTCTACACAATACCCCCCCTTCTCTCATACTGACATCGACAAAGTTGGGAGAAGACAAGATAAATAGGGGAAAAACAAAACAATAAGACGATTTCAATTATTTTTGGCTTTTCACATCATGTTTCATTTTTTATTTTTTTAAGCTGTTTCAATCATCATTTTTTACGGCTTTTCATTTTTTTCGCACATTTTTTGGGCTATCTCTCTCCTTTTTTTATAGCCGTCTCATTCATTGCGTACGGATTTTCCTCTTTTTTTGTACGCATTTTTTCGAAACAAATACTTTTCTCTCTTTTTTTTCTTTTTTTAAAATGTATTAGAGTATTTGGTTGTGCGCCATGTGAGTTGTAGGAGGGTAAATGGATCTCTCCAGGATCCATTTACCCCTTCCCAGTGTTTAGTCCCACATCTACCAGCGGTGGGACTTGGAGGCCTTGTGGAGGCTATATAAGGAGCCCCAGACCTCCTGTATCAGATGAGAAAGTGCAATGCATAACATGCCCCTCTGAGGGCTTCTCCCATGGTTTCATCCCGCTCCTCATGGAGTAGGGTTCCACGTTAAATCTTGTTCTTCCATGTTTCATAGTTCTTGTCATTATGCTATGTTTATCATTTCGCTTCCGCTCCTATTTTCTAACATGGTATCAGAGCGGGTTCGATTCTCGAAATTTTCATATTGTGTTTTACTGGTGGGAGATTATTTAGTATTATTCAAGATTCATCCAGGGAATTTTTCAATCAACAAGAGAGAGGTTTTTTCTGTGTTTGAAGTTTTTTTCGGAACCCTCGATCTATGATTACAGTTTCTCTTCCTTCCACGCAATGGAGGCGCTCCAGTTCTGCACCATGATCGCAGCTCTCCCTCCAGTGGCTCCTAGGCGGAGCCCCCTGATCCTCTCCAGGCGGTAGCCTTGAACGCACCAGCCTCGCTCGCACATGCGGTGGTGCAAACCCTAGATTGTTGTACAAACCCTAGACGGTGGTGCAATCTAGATCGTGATGATGCTCCCCTCCAGCAGGCCGCAACCTCCATGGCGGCACATCCTCCACTCTGATGCTCAGGTTGAGCATCCTCTTCGCGTAGAGATTGGCGGCGCTCCAGATCTCTACAGGCGACTCCCCTCCTCGCAACTCCCTCGCGGGCCTCCTCTTCATGGCGGAGAGCTCCTGGCGACGGCTCCAACCCTTTGCGCATGCAACCTGGGACCCTGGCGATGCCGATTGCGCGTCATGGCGCTGTCGCGGTCGGCGCGAGCCCTCCAAGTTGGCAGTAGTAGAAGCAAGAAGCCCCGATGGGGGCGGTAACCTTTTGTGAAGGGTTCCATTGGAACCCTAAAGAAGGGGGTAGCCCGATGGTTATTAAAAAAAAGGAAAAGTCCAAAAAAATGGGAGCTATTGGGACGGATTTTTTTTAAAAAATAGATACCAAGTTTTCAGGAAAAGGGAGCTGTTTTTGTAGGCCTAATTTGGGCCGAGAGTTTTATTCAAAAAAAGAGATAAAAAAATTGAAAAAAAGGTGCGTACATAATACAAAAGCCGTACGCATTTACAAAAAAAGGAAAGCCGGAAAAAAAGATGGTTGCACGGCTTTAAAAAAAAGAAATTAAAAAATGTTACCGTAAAAAAATGAAACGACCAATTGTTATCCATGTTTTGAGAAGCCGATTTTTTCCCAACTGTCGATGTCTTCATTTTCCGACAAGTATGGGAGAAAGGGGGAGTATTGTGTAGAGTTCTTCGGGCATCGATCATACAATATCACCTTCAGTTCAGATCCAGACTTCAGAGATTTCAGACTCCAGATGCCAATGCAGGTTCCAGTCCAGATGCATCCTGATTTCCAGACTCTGCAGATTTTATCAGATTTCAGACTCGACATTCAGATTGGTCAGAGTCCAAGTTCGAGGCACTCCATGTTTGAGTGGCCCATTTTTCGAGTTCTCCGGAGAGAGACTCAGTTTCAGACACGCACGAGTATGCGGTCTTCTTTTCGGATGTGCACATGTTTGCCATCTTTTGTGGTCCCCATCTTTTCTTGTTGTTTCAGCCAGAGTTTTCACGTGAGCCATATGGACTCCAGAGTAGAAGACCATTCCCTATGCCATGTTGGCAAGGGTTTTCATGTGGTATCATAGGTACACCAGAGTAGTGCACCATTCTCTGCGCCAGATGGGAGAGATCCAGCTATCCGACGAGTAGACTTCTTTCAGACTCCATTCTCCAGCAACCGTGGACTCCGACGAGGATTGCACTTCCACGACCTTTTTCAGTTCGGCCCTTTTCAGAGATGGAGCAGATGTCCACATATTGTGGCGGGCCAGAGTACTCCGACGAGGAGACTCATTTCCAGTTGCAGTGACTTTGACAGGCGCAGTTCAGAGCACATGCTCTCCGACGAGGAGATTCAACAGACTCACACTCCAGCCCGTTCGTCCTCCTCACCTGCACGACATGAGAAGCAACGTCCTCGACAACAGCAACAATTGTGCGCGTTGGGTTGATATTGTCCGTAGTGTCCTGTAGCGTGAGTTGAGTTTCTTTTTTCTGTTTGTTTGTCCAAGCTAAGCATTGCGTGCTCCAGCTTGAGGGGGAGTGTTGGAGTATTTAGTTGTGCGCCATATGAGTTGTAGGAGGGTAAATGGATCTCTCCAGGATCCATTTACCCCTTCCCAGTGTTTAGTCCCACATCTACCAGCAGTGGGACTTGGAGGCCTTGTGGAGGCTATATAAGGAGCCCCAGATCTTATGTATCAGATGAGAAAGTGCAATGCATAACATGCCCCTTTGAGGGCTTCTCCCGTGGTTTCACCCGCTCCTCACGTAGTAGGGTTCCACGTTAATTCTTGTTCTTCCATGTTTTATAGTTCTTGTCATTATGCTCTGTTTATCATTTCGCTCCCGCTTCCTATTTTCTAACAAAATGCAAACAACCCACTTGGGTTTTTTCTGCCTTCTTTCTCTTTCTCTCCTCTCTCTCTTTTAAACCACCGCCCACTTGGGCCTTTACATTAGCAGCAAAATAGTATTTTTTAAAACCAGTGGCCCATAGGCCGTAACCCTATTTAGGGTTCCCCGTAGTAGGAACCCCTTTGCTCAAGGACCGTTGCCCCCTTCCGATGGGGCTTTGCGTGGAAAACGTTGCACATCGCTCGGACTTCGGGGATGAGGGGAAGGCATGCTCACCGCCTGCCGTTGGAGTCGGAGCCGCAACCGTCGTGCCCTCAATGGGGTTTTGTTCGTTGGAAAGCCGCCAGTGCGCTAGAGCACGTGACACAAGGAAAGAGGTGTGGATCGGGGCTCAACCGGAGGGGTGCCGCGCGGCCATAGGGGTACTCTCTCTGAGACACTCTCATCACAACGTCATGGCCCAAACAGCAGCACGCGGATCCGCCGCCAAGCGCCGCTTGCGGGAGGCGGAGGAGCGCCTGCGTGAGGCCATCGCCGAGCTACAACGCCAGCATTGTGACGACGCTAGCGACGACGAGGAGCCGCCGGAGTGCGACCACGTGGACGAGTCGTGCATGGCGCACTCGTTGGGGAACCTCTGTCAGATCTTCCTTCTCTCCTACGGCGTGAAGATGAAGTACCGACCTGACAAATGGAGATGTTGCACGGAGCCTGGAGAGCTGGGAGATGTGCCAGATCTGCGGTTCTTGGGGAAGGCCACTTGAGTTGGGGTTTTCAAACCCTATGCTGCACGATGGGAAATGCGTCTAGAGAAGGGGAGCTGCTTGGAGGTGGCGGCTATCGCGAGGCAAGGAAGACGCCACCGCTTTAGATCTTTGAGAAATCTTCAGATCTTTGAATCTTTGTAAACTCCAAAAAAATTGAATCTCGAATAAAAAATAAAGAACCTAAAGAAAATCCTCGAGAATCAACCTACTCTGATACCATGTTAGAAAATAGGAAGCGAAAGCTAAGAATAAAGAAATAAAACTTGAATAACATGGTGATTTTAACGTGGAACCCTACTCCCTAAGGAGTGGGATGAACCACGGGAGAAGTCCTTAAAGGGGCAGATATTCTATTGAATTTCTCATCTGAATACAAGGGATGTGGGGGTCTATATATAGCCCCCACTGAGTCTCCACATCTCCTAACTGGTAGATATGGGACTAAACTTTAGATGGGGTAAATGGATCCTGGAGAGATCCATTTACCCATCTACAATATAAGAGATGCATAACCAAATACTCCAATACTGACCATATTCAAGGATCTGTTTGGGTTCATCGAACCCTATATTCTCAAGTTCAGAACCGTCGTCGAGTTCATGTTCAACAGCAACAGAGGTTCACGCACACATAGACCATCTCTCGTACGAAGCAGTTGTCCCCACACACGAGATTTGTACACCTCCACCCACAAATCCAAAGAAGATCAGGGCTCCAACCCTCCAGGCGTCGCCACCCCATTTTCAGGAGCTTCATCGTGGTCTCCAAGTGCTCCTCTCCGCCTCCTACCATTTTCTCCAAGTACAGTCAGAGACTCCTTCTCGATGGCGGCGAGGATCTGTAGCAAACCTTCTCTCCGCATGCGGTGCAAGTCAAGATGCAACAACAACATCTTTGGCGGCACACCTCCTTTCACGCAATGCACCTGAAAGGCACCACATCCTCCCCTCTTTCAGGCGATGCTAACTCCCTCGCTATCGGCTCCAGTGCCACCATCCAGAAGCCCCAAACAGGGGTGGGTCCTACGCGTGAGGGTTTTCCCAATCGGGGAACCCTAAATAAACAAGGGTCCAAGTGGGCCGATTGTCCAAAAAAATTGAAAAGGAGAGGGGCCAGCCGTAAAAAAGGAGAAAAAATGGCCCAGTTTTTTGTAAGCCCAATTGAGCTGAGTTGTATTTTGGGCCCGAGTTGGGTTGTTTTTCACAAAAAAAGATTTTTTTTAAAAAAAGGGCGCGTACATGAAAAAAATTGTACGCGGGGAAGAAAGGAGTCAGCTATATAAAAAAGGAAATAGCCAAGAAAAAAATGAACGGCTTATAAAATTGTGAGAGGAAAAGCCAAAGGAAAAAAATGATGGCTTATGTTGATTTTTTGTTTCTCCCCATCTTGATACAACGTGCTCGATGTCATTGTTTTTCGACCAGTATGGGACAAAACGGGAGTATTGTGTAGAGTTTTACAGCTCAGCTTGAGTTTCAGATTCTCCAGGTGAGATTTTAGACTCTATAAATTTTCAGATTCAGACTCAACTTTCAGATTGATTCCAAGTCTTCAGTTTGATGCACACATGTATGCGATCATCAATTGCGTGGTCCCCCTCTTTGTTTTTGTTGAGATATTAGTTATCTTTATTATTATTTTCTTATTTTCTTTTTCTTTCTTCTTCTTCTTCTTGTAATTTGCCCAATAAGTTCCTCTCCCATATAAGAGAACCCTAGGTTCTCTCGTAATAAAATGAATTCTTTTCCCTCAACATGGTATCAGAGCCACGATCCTAGACCGGAGTTCTCGTACCCTACCAAACCTTAACCCTACCCGGCTGCTAACCCTCCCCCCTTTTCTCTTGCCGCTTCTCCCTCCGGCCGTCCCCCGGCTTCCAGGGCCGCCGGCCAGGGCTGCAGCCTCGACTTCCAGGGTCGTCGCCTTTCCTCCGCAGCCCCAGCTACCAGCGTCG
Source organism: Ottelia alismoides (assembly GCA_037367405.1). Lineage (NCBI taxonomy): Eukaryota > Viridiplantae > Streptophyta > Magnoliopsida > Alismatales > Hydrocharitaceae > Ottelia > Ottelia alismoides. Next base: position 93,727 of record JAZKJV010004802.1, on the reverse strand, counting down.
TCGCCCTGGCCCTCAGGCTACTTCCCCAACCCCCAGGTCGCCGCCTCGGGCCCCCTTGGCCGTCGTCTTGATCGCTCAGGTTGCCGTCAGCCGTCCCATGCGCCTCCGTGCATCTCTGCTAGTCGTTTTATAGCCTGATTTTGACCGGAAAACGTGATTTCAGACCTATAAATCACATTTTCCGGCCCTAATGAACAAAGAAGATTGGTGAGGATGGTTGTATGAGTCTACACGTACAACCAATCTTCCGTATGATCGTGTAGACTCGTTTATTTCGGTCTACTCCGTAGTTGAGTTCCGTTGTTGGGTTTTTTTACCATCATGTCAGAGAACAAGGGTGACATTTCTTCGTCCGGAGCCTCAAGAGCCCGACTCCCGTCACTAAGATGGATGAGACCAACTATGAATTGTGGTCCATGCAGTTTCTCACCCTCATGCAGTGCAACAAGGAATACGTACCGACAGATCCAGAGCTAACGGATAAGACTGGGGCAAATGCTTCTTGAAAGCAAGAGGACGCGTATGCGCGTGTTTGGCTATGTGAGACACTCACCACAGAGATAGTCAATGATATTCTGAACCAGCCCACTGTCAAGGCAATGTGGCACACTTTGGCTTCCATCTATGCTCAAGCGAAGAATAAGGCCAAGATTCTCCAATTACAGTTCGACATCTACAAGGCCAAGCAGAATGGTCATCCTCTGCACGTGTACTACAATTCACTCCATGGCATGTTTAAGAAGCTACATAGCTATATGCCTATTACGACATCTCTTGAGCAGTAGAAGGCATATAGGAACTCCACAATGATCGGAGTTTTCATGGCCGGCCTTGATACGTTGTATGATGCAACACATACTTAGCTTCTCACTAGCTCTACCATACCACCCATGGAGGAGGCCTGGAGCTGACTCAGCCGGATTATCATGTCTCCTACAACAACTCCTCATCCCTCATCAATTATGGCCGTTTCTCGTGGACGAGGAGTGACGATCCAGTCTAGAGGACACACTCCTTGTGGCAGATGCAGTGGATGTCCGTGTGGCCCTTGCACCTTTTGTCGTCGATCGGGACATGCAGAGGATACATGCTATTAAAAGCATGGATATCTCGTTTCTGGTCGCGTAGCTGAATAGATTGATCCTTCAGATACTCTTGCTTCCCAGGTAGATCCTCGCCTGGATGATATTGCCTCTCGTATTCGAGAGATTATGACTCCTGCTGGAGGAACCTCCACTACAGATACAACAACCACAGCTAGAGCCTCTTCGAGCTCTTTAGTTATCACTTATGCTTTCACTAATAGTAATGGTGCAGATATGGCAAAGTGGATTATGGACTCTAGTGTTTCTCATCATCCTTGTGGAGATAGAGCACGGGTGAGGTCATACATGACCATACCACATGGTAGATGGGTTGTCATTGCCAATGACAACCACTTACCAATTACAGGAGAGGGGGAGGTGCATCTGACGCCATCTACATGTCTTCAGATGTTTTATATGCTCCCGACTTTCAGATGAATTTACTTTCCATTAGTCAGATTACTAAGGATTTGCATTGTCGTGCCATCTTTGATCCATCATCTCTTGTGTTTCAGGATATACTCACGAGCAGGGTGATTGGATGAGGCCGTGAGCAGCACTACAGACTGGTCCAACTTCCTCATGTTGGCGTTTCCACTATACTTACTGGACCAGTCTCTCCATATCTGTGGAACCTTTGTTTTGGCCACCTTCCTCTACAGAAGCTGTCATGTTCTCCCTCAGATTTTCACGAGATCCTCCTTTCAGTGTGAGGCATGCTAGCTTGGGAAGCATCATCGTTCCTTCATTCCATCCCGTTAGAGTCGGAGCAGTTCTCAGTTGTTTGAGCTCCTTCATTTAGATATCTGGGGTCCAAGTTGTGTTCCTGTTCATATGGACACCATTTTTATCTTGTTGATGTTGATGATTTTTCTAGACTTTCTCGAGTCTTTCTTTTGAAGAATAAATCTGAGGCTGGATCTATGATCAAAAATTTTATTTATGAAATAAAAAATATTTTTTCTGCGAATGTCAAATATCTTCACACTAATTGTGCACCTTACAACTTTCTGAGTTTCTTAGATCTCTTGTCATTGTTCACCAGACCTCATGTGCCTATACTTCTCAGCAGAATAGTGTTGCGAGCGCAAACATCGTCACTTACTTGATTTCACCAGAACCTTATTGATACAGAGTTGTGCTCCTCACTCTTACTGCGGCGATGTTGTCCTTACTGCATGCTATTTGGTGAACCACATGCCCTCGTTTGCGTTGGGAGAGAAGATTCCTTTCTCGATTGCATTTCCCAAGAAGGATCTTTTCTCCCTTGCACCTTGTGGGTTTGGATATGTTGCTTTTGTTCATGATGTCTCTCCAGGTCATGACAAGCTCTCTCCTAGAGCTGTCAAGTGTGTGTTTGTTGGCTACTCTCGTAACCAGAAGGAGTACAGTTGCTTTGATACATGTTGGGAGAAAAACTTAGATGATTATTCAGAAAACCCTAGGCTCTCTTATATAGGGAGAGACCTTAAGGGTAAATTACACAATGGTCTATAAAAGACAAAGAAATAACGACAAGATACATAAAGAGATAATAATAATAAGAACTATCTCTACACTCCCCCTCAAGGTAGAGCATAGATGTCTATCATGCTCAGCTTGGATGAACATCTCTGAAAAGGTCCTCTGAGCAGTGGCTTGGTGAATACATCTGCAGTCTGATCTCCTGAGCTCACATGTGTAGTAGATATCAATCCTCTCTGGATCAAGTCTCTAGTGTAATGGCAGTCAACTTCAATATGCTTGGTTCTTTCATGAAAAGCGGGATTGTTGGCAATGAATAATGCTGCCTGATTGTCACACTGAAGCTTCATAGGTAGGGGCACAGCTACATGTAGATCTTCTAGTACGGATCGAACCCACATCATTTCCGTGCTGGCTTGAGCCATGGCCCTATATTCAGATTCGGCACTGGAACTTGCCATAACTGTTTGTTTCTTGCTTTTCCAAGAAACCAGAGAGCCTCCAACAAAAACTGCGAACCCTGAGGTTGATTTTCGATCCTTAGGGCATCCTGCATAATCTGCGTCTGCACACGCTGAGATAGATAAATCTGTGCCCTTTCTGAATAGCAACCCTGAACCTGGAGAAGACTTCAGATACCTCAGTATCATGTGTATAGCATCCATGTGAACTTGTCTTGGCTGCTCCATAAATTGACTCACCCTGCTAACTGCAAATGCAATGTCTGGACGAGTTATGGTAATGTAAAGGAGTTTCCCACCATTTCTCTATATCTCCTCTTATCTACTTCCTCAGTATCACCATCATACAACTTCATGCTAGGGTCCATGGGAATACTTGATGATTTGCATCCATCCATGCCTGTCTCAATCAGGAAGTCTGTAATGTACTTCCGTTGGGTCATCACCAAGCCCTGTGCATTCCTTGCAAATTCCAACCCCAGAAAATATCTTAGGGTTCCAAGATCCTTTGTAACAAACTGACGGCCTAGGAATGCCTTCGCCCTTTCTATGCCCTGAACATCATCTCATGTAACAAGAATATCATCCACGTAGATCATAATGACAACCGTACCTGCCGATGACTTCTGGACAAACAACGAGTGGTCTGCATTTGACCTCTTGAATCCCTGTTGCTCAATAAGGTTGGAAAGCTTCTGGAACCATGCTCTTGGACTCTGTTTGAGGTCATATATTGCCTTGTGAAGTCTACAGACCATCTGCTTCTCCCCCTCAGCAGTAAACCCAGGTGGCTGCTGCATGTAGACTTCCTCCTGTAGGTCCCCGTACAGGAAGGCATTCTTGACATCCAGTTGAGATATACTCCATTCACGAACCACAACCACAAATAAGAGAATACGAAGGGTAGAGTGTCTCGCCACTGGAGAGAAAGTGTCCATGTAATCTACGTCATAGGTTTGTGTAAACCCACGGGCGACCAAGCGTGCTTTGTACCGATCCAAATTGCCATCTGCATGATATTTAACTGTGAAGACCCACTTACAGCTCACAATGGATGCATCAGGAGGTGCATGAACCAATGACCATGTGCCACGGGACTGCAAGGCACTCATCTCTTCTTCCATAGCTAATCTCCAGCAATCATTCTTCAAAGCTTCCTGGTAGGTCCGTGGTATATCCACGGAAGACAAGGCTGAGGCAAATCTCTGAAAGTCACCAGTGAGATGGTGAAACTAAACCTGTGAGGCAAATGGATAAGAGGCACATAGTCGCCTCTGCTTCCGAATAGCAATCGGAACATCAAGATCATCATCTGCTGCACTGGATGGTCTAGTGTCTTCCTGTACTGAAGAATCCTGCACATGTACCAAATCTGACCCGTCAGTAGTAATGCCATCTGAACATACCTGAGGCGTGATGGGTGGCTGATGTGTAGCCTGAGCAGGACCTGACCGACGCGTATAGAATTTTGGCAGCGGTGAAACGAGAGGCCGTGGAAGGCGTGGAAGAGGAGGTGGTGGTGGTTGTGCTGACTAGGAACTGGGGAAGACTCAGGTGAACTCCATGTAGGTGGTGGAGGAACATAGACATCATCATTGGTAGTGGATGGTACCACTCTGTCACCTGCAGGAGAAAAATACATGACAGACTCAAAGAAAGTGACATCAGCACTCACGAAGTACTTATTATTTGTAGGATCATAACACCAGTAGCCCTTCCGAGTCCTGGAATAACCAACAAAGACGCACTTGACTGCTCTAGGAGAGAGTTTGTCAAGTCCGAGAGATAGAAGATGAACAAAAGCCACAGTACCAAAGACACGTGGAGTCAGTGAGAATAATTCCTTGTCTGGAAAAATAAGAGAAATAGGTATCTTCTCACCAAGAACAGAGGATGGCATTCGATTGACCAGATAACATGCAGTAAGAACAACATCCCCCAGAAAGAAATAGGAGCACAACTCTGAATCAACAGGGTTCGAGTAATATCCAAGAGATGGCGATGCTTTCTTTCTGCCACACCATTTTGCTGTGATGTATATGCACAAGTGGTTTGGTGAATAATACCCTTTGATGAAAGAAATTGAGAAAGTAAGCGTGTGCAAAATTCTAGGGCATTATCCGTCCGAACATATTTGACTGAAGAAGAGAAAACATTGTGCACTTCATTAATTAAATTCTTGATCACATCTCCTGCTTCAGATTTATTCTTCAAAAGAAAGACCCATGATACACGAGAGAAATCATCCACTACCACAAGATAAAATATGTGCCCCTGATGATCGGGTACATGACTCGGACCCCATATATCTATATGTAACAACTCGAATGGGGAGCTACTGCTCCGACTCTGACGACTTGGAAAGCTCGACCTATGATGCTTTCCCAACTGACATGCTTCACAGCGAAAAGACGAACTAGGAGAGATCTGGAGCAGAAGATGGCGCATTTTCTGGAGCGGAAGGTGACCAAAATGGAGATGCCAGATGTACGGAGAGACAGGTCCGGCAGAATGAGAGGAGACGCCAGCATAGGAATCCCGAACCAGCCGATATAGACCATTCTGCTCAGAGCCACAACCAATCACCCTGCCCGTTAGTATGTCCTGAAAAATGCGAGAAGACGGGTCAAATATAGCACGACAATGCAAATCCTTCGTAATCTGTCTAATAGATAACAGATTCATTGAGAACTCAGTAGCATGTAGGACGTTCTGTAGATGCATAGTGGAGGATAGGAAGACCTCACCCTGTCCAACAAGGGGTGAATGGGTACCATCTGCGATCTGCACTGAACGACCGTGAGGAATATCCATGTGAGACTGTAGTCTATCTCTATCTCGGCAGAGATGATGTGTGGCTCCCGAATCTATAACCCAGTCAGATATATCATGAGACGGTGTGAATGCAGTAGATCTACCTGAGGTATTAGCAACAGATGAACTGGCGGAGGCTATAGCAGCAACATCTGAAGGACCACCAGACGAATCACTAGATGAATGTGGCATAATATCTCGGAGACGTGCCACAAGTTCGTCAAATCGATTATCTGCAGTAGATGGTAATGGGGACTGAGAATGCTCTGCAACCCGTGCCGATGCTGGGAACCCATGCTTAGAATAGCATGTCTCCTCCGAGTGTCATGTGCGGTAACAATAGGAGCATGTCTGACTGAAGCGACCACCCCTTCCCTGGGGTCCACGTCCACGTCCACGACCACGACCAGAAGGCGGGCCACCTCTCCCACGCGAGACTGCCATTGCTGATGGGGGTGGAGTAGAAGAGCTGGAGGAAACTGGATTGCGACTGAGTCGCCTGTAAACATCCTCCACTGGAGGAATAACTGCATCAGCTAGGATCTGAGACCGGGCGGCATCATATTCAGGATCAAGAGCTGCAAGTAGAACACCCACCATGGTGGTGTTCCGAAATGTCTTCTACTGTTCAGGAGTGGCAGTGAGTGGAATAGTATTGTATAACTTCTCAAACATCCCTTTTAGGGATGTGTATAAGGAATGGAGAGGTCCGTCGCTCTGCTTCATTGTGAAAATGTCATGCTGAAGCTGCAACATCTTGGTCTCATTTCGCACCTGCGAATATGTAGCGGCGAGAATATCCCACATTGCCTTGGCAGTGGGCTGATGGAGGACGTCATTAGTAATCTCCATCGTCAATGTACCAGACAACCAGACCTTTGCGTAGGAGTCATTAGCCTCCCATGAGGCATATATCCCTGTCTTCTCTGCGGGCCCATCCTCGGTAAGAATGTGCTTCTTACCATTCGATTTCATGAGGCTCATGAACTGCATAGCCCAGAGCTCATAGTTAGACCCGTCCATCTTCACTATTGGCGCAGGACCTTTGAATGCGCCGGTGGAGGGCATATCGACCTTCGATTCTGACATACTGCCGCTGGAGAAGAACTAGGGTTTGTAGACAAGATAATGAATGTCTACACCAATTGCATCGGATTTGAGTGCGTATGTAGACGTTACGCACTCAAATCCATATATCGGCGGAAGAGACGAGGAAGACTAGGGCACGCCTTAGATGAGGCCTACAGCCCTCGCAGCTGCAACGGAGGCACGCCCAAGTGGCGGGGGCGCTGCAGGGATGCCGCGGTGTGGATCGACGGCGGGGGGTCTGCCTGGGATGGGTCGGCGACGGGCTGGGATGCCGCCTGGGAGCTTCAGCGGCGTGCTGGGGGCTGCCTGGGACCTTCGGCGGCGGGCTGGGAGGCCGCCTGGGACCTTCGGTGGTTGGAGAGAGAGAGACGGCGGGGAGGGAGCCGCTGCGGAGGGAGGGGCGGCGGGTGGAGGAGCCGGAGATCGACGCCGAGAAGGAGAGGGCGGCGGGTGGGGAGAGGCGGCGGGTAGGGAGAGCCCTAGGGCGGCTCTGATACCATGTTGGGAGAAAAACTTAGATGATTATTCATAAAACCCTAGGCTCTCTTATATAGGGAGAGACCTTAAGGGTAAATTACACTGTGGTCTATAAAAGACAAAGAAATAACGACAAGATACATAAAGAGATAATAATAATAAGAACTATCTCTACAATACGCTAAGGTGGAAGTACTTTGTCGGTGTTAACGTTACTTACTTTGAGTATGTTTTGTATTTTTCTCCTACAGGTGACCGACTAGCCCCATAGACTCTGACCATGAGATCTACATGCCTCCACCTCATATTGTCGTTCCTCCACCTGCCTCTACTCCTGCTCTACCACCACCTCCTCAGCCACCATCACCACCACATACACCTACTCCTGCCTTTACACCTGCTCATGTGACTCAATTTTTGCCACGTGTTTTTAATCGCAGATCTCGCTTGGTCCCTCTGCTTACAGGTCTTGGCCGTCATCCAGCACGCCTCAGATATGTAATGAGCACATTATTTCTATTGATGCATTACTGAGTTGTCTGCGCAACATGATTCTATACAGGATGAGCAGGTGCCCTCTCAAGAGGGGCTCACAGGTTACAGACTTGACATATGATCTTGATGTGTCGAGCTATGTAAGTCGAGACGTAAGTGCGCTACTTATCCTCTTGCAGCCCAGGTTTCCTTGAGCAGGCTGTCAGAGGATTTCAGGACATTTACCTTGACACTATCAGCTGTGGAGATACCACAGCCATATCAGGAAACTCTAAGGGTGTGTTCGGTACCCAGGTTTACCCGGATTTCGGCCGGTAACCCACATCGCGTCCCGTTTAAGACGCGGGTTTGGAAGGAAAACCCTCGTCCCTCCCACCCGTGGTCTCTCCCGAAGCTCGAGGCGTGCCGTCTTGTCCATCACGTCCGCGCGATTTCCGACTCTCCCCCACGGTCTTCCTCCATGTTCCCCCTCCGATGGTTTCATCCTCTGAATCTCGTTGTTCGCACGTCTCCGAGTTGAGGAAGAGGCGACGATTGGAACTAGATTGGAGGTACGAGGTGGTTCTTCAACTCCATCTTCTCTTGCACGATTTGGAGGATCACCTTCGTGGGCCACCTTCAGTTTGTCGAGCTTCCGATTTCGATCCGAGGTACTCTCGACCCATCTTGGTCATGCTACGTAGCTCGATCCGTTTTTGGAGAGCTTTTTGTTATTCGGATGTTGTTGGAATCTCCGTTTTTGGCATTAGGGGTGATCGATTCTTGTGGTTGCCATTTTCTCCGGTGGAGGGGGTGATTGGTGGCCTGATGTTGGCCACCTTGGACCACAAGGGGATCCTCGGTGGTACGTCGGTGGTGAATGACACACGGGGATCTGTCCCTGCCGTTGTTGGGGCAAGGGTTAGTTGATGGTGGATGTGCGATCTGTATTTTAGACCTCTGGGATGAATTGGGGTCACTAGTGCTGGGTATGGTTGGATTTGAGATCCAACTTTGTTGTTGTTCATTGATATATGCCTGGATTTCGATGGGGCTTGCGTATTTGTTGACAAACACCCATATGTGTACCATGGCACATTCGGCATCAGGTTGTTGGGGGAGTACCGGGAGACTTCGTTGCTATTGATGGAAGTTGCCTGTGAGTTAGGCCTCCCCTGTCTGCCCTGATCTCCATCCTTATACCAGTAGACATGTTTTGCTCACCTACCCTGATCTTTGGTGCAACACCTGGGTTATTCACATACCCAAATGTTATGTTGTTGCCTATCTATAATGTTGGCACGAGTTAGCTCATCTCTCTGGATATGCTATCTTCACATCCCCATTGCATTACCTGTCCAGTGTGCTCGTTTGTTTGACATTGTTTTTGGTGCTGGATACTTTATCTTTGGTCAAACTCAATTTACTGGTGCTTGATCTTTGCGATTTAATTGCAATTCACGTCTGTGATGCATCCGAACTTGGTTCGACTGACGCTTTCGCAATGTTGTCCAGGAGATGCTGAGGTGCAATGAATTTTTGAGCACCTGTCACGTCCATTTTCCTAAAACAAACATGATGCTTGCCTTTGAACACTGTAATCATGCTGTATGTATGCTTTGTGAATGCATGCACCCCTGCTCTGCGATTACTTGAGTTGGTAATGAGGATGACCTATTCAGAGGAGCAATGATGAAATGAGCTCCTGTGAAGACCATTTTTTAACAAGTAAAATTCAGTGATGCTTGCCTTTCAACTCTATGATGATGATGCAGTTTGCTTTGTGAATGTGTGTTGCCCTGCTCTGATTACTTGAATTGGTAATCCGGATGAGTGAAGTTCTGAGGAGCAATGATGATATGAGCTCCTGTGATGACCATTTCATTACATCTAACATGCAGTGATGCTTGCCTTTTAACAATATGATGATGAGCTTGTTTGCTTTGTGAATGTGTGTTGCCCTGCTCTGTGATTACTTGAATTGGTAATCCGGATGAGTGAAGTTCTGAGGAGCAATGATGATATGAGCTCCTGTGATGACCATTTCATTACATCTAACATGCAGTGATGCTTGCCTTTTAACAATATGATGATGAGCTTGTTTGCTTTGTGAATGTATGTTGCCCTGCTCTGTGATTACTTGAATTGGTAATCCGGATGACTGAAGTTCTGAGGAGCAATGATGATATGAGCTCCTGTGATGATCATCTCATTACATCTAACATGCAGTGATGCTTGCCTTTCAACACTATGAAGATGATGCCGTCTGGTTTGTGAATGTATGTTGCCCTGCTCTGTGATTACTTGAATTGGTAATCCGGATGACTGAAGTTCTGAGGAGCAATGATGAAATGAGCTCCTGTGATGACCATTTTCTAACAAGTAACATGAAGTGATGCATGCCTTTCAACACTATGATGATGATGCAGTTTGCTTTGTGAATGTATGTAGCCCTGCTCTGTGATTACTTGAATTGGTAATCCAGATGACTGAAGATCTGAGGAGCAATGATGATATGAGCTCCTGTAATGACCATTTTCTTACACCTAACATGCATTGATGCTTGCCGTTCAACACTTTGATGATGGTGCCTTATGCTTTGTGAATGTATGTAGGCCTGCTCTGTGATGACCATTTTATTACCAGTTACATGTAGCAATCATATTCTTTGATCATTGTAATGTTGATGACGTCTGCTTTGTGAATGTATGTAGCCCTGCTCTGTGATTACTTGAAATGATAATGCGGATCGCCCATTCTGAGGAGCAATGACGATATGAGCTCCTGTGATGTCTCATATTTTGATGTTATCTTAATATCTGCATAATATGGTATTTGTTATAGTGTTTTATTGTAATCCTGAATTCTTCTCCCATTTCATTCTTATCAAATTTATAGATGATAACATCTTGCAATTTGAATGTACTATTACCAATAGAATTGATATGCCTCCTCGGGGTAAGGGGAAGAATGTGCAGGAGGGTGGTCGTGACGATTCAGGACATTCAGGGAGGGTTGCAAACTGGACACCTGTACATGATAGGTTATTGATCATGTGCATGCTAGAGGCCCGTGACCAAAACTACTGGTCTGAGAAGTCTTTCACCACGGTTGGCTGGAATGGGATCCTGCAACAGTTTAATGAACAGGCGGGTCTTCGCTTCACAAAGGACCATATACAGTCATGGTGGAAGATATTCAAAAGGGACCACGCTGCGCACTTGTACCTACGAAACAAGTCCGGACGGGGATGGGATAACGTTGTCAACCATCCAGTCGTCCCCGATTAGATGGCATGGTTGGAGGTATGATTTTCTTTGCAAATTGATTGCAACACTTGCAAATTGGTATTCGTTGCGTTGTAATAGTGATGCTCCATATTTCAAGTCGATAACTCATATCGCAAGTACAAAACTCGCCCCTTCCTGTACTTTGAAGAAGTTTTTAACATCATCGGGGCGGGCACTGCAACATGACGGTTTGCACGCTCATTGCGTGGAACGATGAGATCGTAGGATCCAGGGAATGCTCAAGCCCACCAAGAAGAAGAAGATCTGGATGATGCTGAGGATGTAGCCGAGATACCCACACCGCCCGTCATTAGTAGGGCCACACAAAGATCCTCGGGCTCAAAGCATCGGAGGAGTGCGGATGGGAAGACTGCCCCGCTAGACATGTCCCAGTTCGTGGACATGATACAGGAGAGGATAGGGGCGCACAGAAAAGAACAAGATGAGGATGTCCGTACCGCATATCGGGAGTCGAGGGAGGCATGCCCTACTGTCTCTCCCGCTTCATTTGTTAAACTTGCAAATGCACTGGCCCACCCAGCCAAAAGGGAGTTGTTTCGGACCGTCAAGGATGACCCATACTACCTGCAAGCTTGGATTCATCATATCCTTGGACAACCATAAGCACTCGGGAACATAGGCGTCTGTGGGAATTTATGAACAACCTCGTATCTTGGTTGTTTCATATTTCAGTAGAACAATTTTATTTGTATAATGTACCGTACTGGTAGACCTTTATGACATTGTTATTTGTATTATGTCCTTGAACTCTTGCATGTTTTTCTGACATTGTTATGTATGTGATTTCCTTTTTTCTTCATATTCACTGCCCTAGTTACTAATTTGCTTGTTGTAGCCAAGTTTTCGTTTATATTTTATACGTTACCTGAAACTTACACCTGTTTTTTTAGATGGATGATCAGCTTTACAATCCGTTTCGAGGAGATTCTTACTGAGGCAACCGAGTTGTCCTACGCGATGGCATTGTATATATTCTTCGTGACAACTCGCGAGGGTGGGCCGTCTCGAGTTCCCGTTCCTCTCAATACGAGGCCATGGACGGGACATGCGTGGATTGAAGATATGATGTCAGGCCACGTCAAGCGATCGTATAGATGCTTCCGAATGGAGCCTGTAACTCTGATGAAGTTTGTACAGCTGCTTAAGCAACGCGCAGGCTTAACTAGCACGCGCAACATGGATACCGTCGAACAAGTGTGCATATTCCTCTTTGCATTTGGACATGCGCAGCCGAACCGAGTGCTCCAAGAATGGTTCCAGCACTCTGAGGTCACTATATCATGGCACATCCATAGGGTCCTTAAAAAGATTCTGCAGTTGGAGGATCTGCTAATTCGTCTTCCCACGATAGAAACCCCACATCGTATATCGTCGGATCCTCGTTATGCTCCTTACTTCCAGGTATACTCATTGTGCCCCGATGATATCATTTATTTTCCTTTGTTTACGTGGCTAATATAAATTCCTTATCGATAGGGTGTTATCGGTTCTATCGATGGGACGCAAATTAAGACAACCGTCTCTGCAGGTATAGAGGTTGCCTACCGTAACAGGAAACATGTCATATCACAGAATGTCATGACAGCGACATCGTTTGATTATCTGTTTACTTATATCCTTACTGGTTGGGAGGGATCTGCCTCAGATATGTTTGTGTTGCGGGAAACAATTGACCGGGTAGGCTTCGTCGTACCAGAGGGATGCAGATATCTGGTGGACTGTGGGTATACGAACACGGACTCATTTTTGGCGCCATATCGTGACATCACGTACCATCTACCAGAGTGGAGGGTACTAGACAAAGCGGAGCGGTACACCTCCCACAAACACTTGTTTAATCATAGACACTCGAAGCTACGCAGTGACGTAGAGAGGACCTTTGGAGTATGGAAGAAGATGTTCCGGTGTCTCTCATGTATGCCTACATACGCATTCGAGACGCAAAGGGACGTAGTTACGACCACTGCAATAATTCATAATTTCATAAAATTGTATGGTTCGGACAAGTGGTTTGACCGGGTTGAAAAGTATTTGGTGCCAGAATCTCCAGAACTAGAAGTTGAACCTGGCGTTGAGGTTAGAGTCACGCGTACGGAGATGCGACGGGGTGAGCAACATCGTGATTGCATCGCACATGCGATGTACAATGACAGGCTGCGACATCTGCATCAAGATGATTAAACTGCCAGTGGGCGTACAATTATCCTAACCCAGCTTTTTAACTATGTTATGGCATATGTATTTTGGACACTGCTACGTTTCTATTTACACATGTTCTTCTGATTTTATGCTTAGTTCGAAGGCAAACTTTTATTTTCATACCGAACATCTATTTTATTTTCGAAGGCAAACAATTATTTCCGAAATTTTAAGTACACAGTGACATGAACTTGTAAATTCTATTCGTCAATGAAAACAAATTACCTAATGTTCTGTTTAACGAAATACAAAAACTACACGGTAGGACTTCGTCATATAGGTAGCACAAAAATTTTAACGGTGTCAATAGATTGGATAAACTACGCTACCTACGCATTTAAAAGTAAGTTCGATGTAAATTAGGTTGTAACTATGGCAATAAATGACAATGCAATTATCGCGGGCACGAAATCTTCGTTCATAATACCATAAATAAGAAGGGTAGAAGTTGCAAAAGTTAAAATATTTAAAAAAGGCAATAATCCACCAATAACGCCACTAACTACAAACAATAAAAAACCAATCATTACCCCAAACTCCAGTAAAAGTCACATCACAGGCAAACCCTTTCAACAGTAAAACCCTCTTTCCAAACACCAAAACTACAAATTAGGTTACCCTTCAGGTTAGCTACTCTTGGGGTGGGTTAACCTCCCCCAGTTTACCCGCGAACCAAACGCACCCTAAAGGATAATTAGTGGAGGTTAGCCATGGAGGAGGAGATGGCTGCGCTACAGTCACATGGTACGTTGAGTCTTGTTTCTACTCCAGTTGATGCATGTGTTGTGGGATGCAAATGGGTGTTCACTGTGAAACACCGTGCGGATGGCAGCATGGATCGTTATAAGGCGAGACTTGTGGTACATGAGTTCACCCAGACATATGGGGTGGACTATCATGATACTTTCGCTTCAGTTGCCAGACATTCTACTCTGCATATTCTACTTTCTGCTGCTGTGATACGAGATTGGCCCCTTTATCAGCTTGATGTGAAGAATGCCTTCCTCTATGGTGATCTACAGGAGGAGGTCTACATGCAGCAACCACCTGAGTTTAATGCTGAGGGGGAGTGTCAGAAGGTTTGTAGGCTACACAAGGCTATCTATGGTCTTAAGCAGAGTCCAAGAGCATGGCTTCAGAAGCTCTCGGACTTGATAGAGCAGCAGGGGTTAGTGAGATCGACTGCCGATCACTCCTCGTTTGTGCAGGGGACCCAGAGAGGTACTGTTGTCATTCTTGTTTACGTTGATGGTATTATTTTGGGATATTTACCCAGCAGACCCTGAAATCTTTCGAAATTACCTCTACGACCTTTGAAACATCATAATTCCTCCCACGACCCTGTAATCTTGCTAACCATTACCGTGGAGACCCTCTGGTTAACTCCCATCCATTTGTCCGTTAAAACTAACCGGATTCCGTTATATTTGTTTATATTATACCCTTTTTGTTTGTCAAATTTACATTCATTGCCATTTCCCCTTGGATTTGGCCCTCCCCGCCGTCCTCCTCGAAACCTCGAAGCCCACCGTGCCGCCCAAAGCCCCGGCGTCGCTTCCCCTACTCTCCCCCACCCGCGCCGCCTGCCGAAGACAGCGATATCTTGCTGCTCTTCCTCGTCCTCCTCCTCGTCCTGCCTCGTCTACGAACCTCTCGCCATGAGCCCCGAGATGCTGCCGCTCGACTACGCTGCGCCGCGGGGAAGGGGCACTTCCTCCCATCCACCGCGCACCAGATCACCACGAGCAGGCCGACGGCGACCACTAGCAGCGCGACGCCAACGCACGCCAGCAGAGCGGGCGCAGCGCCGAGGTCGCGGGCGGCGACGAAAAAAGCGGCTGAGAGGGCGCGGTATAGGAGGTGGAAGCAGGGGAGGGCGAGGTAGCCGGAGGCGAGGAGGACGGCCCACCTGTCAAGACCCCAACCCTTCCCTTTCATCTTCCACTCATTCGTCGTGGCAGCCCCCATCATGGCTGGCGTCCGCAACGTCCTCCTCTTCTCCCCTGCCGCCGCAGCCACCACCACCACTTACCACCCCAACATAGCCCTCCTCCCTTCCGGCGACCACCACATCATACCTCTCTTCTCTCGGTAGCCGGAGGCGAGGAGGACGACCGCGAGGATGGCGACGTCGAAGACGGCTGCGGCGGGGCAGCGGCGGTAAGAGTTGGGAGTTGGGGGAACTGGAGGATCTCCTGTGGCGGCGGGGTGGACTGGAGGCTGTGAGGGTTTGGGGCGCCGCCATGAGGAGGTGCGAACCGGAGTGGGGATCGACCATTAAATGGGGAAGAAGAAGAAGAAGAAAAGGGTGGATCGGGATTCGACGGATCCTGGAATTTGGCGATGGTGCTCCGGACCCCCCCTGCCGCCCTCCCGGATCTGCAACACCCCCTTGCCTCGTAACCGTTGGATGGTTAATTGGTTAGATCAACTCACGACTAACCCAAGTAACTGACTCAAATGTAGTTAAAATTGATGGGAGGGTCTGTAGGGTAAGACGGAGCAAGATTACGGGGTCGTGGGAGGAATTATGATGTTTCAAAGGTCGTAGAGGTAATTTCGAAAGATTTCAGGGTCTGCTGGGTAAATATCCCTATTATTTTTACAGGGGATGACAAACGGGGCATTCAGGTTGCCAAGGACTTCCTATGTCAACAGTTTGTGACCAAGGACCTTGGACATTTATGTTACTTCCTTGGACTGGAGTTTTCCAGGAACCAACGAGGTCTTGTGATGATCCAGAGGAAGTATGTTAAAGATCTTTCATAGACAAGCATGGCAAATTGTAGGTCTGCCACTACTCCTATTGACCCGAGCATGAAGCTCTGTGATGATGATATTGAGGAGGCCGACAAGATGAAGTACAGAGAGCTTGTTGGCAAGCTACTATATGTGACCATTACATGCTCGAAATATCCTTTGTCGTGAGCAAAGTGAGTCAGTTTATGGAGCATCCCAAACAGTCACATATGGGTGCAGTCCATATGATTCTGAGATACCTGAAGACTTCACCTTATATAAGACTTCTTTTCAGTAGAGGCATATCTCTCTCAGTTACAACATGTGCAGATGTAGATTATGCTCGGTGTTCGAAGGATAGGAAGTCTACATCAGGCTTTGTTGTGTTCATAGGGAATTCTCTTGTTTCATGGAAGAGTAAGAAGCATACTGTGGTTGCTAGGTCAAGTGTTGAGTCGAAATACAAGACCATGGCGCATGCTAACGCAGAGATGATGTGGGTCAGATCTCTACTTACTGACCTGACTATAGAGGTGCCTCTTCCCATGCACCTCCAATGTGATAATCAGGCTGCTCTTTCATTGCCAACAACCCAGCCTTTCATAGAGGACGAAGCACATAGAAGTGGCTGTCACTACACTCGTGACATGGTATCGAAGGGTCTTATCGCCACTATGCATGTCAGCTCTGGAGACCAGACAACAGATGCACTTATAAAGGCTTTAGCCAGAGGACCTTATCAGAGATGTTATTCCAAGCTAAGTCTGATCAATATGTATGCTCCAGCTTGAGGGGGAGTGTTGAGATATTAGTTATCTTTATTATTGTTTTCTTATTTTCTACTTCTTCTTCTTCTTCTTGTAATTTGTTCAATAGCTTCCTCTCCTATATAAGAGAACCTAGGGCCTCTCATAATAAAATAAATTATTTTCCCTCAACAGTTTTTGGTCTCAGAGTTCATGTGATCCATAGGGACTCTAGAGTAGAGATCTCATTCTCTGTACCATTTTGGGCTAGGATTTTCATGTGGTTTCATATGGATTCCAGAGTAGAGATCCCATTCTCTGAGCCAGTATGGGAGAGACCCAGTTCTCCGACGAGTCGACTTTTAATCTCCATTTCCAGCAATCGTGGACTCCGACGAGGATGTTTCCACATCCTTTTCAGTTCGACCCTTCAGAGATGGAGCTGTTGTTTACATGATGCATAATCTTCTACATGTGGCAGGCCAGAGTACTTCGATGAGGAGACTCATTCCAGTTTCAGTGACTCTGACAGACGCAGTATAGAGCACATGTTCTCCGACGAGGAGATCCGGTTCAACTCTCACTCCGGCATGTTTGTTCCTCCTCACCTGCAAGACATGAGAAGCAACGTCCTCAACAAAAACCGACAGTTGTGTATGCATTGAGTTGATCTTGTCCGTAGTGTTCTGTATTGTGAGTTTGAGATTTCTTTCTATATGTCCAAGCTGAGCATTGCATGCTCCTGCTTGAGGGGGAGTGTTGGAGTATGTGCGTCACTCATGTGCAGATGGGTAACTAGATCCTTCTAGGGTTCAATTACCACATCCAGTGGTTTAGTCCGACATCTACTAGTTGTGGGACTTAGAGACTCAGTGGAGGCTATATAAGAAGTCCCACACCACCTGTAACAGATGGGAAAGTTCAATGAACAAATCAACTCTTTGAGGCGTTCTCCCATGGTTTCATACCACTCGGAGTAAGGTTCCACGTAAAAATCTCGGTGTTGTTTCATGTTATTATTCTTTCTTTGATTACGCTTCTGTATTCTAGTTTTCTAAAAAGAGTCGAGCCCCCCTTGCCTTGGTTTGCCTCAAACGAGATATTTTGCCTCGTGTAACTAGGCAATAGATGATCTAAGGACATGACACTTACGATGAGCACTTGAAGTAAAAATCGTACTTTTAACCTATTTTTGTATTTTATCCATTTTTAGATTTTTTTATGTATATATTAATTATGGTTATAACATTTATGTATTACAATCTTTCTTTCTTTTCGGTGTAAGCCCAATAGGACATCTCTATAGCCCAACAATGCAACTTTATTTGTATTTAGGGTGTCTCCTCTATATATAGAGGACCCTAAGGCTCTGTAATATTCATTCACCGATTCCCTTTTGACATGGTATTAGAGCAGTGGTCTTGAACTAGAGTTTTAGACTCCTTTTGAAACCGTAACCCTACCTCCGAGCCCCCTTGTCGCCGCCAAAGCAACTACAGCAGGCGACAATAGCAACAACAACACAATGATGATGACATTGACCTCGACGAAAGTTCAATGGGTTGTTTGCTCAACTAGTAGGTGCTCCGGAGTTCTTGTGGCCTTGGTCCCGCACGCATGGCATTTATTTATCGATGCGAGAACTTTGAATTTGTCTAGTTTTCAGACCTTGTGTTTTGGGGCAGTTCGGTTCGGATTTGATCTCCTTAATTGGATTTTGAGGTTTCTAGAGTGCCTATGGTAATGTGGGACAATTGTGTATCAAAGTCTACATGCATAACCTCCTGAATATGCTTATATAGACAAGTTCTGTCTATTTTTATTTCACTATTTTGTCCTTCCA
Organism: Ottelia alismoides; assembly: GCA_037367405.1. Classification (NCBI taxonomy): domain Eukaryota; kingdom Viridiplantae; phylum Streptophyta; class Magnoliopsida; order Alismatales; family Hydrocharitaceae; genus Ottelia; species Ottelia alismoides. The sequence goes on along the minus strand of JAZKJV010004802.1, from coordinate 75,025 downwards.
GTACTTTTTTTGTCGTGGAAGAATAAAAGCTCGATGCTAATCCATCACTCGTTGCCATCAAGAATCCTAGTCCCATTGTCAAGATAGACGAGACCAACAATGAGTTGTAGGCAATGCAATTCATGAGCATCATAGAAAGACACAACAAAGAGTATATCCTGATAAAAAAGTACGATAAGATAGGTATCAACATCACATGGAAACATGATAATGTACGAGCACGATTTTGGCTATAGGGCAATTTAATGACCAAGATTGCTAATTAGATCCAACATTAGCTTTTTGTAAAGTATGTGTGGGATATTCTTGTGAGCATATGTTCACAAGAGATTAATGAGACAAACATTCTTTAGCTTCATCATACTATTTGTATGAATAAGCTGGATGGCCGCCCCCTTCACTCGTCTTACTCCAGTTTTAGAAGCATGTTTGAGAAGCTTCACAGTTATCATTCACCCAGTGCAACCATTGAGCATCGTATGATGTACATGAACATCATGATGGTTGTTGTCTTTAATGCTGACCTTTATCCCTCCTATGAAACAACATGCAATCATCTTCTTTCTAGTTCTACTATTCCTCCTATGGAGGAGGCGTACAACTGTCTAGGCATATTTTTGATGTCATTCACCTACATCTCAGACCTCCTCTGCCATGACAATTTTACGAAGTAGCGGTGGATCTACCCTATTTAGAGGACGAGGAGTCCATGATTAAGGAGGGAGTCGCCCCCGACCTCAGTGCATTTACTGCAACAATCTTGAATACGTCGAGGACACATGCTACAAGTAGTATGGTTATCTTGCTTTAGCCCATGTCATTGAGCATCTCGTGTCAATCACATCATCTTCTGGCCAGATGTGTCTGAATCTTGTCTCTCAGTTGAGGAAGATCATGGGACTTGGAACTTCTCATCATCCTCGTAGAACAGAGAATATTCACCTCTTACAACTCTATCCCTCCTGGTCGCTCAGGCATTATTGTATAGATATTCTCCAGATTGTTCTATGTATTTTTTATCTATAAGCCATCTTACTAAGGATTTCAATTGGTGTGCCGTATTCGATCAATCTACTCTTGTGTTCCAGGGTATACTTACATGCACATTGATTTGTAGAGATATTTTTATGTTCTAGTACTTTTTACGTATCTTTTTATTTCTTTCATCTACATTATGTAATTTGCCCTTCGGGTCTCTCCCTATATAAGAGAGCACTAGGATTCCCTTAATAAACATATTCACAATTTCTTCTAACATGGTATTAGGGCACCAGTTTTATACCGGAGCTATGCCGTACCCTAAAAAACCCTACCCCACCTGCAAACCCTTCTCCGTCTCCCACCACCGGTGCCGCTCGTTTTCCCTCTCGTGGCAACCACCCCCACACCAACAACTGATGCAACAACAACGTCAGACGCGACCGCTGCTGCTGCTGTAGTATGCAGCTGTTGTCGCCCCTAGAGGCTACTACTCCAACAGGTGTCGCTGCTTCAGCAGCTCCAGTGGCAACCACTGTCCTCTTGGCTGCTACATGTGGCGTATTCCCTCTTGTTTAAGGTTTCGAGAGTGTGATCATATGATCACGTTGATCTGATTTTGAGGTTTCTTTGGTGATTTCAGATTAATATATCACCCATCGGTACAAGGCAAATCAAAGATTGATGGGAATAGTTGCACTTTGAGTCTACACATGCAACCACTTCTCTATATGTCTGTGTAGACAAATCTTTTTGGTCTACAAACCCCTGTCTTTGGATCCGGTAATATGTCAGATCGAAAAATTGATATCCCTACTACAATTGCTTTTCGAGGTCCATCGTTGATTGTGGGACGAATCATGAATTACAGGCCATGCAGTTCATGGGCATGATGTAGTCTACAGGTAAGAAATATATTCTTACTGAAGAGGAACCGATTGGCAAGACTTGGGTGAGCGCCTCTTGGGAGGCTAACGGTGCCTATGCACACGTATGGTTGTCTGACACTCTGACAATAGAGATTGCCAATGATGTTCTGCACCAGCCCACCGCCAAGACGATATGGGACATTCTTGCTGCTACGTATTCCCAGGCGGTGACTGAGACAAAGATCTTGCAACTGCAACATGACATATTCATAATCAAGCAGAATGGTCATCCCCTACATTCTTTGTATACTTCTTTCCATGGTATGTTCGAGAAGCTTCAAAGCTTCATGCATATTGCAGCCACTCTTGAGCAACAGAAAACATACAGAAACACTACCATGGTTGGTGTATTTTTAGCAGCACTTGACTCAGAGAATGATGCTTCTCGCTCCCAGATACTTGCGGATGCCTCCATCCCTCCCATGGAGGAGGCATATTGCCGGCTCAACAGGATCACTGTTCCATCGTCTGCCTCTACTCAGATCTCCTCTGTAATGGTCGCATCTCGCAGTCGGGGAGGCACTTCTCAGTTTCGTGATAATGGCTCTCGCGGTAGAGGAGGTCGCATTCGCTAGCCATGCACCTATTGCCATTGTCCGGGTCATTCGGAGGATACATGCTACTCTAAGCATGGCTTTACTACCTCTTCTCGCGCAGTGGAGCAGGCTGAGCCTCTTGTAGCTTCCACATTCAACCAGAGATTTGATGTTTTTGTTGCTCACCCGAGAGAGATTATGCCTCCTACTGGGTCTCATGCATCCTCAACTGCGCAGGGAAGTCATTCGGATGTTGCAGCTTCCGCATTTGCCAATACCTTAGGTAGTACTTATGATATTACCAGTTGTCATAGGACTGATATGACAGAATGGATTATGGACTCCGATGCGTCTCATTATATGTGTGGAGACATGAGTCAGCTTGTAGTATATAGACAGTTACCCCCTGGTAGATCAGTTATCATAGCTGATGGGACACACTGTCCAGTTGCAGGACAAGGGTAGATCAATCCGGTGCCATCTATGCGCTTACAGAATGTGCTTTATGCCCCTGATTTTTCAATGAACTTATTATCCATCAGTCAGATTACTATGGATCTACATTGTCGTACTATTTTTTACCCATCTTCACTTGTGTTTTAGGACATTCTTTTGGGCATGGTGATTGGATGTGGCCTTGAGCAGAGCGTTTATGTGGTGTTTCTACCGACTGGTCCACACTCCACATGCTGGTGTCTCATCTAGTCCCATAGGATCCTTCTCCCCGTTTATGTGGCATATGCGTTTTTACCACCTTCCTCTTCAGAAGATGGGTCACGTTCTTCCTCAGATCTCTCCTCGCTCCACCTTCTAGTGCGAGGCGTGTCAGCTAGGGAAGCATCGTCGATTTGCTTTACCAAGTCGTCAAGGTCGGAGTAGTATGCCCATTTTTGAGTTGATTCATGTAGACATTTGGGGTCCGAGTCGTGTCCCTGATCCCCAGGGACATGTTTTATCTTGTAGCTGTAGACGATTTCTCTAGGTTGTCGTGGATTTTCTTGTTAAAGAATGAGTCTGAGGTTGGAATTGTGATAACTTCTTTCATCAATAAAGTAAAGAATATTTTTTCCTCTATAGTTAAATTTGTGAGAACTGACAATGCTTTGGAGTTATGTACTCATGAGCTTTTACGGTTCTTCTCATTTCTTAGCATTGTTCATCAAACTTCTTGTGCATATACGTCCCAACAAAATGGGGTTGCCGAACGTAAGCATTCTCACTTGCATGATGTGACCCGAACTCTTCTCATTCAGAGTCGTGCTCCACATTTGTTCTTGGATGATGCGGTTCTTACTGCTTGCTGCTCGGTGAATCGCATGCCCTCGTCTGTGTTGGGTGTGAAATTTACATTCTCCTTTGTTTTTCCTGAGAAGGAATTGTTTTCACTTACTCGTTTTTTTGGATCAGACACCTTTGTACATCAGTTGTCACCTGGTATTGACAAGCTCTCTCTTAGAGCTGTCAAATGTGTTTTTGTGAGGTATTCCAGGACACAGAAGGGATACAGATGTTATGATCCCCTTCGTAGGAAGTACTATGTCAGCGTTGATCTCATCTTTTTCGAGTTTGTGATGTTTTTTTTCTTTAGGTGATAGACTATCTCCATCTGATTCTGGAGAGGAGGTCTATTTGCCACCGCCTCCTTTCTCACAACCTCCATCTGCATTAGTTGTCACACCACCTCCACCAACAGTTATCATCGCCTCCACCCCTGCAGTCTCCTCCGGCATATCGAGATCAATGGTGATTTTAGTATCTGAAACCTGTCGTTGTGATACATTATGATATTTAAATTTATACATCCATCCGGATGTGGAGATTCTTTTCTTGTTTGAGTTACAACCAAGCTTTGTACATCCATCCCCCATGCAAGAATCCTTTCAAATTTTGCACTACAGATGCATAATGGCGCAGCTCTATTTACCCTTATTGACTGCATTCTGGCAATGCAGTAAGCCGCTGGATAGTGAACTCCTGATGACTTCTGATTACACACAATATCACGTTAAAAGGGTCTTTTAGACAATTTTATGCGTTGTTAGCTACCTAATACAACCCTCCTCTACCAAGGTTTGCGACCAACAATAGAAAGACAATACCTTTCTACAACGAAGTTCATGTACACACTACATTAGAAGAGTATGTGATGCTCTCATGCACACATACTTGTAGTGTACATATAATATTGTGTCAACAATTATTATTTTTTGAAACGTGAAATGGGTGCACCACGTTTAGATGGTGACCACCCAACGTGTCAAAAATGATATATTGCATTGAAAATAATAATCATTATATGGACCTCATACGAAAGAACACTGAAGGACAAAGGTCCTGCAGGAAACAAACAAAGCTAGTCGGTAATTACCCAAGACAACCATATTGGTGGGAACGAATACAAAACTGACCCTACTTAATGTGGTTATCAGCCTTTTCTTTTGTTGTGATTACTAAATTCCGATAGAATTAAATATATTTTACTTTGTTTTTGAAATATTTGATTAAAATATTTCTAATATTTGGAGATTAACAGCTTGTGTTACAAAATGATAGATCGCATTCCTCATCCAATCAGATTAAAGATTAGGGACAAGCAAACACTGCAGCAAATGAATGAAGATAATAAGGGTACGTGCTGTGACAGTGGGAGAGATGATAAACTGGATGTGGTGGCAAAGGACCTCTCCTTACCTCGTAAAGACTTCCACAGCAATAATATTTCTAATCTCAGCAAAGAGGATGTTAATATTTTTAAACCTATATCAGAGCGTGATTTGTCAAACTGTCTGCTGTGTACACCTAGTTACCGCCTTCTGCCAAAGCATGTAAAAAAACTATTTTAAATCTGTTACATGTTATTCCTTTTATTGTCACATCTAATGTGTATCTTTTTCCATCTACTCTAAAGTACATGGTGCCCTTGTCAAGCCACAGGACAGAAGCTGATGCAGCAGTACTAAATGATGTGTGGGTGTCAGTGACTTCTGGTAGTGAGGAATACTCTTTCTTGCATAAAAACCAATATGAAGAAATTCTGTCTAAATGCGAAGATGATAGGTATTTGACCCTCTGCATTGAATTTATATTGTGCTTCTGTTTTGGTGAAAACTTGATTTTGTGGCTTATTATTGTTTTTAGTATGATGGATAAAATTAAAACGATGTCTTTCTTTCAAAAATGAGTAAATTACACAAAAGTCCCTGAACTATACACTCGATTTGACATACCCAAACTTTCAAAAGTAACATTGTGATACCTTATCTCATTGATTTGGTAACAATGAAGACCCTAGCTAACGGGACATGGTAACCGCCGTTAACCTTGTAAACTGGAGGACGAAAGTACCCCTCCTCGTTAAAATGAAGACAGAACACTGATTGCCAGCTGCTGGAGGCGGAACGATGGATCTCCGGGATGCATTCTTCTGCTGCTTGGCCGCTCTTCAGGGATGGGACTGCTCGTTCTTGGCTTTGTGACAATCAGAACAGGGGTTCGATGGTCCAGCCTAATAGGGTCGGTGAAGACAGTCAGGTCGGGGTAAAATTTGGTTAAAGACGAAGAACCGGGGCAGAGATCCTCTTGATCTCAGCTTGCCCGGTAAAGGTGCTTCTACTAATGAAGGTCCAAGGGGGGAAAATTGGGCTCGAAGTGGATGATTCTTGCGATGGCGTAGACTCCTCGTACTCACTACTGTAGGCTCCATCGAGTTGGGTTGAATAGCTCCAGATGATGGTTGGCATTGGATATTGGAATAGCCATGCTCGCACAGTTCCAGAAGTCCCCGGAAATTGGAATCTTTGCTCGATTCAAAGGAATCGATGGAGGTTGTTCTCTGATAAAACTACAGTCTTTCCAGGAAAAAAAATCAAGGGCACAGAATCTCAAAGGTCAAACTTACCATTGGATTATTACAAAGAATCCCAATCTTGCAAGAATCCTGCAGGATAAAAAGTGTGCTTCTCGATTCTTTCTAGAATCTGAATAAACCTAAAGAAATATTGCAATTCCAGTTTCAAATTTCTGCCTTCATTTTGAACTGATTCAACCACTATGAACAGATCAGATTTTTTATTAAATTTATATTTCAGATCAGAAAGTTACACTTTAGAAATCAAATCAAAGAAGTTTCATATCCATAGAACACCTTCATTTCCACAAGAATCATACCCAAGTCACGATTGTGTATCCCCAAATTCTTCTCCATTGTCGCCTCTTTGGCTACCCCTACTTCTCAGAGCATGATGCTCTCCCATGTCCTCCTGGATGAGATCCTCGCTGCTATCCAGTATCCATGACACCTGTCACACCTTTGGCGTCGATCCATGCGTCTGTCACCACATCACTTTCCTTGCTCCGTGCCCACCGCTGGTCCCAGGTCAAGTCCTTTGCCTTCATCCTGAATGACGGGAGACCACTGTATCTTTGAATCCCCGATGGGCGCGGCAATTTATGCTCCCATCATCCCCATTCCTCATCACAGGTAGAAAGGAGAAGAGGAGGCCATGGCTTTCAGTCGCTAACAATCTGTATTTGTCTACAATCCAATAGAGGAGGGGTATCTTCGTCCTTCAATTTACAAAACGACAGTTACCATATTTCGTTAGATAGGGTCCTCGTTGTTACCAAATCGAGAGATAAGGTACCACATTGTTACTTTTGAAAGTTCGGGTATGTCTTTGAAATCGAGTGTATAGTTCAGGGACTTTTGTGTAATTTACTCTTCAAAAATTAATGTGTTGACATAATTTATTGATTGGCTATTTTTCTTGACCCTTGGATCCTTTTGTAGTTCTCTAGATATCAGTCTCCTTTCATGATATTTTGATATTAGCTCGTGTCATATTTAGATTTGAGATGGACATGTTGGTGGAATCTGTCAATGCAACTACTAAGCGGGTTGAGGATCTGTTGGAGAAGATGCAGGATTCTTCCAATAAGACTGGAAGCCCCATAAAAATTGAGAATTATCTCTCAGGTTTGCGTCCAATTTATAAATTTAGTTCAAATTTTTGAATGATTGGCATTATTTTTGGTTGCAAAATAGTGTCTGTTTTTGACTTTTTGGCATTTTAATACTCGCAGTCCTGAACTTGAGGTGTATTGAACGATTATATGGAGATCATGGACTTGAGGTCACGGATTTTTTGCAGAAAAATGCCTGGGTTGCATTGCCTGTAATTTTGACTCGTTTGAAACAGAAGCAAGAGGAGTGGTTTAGGCGTCGTGCTGAATTTAGAAAGGTTTGGACTGAAGTATATGCCAAGAATTACCATAAATCTCTCGATCACTGTAGTTTTTACTTCAAAGTGCATGATGTTAAGAACTTATGCAGGAAAGGTGATGCAATTTTACAGTTGGTTTATGTAATACATCGTTGATTTTCAGTTTTAAATCTACCAGTATTTTTTTTACTTGCAGCTCTATTGACCGAGATAGAAGATATAAATCGGAAGAAACAGGATGAGGATAACATGCTTGTGGCCATTACTGAAGGGAATCAGTGGCCCATTGTTTCTGCTATGGCATTCGATTTAAATGATTCAGATATTCATAATGATCTCTATGAGATTATTCAACACTCTTGCAGGGAGATCTGCTCATCAAGGGAACAGATGGATAAACTTATGAGTACTTGGACTGAATTTGTGGAACCATTATTAGGAATTCCTATGCAGCCTAAGAATTCAGAAGAAACTAAAGGTTCTGAAAAGTCAAAGACCTGGATTTCTCAAATTATACAAAAAGCTACTTCCAAGTCTGATAATGGGAATGCTGGGAACCTTCTCAACGAAGCTGGTGAAGAAGACACATTTGTTCAGGATGGAATAAATGTACAAATGGTGATGTTGGCAAGTAATGATGAAACTGATACCGAAGGTACTTTAATGAATACCGATCAAGCTTCCCTACAAACTGATAGCATCGATTCTACTTCGCTGCTCCAAAAAGTGCAGGTACCTACAACTATTAAAACATTAGGCGTTATAACCAGATTACCCCTACCAAAAATTTACATCATTATGCCTTTTCTATAAGATCAGAACAAGCCCTAGGTACAAACTGTAGCATAAACAGAATTGATTCCATATAAAAATAGGGATTTTTACACCCATAACCCTGAGTAATTTCACAATAACATTCATGACCCTACATAATTGTGAATTACATGAGAAACCCCGAGCAATGCTTAACTCTTACTGTAGAGATAGTTCGTAGTTTTATTATCTCTTTATGTAGTTTATCGTTATTTCTTTATCTTCTATAGACCTCTCTGTAATTTACCCTTTAGGTCTCTCCCTATATAAGAGAGCCTAGGGTTTTCTGAATAAGCATCTAAGACTCTTTTCCCAACATGGTATCAGAGCCGCCCTAGGGCTCTATACCCGCCGCCCCTCCTCTCTCCACCCGCCTCCCTCCCCTCGGCGCATCTCCGCGCGCCTAGCCCCAGCCCACCGCCTCCCCGGCTCGCCGCCAGCAACCCCCAGACGTCTCCAGCCCACCACCACCGCCTCCCCGACCGCCGCCAGGTCTCTAGCCCGTCGCCAGGCCGCCGCCTGCGACTCCCAGCGGTCCCAGCCCGTTGCCTGCGGGTCCCAACCCGCCGCCTGGGGGTCCCAGCCACTTCCTGCGGCTGTTGCTTGCTGCCGTAGGTCCCAACCAGTCGCCGTAGGGCTGTAAGCCTTCTCTAAGGCGTGCCCTAGTACTCTACTCGTCCGATATATGGGTTTGAGTGCGTAACGTCTACCTATGCACTCAAATCCGATGCAGTTGGTGTAGACATTCATCATTGTGTCTATATACCCGTGTTCTTCTCCAACGGGCAGTATGTCAGAATCGAAAGCCGATATACCCTCCACCGGCGCATTCAAAGGTCCTGCGCCAATAGTGAAGATGGACGGGTCTAACTATGAGCTCTGGGCTATGCAGTTCATGAGTCTCATGAAGTCTAATGGTAAGAAACACATTCTTACCGAGGATGAGCCTGCAGAGAAGACAGGAATCTATGCCTCATGGGAGGCTGATGACGCCTACGCGAAGGTCTGGTTGTCCGGTACATTGACGATGGAGATTGCGAACGACGTCCTCCATCAGCCCACTGCCAAGGCCATGTGGGACATTCTTGCCGCTACATATTTGCAGGTGCGAAATGAGACAAAGATGTTGCAGCTTCAGCATGCCATTTTCACAATGAAACAGAGCGGCAGACCTCTCCATTCCCTATACACATCCCTAAGAGGGATGTTTGAGAAGTTATACAGTACCATTCCTCTCACTGCTACTCCTGAACAGCAGAAGACGTTTCGGAATGCCACCATGGTGGGCGTTCTACTTGCGGCCTTGATCCTGAGTACGATGCCGCCCGGTCCCAGATCCTAGCTGATGCAGTTATTCCTCCAGTGGAGGATGTTTACAGAAGGCTCAGTCGCATTCCAGTTTCCTCCAGCTCTTCTACTCCACCCCCATCTGCGATGGCAGTCTCGCGTGGGAGAGGTGGACCGCCTTCTGGTCGTGGTCGTGGACGTGGCCGTGGACCCCAGGGAAGAGGTGGTCGCTTCAGTCAGACATGCTCCTATTGTCACCGCACAGGACACTCAGAGGACACATGCTATTCTAAGCATGGATTTCCAGCATCGGCACGTGTTGCAGAGCACTCCCAGTCTCCACTGCCTTCTACTGCAGATAATCGATTTGACGAACTTGTGGCCCGTCTCCGAGATATTATGCCACATGCTTCTGGTGATTTGTCTGGTGGTTCCTCAGATATTGCTGCCACTGCCTCTGCCAGTTCATCCGCCGTTGCAAGCACCTCAGGTAGATCTACTGCATTCACAACACCTCATGATGTATCTGACTGGATTATCGATTCCGGAGCCACACATCATCTCTGCCGAGATAGAGGTAGATTATAGGCCTACAGGGACATTCCTCCCCGCCGTTCAGTGCAGATAGCAGATGGTACCCATTCGCCCCTTGTTGGACAGGGGGAGGTCTTCCTATCCTCCACTTTGCAGTTACAGAACGTCCTGCATGCTCCTGAGTTCTCAATGAATTTGCTATCTATTAGTCAGATTACGAAGGATTTGAATTGTCGTGCTATATTTGACCTGTCTTCTCTCTTTTTTCAGGACATACTCACGGGCAAGGTGATTGGCTGTGGCTCTGAGCAGAATGGTTTATATCGACTGGTTCGGGATTCCTACGCTGGCGTCTCCTCTCATTCTGATGGACCAGTCTCTCCGTACATTTGGCATCTCCGGTTTGGTCACCTTCCACTTCAGAAAATGCGCCATCTTGTGCCTCAGATCTCTCCTAGTTCGTCGTTTCGATGTGAAGCGTGTCAGTTGGGAAAGCATCACAGGTCGAGCTTCCCACGTCGTCTGAGTCGGAGCAGTAGCTCCCCTTTTGAGTTGTTACATATAGATATATGGGGTCCGAGTCGTGTTCCCGATCATCAGGGGTGCAGGTTTTATCTTGTGGTAGTGGATGATTTCTCTCGTGTGTCATGGGTCTTTCTTTTGAAAAATAAATCTGAAGCAGGAAATGTGATCAAGAATTTGATTAATGAAGTGCACTATGTTTTTTCTTCCTCTGTCAAATATGTTCGGATGGATAATGCCCTTGAATTTTGTACACGCTCACTTTCACAATTCCTTTCATCAAAGGGTATTATTCACCAAACCACTTGTGCATATACCTCACAACAAAATGGTGTGGCGGAGAGAAAGCATCGCCATCTCTTAGATATTACTCGAACACTGTTGATTCAGAGTTGTGCCCCTATTTCATTCTGGGACGATGCTGTTCTTACGACTTGTTATCTGGTCAACCGAATGCCATCCTCAGTTCTTGGTGAGAAGATACCTATGTCCCTTATTTTTCCAGACAAGGAGTTATTTTCACTGACTCCACGTGTCTTTGGTACTGTGGCTTTCGTGCATCGTCTATCTTCTGGACTTGACAAACTCTCTCCTAGAGCAGTCAAGTGCGTCTTTGTTGGTTATTCCAGGATTCAGAAGGGCTATCGGTGTTATGATCCTGCAACTAAGAGGTACTTCGTGAGTGCTGATGTCACTTTCTTTGAGTCTGTCATGTATTTCTTCTCTCTTGCAGGTGACAGAATGGTACCATCCACTACCACTGATGATATCTATGTTCCTCCACCACCTACATTGAGTACACTTGAGTCGTCCCCTGTGCCCGTCTCCACGCCAGCACCACCTCCACCACCTCCACCTCCACCCATTCCACGGCCTATCATATCACCGTTACCTAAATTCTATACACGCCGGTCAGGTCTTGCTCAGACTACACAACAACCGATCATCATGCCTCAGGTTTGTTCAGATGACATTACTACTGACGGGTCAGGTTTGGTACATGTGCAGGATCCTTCAGTACATGCAGACACTAGCCCATCCAGTACATCAGATGATGATCTTGATGTTCCGATTGCTATTCGGAAGCAGATGAGGCAATGTGCCTCGTATCCATTTGCTTCACAGGTTTCTTTTCACTGTCTCACTGGTGATTTTCAGAGTTTTGCCACAACCTTGTCTTCCGTGGATATACCACGGACATACCAGGAAGCTTTGCAGAATGAATGCTAGAGATTAGCAATGGAAGAAGAAATGAGGGCCTTACAGTCTCGTGGCACATGGTCTTTGGTCCCTGCACCTTCTGATACATCCGTTGTGAGCTGTAAATGGGTCTTCACTGTCAAATATCATGCAAATGGCACGTTGGATAGATACAAAGCACGCTTGGTCGCCCGTGGGTTTACACAAACCTACGGTGTGAATTACATGGATACTTTCTCTCCAGTGGCGAGACACTCAACACTTCGTATTCTCTTATCTGTTGCTGTGGTACGTGATTGGAGCATATCTCAACTAGATGTCAAGAATGCCTTTCTGTACGGAGACTTACAGGAGGAAGTCTACATGCAGCAGCCACCTTGGTTTACTGCTGAGGGGGAGAAGCAGATGGTCTGTAGACTTCACAAGTCGATATATGGCCTCAAACAGAGTCCGAGAGCATGGTTCCAGAAGTTGTCTAACCTGATTGAGCAACAGGGATTCAAGAGGTCAAATGCCGATCACTCATTGTTTGTCCAGAAGTCATCGGCAGGTACAGTTGTCATTATGGTCTATGTGGATGATATTCTTGTTACAGGAGACGATGTTCAGGGCATAGAGAGGGCGAAGGCATTCCTAGGCCGTCAGTTCGTTACAAAGGATCTTGGAACCCTAAGATATTTTCTGGGGTTGGAATTTGCAAGGAATGCACAAGGCTTGGTGATGACACACCAGAAGTATATTACAGACTTCCTGATTGAGACTGGCATGGATGGGTGCAAACCATCAAGTATTCCCATGGACCCCAGCATGAAGCTGTATGATGGTGATACAGATGAAGTAGATAAGAGGAGATATAGAGAAATGGTTGGAAAACTCCTCTACATTACCATTACTCGTCCAGACATTGCATTTGCAGTTAGCAGGGTGAGTCAATTTATGGAGCAGCCAAGACAGGTTCACATGGATGCTATACACATGATACTGAGGTATCTAAAGTCTTCTCCAGAGTCAGGGCTGCTATTCAGAAAGGGCACAGACTTATCCGTCTGAGCGTGTGTAGATGCAGATTATGCAGGATGTCCTAAGGACCGAAAATCAACCTCAGGGTTTGCAGTGTTTGTTGGAGGCTCTTTGGTTTCTTGGAAAAGCAAGAAACAAACTGTTGTGGCAAGGTCCAGTGTCGAATCCGAATATAGGGCCATGGCTCAAGCCAGCACGGAAATGATGTGGGTTCGTTCAGTACTAGAAGATCTACATGTAGCTGTGCCCCTACCTATGAAGCTCCAGTGTGACAATCAGGCAGCATTGTTTATTGCCAACAATCCAGCTTTCCATGAAAGGACCAAGCATATTGAAGTTTGACTGCCATTACACGAGGGACTTGATCCAGAGAGGATTGATATCTACTGCACATGTGAGCTCAGGAGATCAGACAACAGATGTATTCACCAAGCAACTGCTCAGAGGACCGTTTCAGAGATGTTCATCCAAGCTGAGCATGATAGATATCTATGCTCCACCTTGAGGGGGAGTGTAGAGATAGTTCGTAGTTTTATTATCTCTTTATGTAGTTTATCGTTATTTCTTTATCTTCTATAGACATATCTGTAATTTACCCTTTAGGTCTCTCCCTATATAAGAGAGCCTAGGGTTTTCTGAATAAGCATCTAAGACTCTTTTCCCAACACTTACATAACATAACCCCGTGTTACATTCTGTTTGGGATTTCCGTTATATTTGACAGAGCTCATTCTTATTTATAAAATATGCCATCCTCTTTTTCATGCCCGCCTCTCTCCTCCCTGCTCGAAGCAGCCATTGCCGATCCTCCTCCGTCGAAGCCCCCGCCCCCACCCTGCTGAGCCTTCCCCTTCATCCGCGCAGCTGCCGATCCTCCCCTGCTCGACCCTCCTCCCCCCAGAGAAGCTCTCCTCTAAGCTACCCCCTGTCACCTGCTCGAAGCTCCCCCTCCCCCGCTTCTCCCATGTTCGAAGCCGCTGCACCCGCCGCCGAGCCTCCGCCCCCCCGCCCGCTCGCCCGTGTCGATGACCTGCTCCGAAGCCCCCGAGCCTTCCCCTCCATCCACGCCGCTGCCGATCCTCCCCTGCTCGACCCCCCCTTTCCCCCGGGTCCGCCCGCCCGATGAACCTGCTCGAAGCTCCCCCTTCCCCGCTTCTCCCATGCTCGAAATCGTTGCACCCGCTGTCGAGCCTCCCCGCGCCGATGATCTGCTCGAAGCCAACCCTAGTAGCTGTCCTCGAAAGTCCCCCCTCCCCGGCTCGCCAGTAGCTCTCCTCGAAACCCCCCCCCCCCCCCGTCCCACGCGCCGACCCTTCCCTACCCTCGAAGACCCCCGCCGAGCCTTCTCCTCTTCCGCGCCCACGAGCACTTGACGAAGGACCCCCCATCCCACCAGCGAGCCCCCTACTCCCCACACGGCCTGCAACGACCCCCCACTCCTGCCCGAAGCCAGCGCCCTCGCCATCACCATCCACCTCCTCGAAGCTTCGAAGCCCTCTGCAATGGCCCCACTCCCCACCGATCTGCCTGAAGCTCGAAGCCCCTTCGAAGCCCTCCCCCCACCGACCTACAACAACCCTCCCACGTCGTTGCCCCTCCTCGAAGCTCCCGTGCCCTGCTTGAAGCCCACAGTCATTTATTTATTTTCCTTGCATTTTTTTATTTTGGCTAATCTCAGCCGTTAGATCATAGATTCGTTAGATATACTCACTCATATGGTTGAGTTAACATATTAAACTAACAGAGGGTTATGAGTGTGAGACAGAGTGATTATCCGGGGTTTCTCGTGTAATTCGTGATTATGTAGGGTTATGAATGTTATTGCGAAATTACCCATTGTTGGAGGTATGTAACTAGCACATTTGTTTCGGCACAGTAATATTGGCTCTATTATGCTCCTGATGAAATCAGTTTTGCCACCTAATTTCAATCAATTTATTATATATTTCCTCCACATATACATATATCTGTATATGAAATTAGAACACATTTATTCTTATCCAAAATATGATGCTCTTCCAATAACTTATCACTTAGTTCCTGAGAGTGTTGGTTATTTTGGTTATTTTTTCATCCTGATATTTTTTATGTTTGTGTTAGAGTTATTAGATTTACATTTATGTTTGTAACTCTTCGGATTCCACAACTACCCGTGACCCTTCGGGTTCCGTAACCCTCTGTGACCCTTCGAGTTCCATAACCCCCCGTGACCTCTCGGGTTCCATAACCCTTGTCCTTTCTAGGGTTTTCTCTCTATATAAGAGGCACTACCTCTATGGAATAAACATCTCATCCATTCCTCTTCTCAACATGGTATCAGAGCGACGGTCCTAGATCGGAGCCTTATATTAATTCGCCACCACCACCAGCCCTCTATCCGTCGACAAGGAGAGAGGGCTGGACCTACTACATCGCTCATGGATTCGATGGTCCCGCGCAAGGCAGTCTGAGTCCCCAGCAACACTAGCTGCTACCTCCCGAGGCTGCAGCAGCTCCAGTCGCAACTCCTGCGTCGTCGGCACTGCCTGGAGCCCCCCCTCCAACAACCATTGCTTCACCACGACTTGTTTCTCCCAACTTGATGTTCCATACTCTTTATTCTATCAAGTATGGGAGAAAGGGGGATCCAAAGATGATTCTTCAGAACGTTTGTTGCCCTACCATGACTAACATACCGACACTCCAGACTACTACTCAGATCATCCGTCTTCATCGAACATCGACTTCTTCGTCAGGGCGTATACTTCTTCTTTTACGACCCGACTACTACTCCGTATTGGACTTCTTCTACAGCGATTGTTCTCTAGGCACGACAGAGATATGTTCTGGTGACCTGCAGGCACGACAGAGATACGTTCCGGTGACCTGATATCGCAGCGACTCTACAGGCATGGCAGAGAGATGTTGCGGTGACCTGAAAGCCGCAGACCCGTCCTCGAACGAGGTCTTTTACCAACAGCAGACATATGTTCTTATGATGCATCGTGTGAAGATGTGGTGTATACTTTTTCTTTTTGTTACAAGCTACAGCTTTCTCATCTCCAGCTTGAGGGGGAGTGTTAGAGTTATTAGATTTACATTTATGTTTGTAACTCTTCGGATTCCACAACCACCCGTGACCCTTCGGGTTCCGTAACCCTCTGTGACCCTTCGAGTTCCATAACCCCCCGTGACCTCTCGGGTTCCATAACCCTTGTCCTTTCTAGGGTTTTCTCTCTATATAAGAGGCACTACCTCTATGGAATAAACATCTCATCCATTCCTCTTCTCAACAGTTTGTATTCCTGCAATTTGTGCATGGTGTGGAAATGGTACTTTTATGTTTTGGAAGGATGATGGGACAAAAAGGGAAACCTTTTGTGACCCATTTTGAAGGGTCTTTACAATTGCATCGGATTATGATCTCTCTATGGCTGAGGTTTGGTCGGGGGGACTTGGATCCGTAATTTTACTATTGGATTCTTGGAGCAAGGGATGCCTGGATTTCTCAATTTGAGAAACCTTCTTAATGATGTTGAGGGCCCATTTGGTAGTCATAACCCTTGGGAGTGGTGTAAGGGCTCTTCACATTGAGTAAAGCGTATATAGCCCTCTATGCCCTTAAGTTTTCATATCATAGTTTGATCTAAAGGAAAACTACAAGATTATTTGGTCTTCTAACCTACTACTTCAGAATAAGGTCTTCATTTGGTTGTTGAGGAGGGCTCAAGTGATTTTTTAGGGAAAAAGGTAAGACGTCAATAAAACCCCTACACATCAGCTTTTATATATTTAAGTAAACTATCACATTTACATGGACCAAAAAGTGTGTAATCTTTTTGCATGTTCAAATACATTCTCCATATACAATTGTTTCCCTTCGGAATATAGAACCATTCTAAGCCACCCACAAGGACCACGCGATGGTAGCCACCCAAACTTTGGTCGGATCGTCCCCATCGCCAAACATGTCCGTGGAGCTAGAAATCACCCTACACCACTGCCACTACTCTCTCTACATTCTCCGTAGCCCATAACTCCCTAGCAACTGGGCAAGCAAAGAAAACATGCTCGGCACTCTCCTCTGCCCAATCCACACCGCGCACAAGTGCCATCAGAACCATGAAAAAATAGTGCTCTTCTATCCCTTGTCATTAGACGTTTCCATCATAGCAACCATATGAAATTTTGGATTCGCAAAGGTACCTTCCAGTGCCATAAATTAATGAATCGATCCAAGATCAATGTCTGATATTAACTCTCCCGTCGATAGAGGGCCATATAGGCCTTCGATACCGTGAACCACCGATCCGCCCATGACCAACTTTCAACATACCCATCCATCCCACAACCAGATGGCAGTGCCTTAAGCAAAAGAATGAAATCCATATCACCGATCAGACAATTCAGTACGAAAGGGAGGTATCCAGCTACCACTCTCCCAACAGTCTCTGAACGATACCTCTGTATTATCTGTCAACGCGTAAAGACGCGAGAAGCGGTCCCTTTAGGGGTCCTGACCTGTCCAGTCATCTCTCTAAAATCTAAAATGATGACCATCTTCTGAAACATGATTAAAAACGATACATACGGGAGAACGTAACGAATCCCTTTCCAAAAGTTGGATGGCCACAAAATACCCAAACTGTCTCTGAGGGATTAATCGAAATCCCGTAAATAGAACACAACATTCTGCACAGTAAGTTAGTCTCTCCTCCCCAAATTCGGATCACCCACTTCGACAGCAGTGCTCGATTCCTCGTCTTCATATTGCAGATCCTCGGGCACCATCTTCCCTTTCCAGCATATCGATCTTCCACCCAACAATTGGCATCCCCTGTAAATCTCCACTCGGGGCCAGGAAAAACATCTCATGATCACCTCAAGCTTCCCCTTTACCTCGACAGGTAGGAGGCATGATGAGAGAAAGAAATTGGGATAGTTGAGAGGATTGCTTTCAGCAAAATTCAGCGACCACCTCGAGATAGATATGCATCATGCCAACTCTCCAGCTTCTTCTCCAGTAGTCTCACAGCATACCACCCCCCCTCCATCGCAAAAGGCACAGCAGTAGACTTTGCATGATTAATTATCAACCCAGAACCATCCCAAAAATCTCAAGAACTGTGGTTATACCCTGCACTTCGACCATGCCACCCTCCACAGAAAATAGTATCAACCACATACTGTAGAGTGGGAATCAAAATCTCACTAGCTTGGAAACCATAAAGGAATCCTCCCGTACTAGCCCTCACCACCATCCTAGCTAGGATATTTACTACTACCACAAACAACAAGGCTACAAGCAAACACCCTTTCCTCATGCCCATTGTGGCTGATAGAAGCTCCCCTCCTGTCAGCCATTCACCAACATTGCATAAGAGGTTGTCGTCATACACCTTTCCATCCATGCAATCCACTTGCTTGGGAAGCCCTTAAGGTATAGGGACACCCATATGAACCGCCAATCTACCCATTCATACACCTTCTAGAAGTACACCTTTCATAGTAGACCTTTAGTCCTTTTCCTCTGCTAGTGCGCCACAACCTCAGAAACCTGAACCACCCCATCTATCATATGCCATCCTTGAATGAATGCCGTCTGGGTAGGATCGATGATAGAGCCAAGCACCGCTAGTAATCTATTGGTAAGCACCTTTGCCACAATCAAATAAACAACATTCGATAATAGAATAGGGCGCAAGTCCTCGACGTGCCTCACACCGTTCTTCTTTGGCAAAAGGAACAGAAGTTAATGGTTTAGCTGCTCGAACCCACCATTCATCTGCCACAGCTCCTCCATCGCCTCCAGCACATCCCGACCCACCGGTTTTCATAAACTCCTAAAAGAAGAAGACCGGGAAACCATCTGGTCCAGGTGACCCCTCCCCATTCAGATCATGCATTGCCCGATTGACCTCAGACAACAAGAAAAGACGCATCAACTCCTCGGACTGCACGATATACCTCGACCCAGTCATCTCACACACATCTAGGTTGACTCAAGACGCCTACTAATCTCCAAGAAGTACCTTCTCACAGCCTCCCCGATAGGGCGGTCACCAACAAGAACCTCACACTCCATCTAAATCGAGTATAAGAAGTTTCGCCTCCTACAATCATTGGCCATTGCATGGAAGCACCTGGTGTTCTCATCTCCCTCCTTCAGTCATTTCTGCCTCGATCGTTGCCTCCATTCTATCTCCCGTTTCTTGTCCTCCAAAAAAACCTTGTTATTTTCATGCCTTGTTGCAAGCTCCTCCTCCTACAACTCCCTGAAATCCTCAATCTGATAAAAGCACTCAACCTCAGCCTTTGCAACGTCTTCCTCTGTTCACGATTCACCCTGAACTCCCGCCTGAACTGAGTACACATGCAACGTAAGGCTCTAAGCTTCTCATCCATCCTTCGGGAAGTCGACCCCACCACCTTAGTATCTTGGCAGCACACTGACTTTCTCTTGGAAACCCTCCGCAAGTATCCAGGCATGCTCAAAGCGAAAAATGTCACCCGGATGTCTTCCATCTACTAAGTTTCAACAAATGGGATTATGATCCAAATGCACCTTGAGTAAGGCCAACACAAATCCCAAAGGAAACCACTCCAACACACCAATCAAACCTAGAACGCAATCCATGCGAGTTCGAGAGATTAGGAGTAACTGGATGACTCAAGTGATGTTATTTGTCTGAGATGTTAGGAGTAACCAGATAACTTGGGACACATTTTCTTCTTTTGTGCTTTCCCTAGGGATATTGGGAATAAATTGGAATTAATAGTTTGGTACTGAACTAGGTCAACCTTGATGCATCTAGCTTTAGACTTCGCTTAGAAATGCATGCTCTATCTCTTGGTCAAGGAGTATGCGGCCTCTTGCTATTTTATGGGCAGGGCTTGTAATGGTGTAGTGTTCATGCATGTGTATTTGTCTATAGATTGTTTGATAAGACTCTTTTTTAGGCTTGGTCCTTGTAGTTTGGTTTGTGGTTTCATTAAATCTCTTAGGTTTGTCCAACCTCTGACCTACACGTTTTTTGGCTTAAAAACCAAAGCGACAATTGAAAAAGTACACAAATGGTGGCAAACGAGGAGTAGAATTGTAACTTGGATCTCTAAATTTGAAGATCCAAATGCATGCAGCAACAGGAGGGCTTCCATGAGATTTTGGACATAAGCTATTGGCTACTTTTGGAGAAGCACATGAGCTAACCAAGAGCTCCAGTAGGAGGCCCAAATCTTTGAAATGGGCAACAATTTGAAATGGGAGGAGCTACAGCAGCAGGAGCTGTTTGGTAGTGGCTCCAGTTGAAGCAGAGGGGAGCAGAAGCTCCACTTTGTTGGAGCTCCAGCAGGTGCTTCAGATTGGAAGAGGAGCAACAACCTTGGAGGCAGCAAGAGGCAACAACTAATGCATGGAGAGCTGCTTGCAGCAGCTTGAGTCTAGTTGGAATGAAAGCCGCTGCATGGACTCCTCGGCTGGAAAATTGGGAGATGAAATTTGGGGAATTTGGGCTCCTTCTCGGTTGAAATTTGGGAGAGATTTGAGAAAAATGAGAGGTATAAATAAGGGGAGAAGAGGGGTCTTTTGTTGCTATGTGGGGGGAAGAGAGAAGGCCTAAGTGTTGGAACCCGTTTTTCTGCTTGAATTTTTGAATAATTTTTTTTATTTTTTAAACTTTTATCTCTCTCTTTTCTTGAAATACCAAAGTCATAAGTATTTCCACATTGAATCTCCGATTCAGATAATCAATAACTCGTTTCGACGGTCTATGAATGATGATCAAACAATATATTTTTTATACTTTTCTGATCCAAGATGGATACAGAAGTTGTCAAACTACGGTCTTGATTTTTGATCGAATTTTTGTGACTTATATGATCAAAAGATATCTTATTGACAAACGATCGATTTTGTTGATTTTGTTTCGTCGACACAAATTTTCTGGTGGTCTCAAATTATTTTTACGATTTTTGATTGTGTTATGGCTTTTCTGATGGTACGCTTTATGATGTAATCGATTTTTGATCGATTGATTTCAAATAAAATTTAACTTATGATATATGGATCAATTCAGATCATTTAATATTGATCGATAGTTTTATGGGATCATATGGACCCTAATCAGGTCGGATTCGGGTTTTTCGGATTCACGTGTCACAAATATAAAAACATCAAAGGGATTCTTGTCCTCGAGACTCAGGTCAATGTCACTATATGTTTTATTTGAGCTTCATCTTGTCATAAAAACCTCAAAGGTTTTTGAACCCATAAAAATCTCAATGAAAAAATTAAGCGATATTCTTTCAATATATATAATTAAGTAGGCTTGTTTTGACAATTACCTGAAAAGAGCTTCAGGTATTGTTCCCCGCTTATCTGCTTTAGTCTCCCATGTTGCCTCTTCGGTACCATGTCAGTGCCATAACACCTTGACTTGGGGAATCTCTTTGTTGCGAAGCTTCTTTACAACGCTGTCGAGTATCTACACTGGCCTCTCCTCGTATGTCAAGGCATCCTCCATGTCAAGATTCTCGTAGCTGATGACGTGTCGAGGGTCGTGCATGTACTTCATTGGGTTGGATATATGAAAAACTTCATGTATGCCTGATAGATGTGGAGGAAGGGCTACTCGACAGGTCACCTTCTCTACACGAGCAACGATCTCAAATGGTCCAACCTATCGTGGCGCTAACATGCCACGAACACCAAATCTCTTTACTCCCTTCATGGGAGATACTCATAGGAACACCCAATCTCCCACCTGTATTTTCAGGAATTTCATTACTATGAGAGATTAAGTTGAGTATTAAAAGGTCATATCTGAAATGGATTAAGAGAAGATAATTAGATTACCTGAAAATCCAAATCTCTTCTATGATGGTTTGCATAGCTCTTCTAGTGGCGTTGTGCCATCAGAAGCTTCCGCCTCACAAGATTAACAACCCTCGCAGTCTCCTCCAAGAGATCTACGGAGTAAAGAGCATGGTCACCTACCTCACGCCAACTGAGAGGTGCGAGACATCTCCGCCCATATAGGGCTTCGAATGGTGCCATGCCAATACAGGAATGATTGTTGATGTATGTGAACTCATGGAAGGTCGTATCAGCGATATATCGGCGATATATCATCGATATATTGGTTCCGACAGACCTCCCATCTCGACCGTGCAACGTGCAGGAGCTCCTAATTTCCTTCTTCCTTTGCATTTTGAGGTGAGATCTTATCTTATTTGATGTATAAAAATAGGAAATTAGTTAGGGATTTTGTTCAAGGTGGTTATTTGATGCGTAATCTCCTTTTTATGTAACATTTGGAGTAAACCACTTGATATTCTATTGCTTTTATTCATGTAGTTTGGGCCTTTTGATTTTTGTGTAGTTATTAAGTGATGTTATGGATGAATGGAGTCGGATCTAAGACTTAGGAAATATGATTTCATGGTGATTTTTGTTAATAAAGGTGTGTAATTAATTAAATCCGAAAAAATATATATACATTTTAATGAGATTTTTGTTCTCATGTAATTTGGGGCTTTTGATTTTTGTTGAGTTATTAAGTGATGGTATGGATGAATGGAGTTGGATCTCATGTTTTAGACTTAGGAAACATGATTTTATAATGATTTTTGTTAACAAAAGGTGTTAATTAATTAAATCCGAAAATAAAAAATAGATCTACAATTTAATGAGATTTTTTGTTCATGTAATTTGGGGCTTTTGATTTTTATGTAGTTATTAAGTGATGTTTTGGATGAATGGAGTTGGATCTCATATTTTAGACATAATAAACATAATTTCATGATGATTTTTGTTAACAAAAGGTGTGTAATTAATTAAATCCAAAAATAAAAAAATAGATCTACAATTTAATTAGATTTTTGTTCATGTAATTCGGGGCTTTTGATTTTTGTGTAGTTATTAAGTGATGTTATGGATGAATAGAGTTGGATCTCATGTTTTAAAATTAGGAAACGTGATTTCATGGTGATTTTTATTAACAAAAGGTATGTAATTAATTAAATTCAAAAAATAAAAAAAATAGATCTACAATTTAATGAGATTTTTGTTAATATAGTTTGGGACGTTTGATTTTTATGTAGTTATTAAGTGATATTATGGATGAATGTAGTTGGATCTCATGTTTTAGACTTAGGAAACATGATTTCATGGTGATTTTTATTAACAAAAGGTATGTAACTAATTAAATCCGAAAATTAAAAAAAATAGATCTACAATTTAATGAGATTTTCGTTCATGTAATTTGGGGCTTTTAATTTTTGTTGAGTTATTAAGTGATGTTATGGATGAATGGAGTTGGATCTCATGTTTTAGACTTAAGAAACATGATTCCATGGTGATTTTTGTTAACAAAAGGTATGTATGTGTCATTAATTAAATTCGAAAATAAAAAAAATAGATGTACAATTTAATGAGATTTTTGTTCATGTAATTTGGGGCTTTTGATTTTTGCGTAGTTATTAAGTGATGTTATGGATGAATGGAGTTGGATCTCATGTTTTAGACTTAGGAAACATGATTTCATGGTGATTTTTGTTAACAAAAGGTGTGTAACTAATTAAATCTGAAAATTTAAAAAAATAGATCTATAATTTAATGAGATTTTTGTTCTTGTAATTTGGGGTTTTTGATTTTTGTTGAGTTATTAAGTGTTGTTATGGATGAATGGAGTTGGATCTCATGTTTTAGACTTAGGAAACATTATTTTATACTGATTTTTGTTAACAAAAGATATGTAATTAATTAAATCCGAAAATAAAAAAATTAGATCTACAATTTAATGAGATGTTTGTTCATGTAATTTGGGGCTTTTGAATTTTGTGTAGTTATTAAGTGATGTTATGGATGAATGCAGTTGGATCTCATGTTTTAGACTTAGGAAACATGATTTCATGGTTATTTTTGTTAACAAAAGGTGGGTAACTAATCAAATCCGAAAATAAAAAAATAGATCTACAATTTATTGAGATTTTTGTTCATGTAATTTGGGGCTTTTTATTTTTGTTGAGTTATTAAGTGATGTTATGGATGAATGCAGTTGGATCTCATGCTTTAGACTTAGGAAACATGATTTCATGGTTATTTTTGTTAACAAAAGGTGTGTAGCTAATCAAATCCGAAAATAAAAAAAATAGATCTACAATTTAACGAGATTTTTGTTCATGTAATTTGTGGCTTTTGATTTTTTTTGTAGTTATTAAGTGATGTTATGGATGAATGTAGTTGGATCTCATGCTTTAGACTTAGGAAACATGATTTCATGGTGATTTTTGTTAACAAAAGGTGTGTAGTTAATTAAATCCGAAAATAAAAAAATAGATCTACAATTTAATGAGATTTTTGTTCATGTAATTTGGGGCTTTTGATTTTTTTTGTAGTTATTAAGTGATGTTATGGATAAATGTAGTTGGATCTCATGTTTTAGACTTAGGAAACATGATTTCATGGTGATTTTTGTTAACAAAAGGTGTGTATGTGTAATTAATTAAATCCGAAAATAAAAAAATAGATCTACATTTTAATGAGATTTTTGTTCATGTAATTTGGGGCTTTTGATTTTTGTATTTTTTTTCAGATTTCATCTGTATACAACAAATCAAGATCATGGTACACTCCAGTTCAGACTCTGATGGTTCTCGTGGACAGTTGGACTTGGACGATGGAGAGATTGGTCGGAAGTATACCGCCGCTCCAGATGACAACAAAACGAAACCACAGTGCAACTTCTGTGGGAAGAGGTTGGGAGGAGGGGACATTACTAGACTGAAGCACCATCTTGTTGGCAACAATAAAAATGTTGCCAAGTACACTAGTTGTCCAAAAGACTTGAGGAGTTGGTGAAGACCAGCATGGAGGGGAAAATGGAGAAGGATGTAGAGAGGTCCAGGTGGAATGAACAATTCAAAGAATTCATGTTTGAGAAGAAGTTCAATGTCCTCACAGATTAAGACGACGACGACTTTGTCTACCCCGATGACGTTCGGACTGTAGCGAAGATGAGGGCATACAGGAGGGCGACAAAAGAGTCCATGAGGAGCGAGTTTGAGAGGAGAGAACTCAGTGGTGCATGTGGCGGCTTCTCTGGTGCCGGTGGCAGTGGGAGTGGTTCTGGAGTTGCACCAGTACCACCGCCCACTAAGAAACACAAGGGGAAGGGACAAGAACCATTCTTGATGAGGAGTGGGTCCATGCAGTATAAGCCAAGCAAGGATCCGAGGCAAAAGACAGTGAAAGGGGATGTTCACCAATGCACAGGAGAGAGTGGGCAAGGCCATCGACAAGCTCTTCTTTGAGGAGAGCATCCCAGTCCACGTCGCTAGTAGACCTTTTCTACAGCACGCCATTGATGAGATCGCCACAGCAGGAACGATAGTGAATGCTCCCACTGCCAAGGAGTTGATGAACAAGTATCTTGAGCAGGAGGAGGAGATGAACGAGTACATCTCCGAGCTGAGGATGAGATGGCCAGAGTACGACGTGATGCTGATATGTGATGGCTGGACAAGCTATACGAAGAAGCAGATCATCAACTTTCTCGTTTACTACGAGCGTAAGATCATTTTTCTTAAATCCGTTGATGCATCTGAACAGTTGAATGACTACAGGTACCTTCTGAAGTAGATGAAGGGCGTCATTAAGGACGTTGGGAAAGAAAACATTGTACAGATTATCACGAACAATGGCAGCAACTTCAAGAAAGCATGTGAAACGATAATGAAGTTTAGCACTACGAATTTTTTTTGATACTATGTGCTGCGCATTGATAGATCTTATTCTAAAGGACTTCGGTAAGAGGAAGCTCGTCACAAAGGTGATGGAGCAAGCACGAACGATTACGACTTTCATTTACAACCATTCCAAAGTGTTGGCTTTGATGAGGCGGACGTGTAATGATGAGATGGTGAGGCCTGGCATCACACACTTTGCAACCAATTTTATAGTGTTGCAAAGCCTCAAACAACACAAGACAAGGTTGAAGACCATGTTTGCCAAGGTGAATGGTTCGAGTACCCAGAAGCTTGGACCGAAGGATGACGGAGGGTGGAGATAATCATCAATGATCTCCACTTCTGGGATGACGTGACAAGGGTCATGAAGATAATGGAATCGGTTGTTTCTGCACTGCTTATCGTAGATGGGGATAAGAAGCCAACTATGAGAGTGATCTATGAGACAATGCACTGCATGAGGGAGAATGTTAAAGAAGCAGTTGGGAGAGGATTTAAAGCATGGTTGGACATCATAGATGAATGATGGTCCAAGATGCTCTCACATCCTCTTCACAAGGTTGGTATGTATTATCGAATAAATCTTTTTTATCCATTTTGGTAAGCATTTTAGAAGGATTAAAATTTGATAATTGTTCATCTCCAACATATTACTTGAATCCGAATTACAAATACAAGAACAATCTTGGTATAAATGCTGACCTTCTAGCCATTGTACAAGTTGTGGTGGAGAAGCTCGTCAAGGAAGAGAAGGCTCAAACCCCGTACATGAATGAGGTAATTTTGATTGTATAATGTACAATCTATAGTCGCCTTGAGTGAGTTTAAAATAATTTTGAGGCACAAACTTTTTTATGACTTAAAGTTTTAAATAATGTGCAGATCAAATACTTTAGGGATGCTTTGGGTTCTTTCGGTAGAATTACCGCGGTTAATGGACGAGGCAATACTCTTCCTGGTAAGGATTAATCCGAAAAAGTCTATTGATTGTGATGTAAAACAATTTTACTATTATTGATTTATCTCTTTTACATTTTCCGCAACCGAATTGTGTTTACTGTATGGGATGGAAGCTCCCAACCTACGGAAAGTGGCAGTGAAAGTATTGTCCCAAACCGCATCTGCCGGTGGCTGTGAGAGAAACTGGAGCACATTCAACTTGATCGATTCGAAGAGACGGACCAAGTTGGGAGAACAAAGGCTCCACGATCTTGTTTTTGTGCACTAAAACTTGAGGTTGAAGCTGAAGCATGCGAGGGGCATGAAAAGAGGGCTACACAAACCACGCCGATCTTGCATATATTTTCAAGATGCACGACGATGATGCAAATGAAGATGTTCTGCAGAGGTGGTTAGATTCCAACGGTGCTCCACTGCTCGATCAACCGGGAGGCAGGCCGAATCAGAATATAAGCCAACAAATGGGAGCAGATGTTGGTGACAACATGACCAGATCTGGGCGAATCACAGACCCTTTTGGAGGGGTGGAGCTTGATGCGATTGTGGACGTCATTCTCTCCATTGGGTCGAAATCCAAATCAAAAGTAGACAGTAGGAGCGATGATGATGATGATGATGATGATGTTGTTGTTGGTGGTCGTGGTGGATCAGGCGATGAGAAGACATATTCAGGGGGTTCAGGGTCAGAAGGGGGTGGTCGTTGACCACATGATGATACAAGATTCGAGTCAGGGCGAAAATACATGCAGCGACATAGAAACATACATGGGCAGTTTGTTCCAATCCGAGTCCAAGACCTATGGATTACGATGCATACAGACGACGTAGCCATCGTCCTACAGATAGCTAAATGGACGATTTGATATCATCTGTAGGTTTGTTGAGTTGCATGGACATTGACAGCCCATACCGTGGAGGAACACCAAGTCCCCTTGGTGGATATGGATCCTCACAAGATGAGAGATCATTTGGCGTCTTCCGTGAATATTTTCCTGCTCCTCCACCTGAACCTCTCCTCCTCAGGCGTATACTCCTCCATCATATGGATATGTTTGCAACCGTGGATATGGACGATCTAACATCTACAACGATGAGAACTACCAATGTAGCCAACCCTAGCAAAGCCAGGGCAACTTTTTTGGTGGTGATAGTTTTGGTTTCTTCCCTGAGTATTACGCTCCTCCTCCAGGTCCTCCTCCGCAGAGATCTTCTCCTACTCCGTCTTCGTCATTCCGAGGATCTCAAGCTAGTACTTCGCAGCCTCGTCATGCACCTCGTGATACCGGATCTAGTGATGCTTATCCTCGACTCGGGATACTCATGGGGATTGATGACCATCAATACATGCAGTATGTCATGGATTATAAGGCCATGTACTCGTACATGACATGGGAAAACTATTGTGAGTTCATTGAATCCACAATCCGCTATGAGAGACAACAGGATTGGGGGCCGATTTAGATCCGCCATGGAATTCTTAGTTTTAGGTCATCTCTTTTACAATATTACATTGATTTGGATATTTTTCATTTATTTTTGTAAATAAAAAATCTCAACGATGATCGATATGTGTGATCTAAAAGACTAAGAGTACATTTGTAAGTTATTTAGTGATCAAAGAACTTGGATGAACTCCATTTTCAATATATATAGTAGGTCAACAACTAACAATATCAGCAATATGTTTGATATGACCGATATGTGTAATATAAGGATCATAGTCCTCATAAATGATCTATATGTGTTATCTAAGTGTAGACCATGAAGCTTGATAATATTTTGCACATATAATCCGGTCAATCTAGATTGAGTGTAGGTCATGTTGACATGTATGAAATGGGTTGACTTGGTCAACCTTTCAACCACGATCCAAATAACATCATGTCTACCTGGTATCCTTGGCAATCCAGTGACAAAATCGATAGAAATACTCTCTCACTTCAACTCAGGAATGGGGAGAGACTGTAATAACTCTAGTGGGCTCCTATGCTCAACCTTGACATGATGTGTCACATCTCCCACCGGAAATGTCGGGGTAGATCATGATACATATTTGTATTGCCATGATGAATAGACAATCGTGAACTGTGTGCTTCGTCAAGGATGGCATTGCGTAACTGCTCATCCTTTGGCACAATGACCCGATCTTCACAAAGTCATCAAACTCATCCTTAATGGCACACATGTATCTGTCTCTGATCCAAGGATCTGACTTTTGGTCTTCTACTTTACGATCCTACAAATTATTAAATCGTGGAGGCTCAACAGTAGATATGGATGCACTCTCATGAGGGTGCCAAATAGTCAAAGCTATGAGCATATCCCGTTTATATAACCAGATTGTCATACCCTCAGCATGAGCTTTCTTGCTAAGCACATCTGCCACCATGTTTTCCTTACCAAGATGGTAAGAGATCATGCAGTCGTAGTCCTTCAGTAGCTCAAGCCTTTTTCGATGTCTCATATTCAACTCCTTCTGATAAAAAATATACTTCATGCTCTTTTGATCGTGAAAATCTCAAAATCCACCCCATAGAGATAGTGGCGTCAGATCTTCAAAGCGAAGACAACTGACACCTGCTCCAAATCATGGGTGGGGTAATTCCGCTCATGCGGTCTCAACTGACGTGATGCATATGCAATCACGTGACCTCGCTGCATCGGTACCTCTCTTAAACCTTCTCTGGAGGCATCTGTTTATTTTGCATAATCCCGAGTGCTTGAATGAAGTGCAAGAATGTGTGCAGTAGTCAATCTTTCATCCAATGTCCTGAAGGCCTGCTCGCATGAGTCGTCCCAAATGAAAGGAACTCCCTTCTGTGTCAATCGTGTTAATGGAAGAACTACTCGAGAAAAACCACTGACGAAGCATATGTAATAGCCTGCTAGTCCAAGGAAGCTCCGAATCTGATGACTGTCTTTAGCTGCTCCGAAGACATAACTACCACAATCTTCGCAGGATCAACTGCGATACCTGCTCCTGAAATGACATGCCTAAGAAATGAGACATGGGATAACTAGAACTCGCACTTGCTCAGCTTGGTATACGACTTGTGTTCTCGAAGTGTGTCTAGGACTATCTTCAGATCATTTCCGTGATCCCATTCATTCCGAGAATATATAAGCACACTGTCAATGAATACGTCCACGAACTTGTCCAAGTAAGGATGGAAAATCCTGTTCATCATATCCATGAATGCTATAGGGACATTTATGAGCCCAAACGACATCACAACAAATTCGTAGTGCCCATATCGAGTCCTGAAAGTTGTCTTCGGAATATCCGATTCTCAAATCCTCAGCTGATGGTAGCCTAATCTAAGATCGATCTTAGAAAACATCGTAGATCCCTTTAGTTGATCAAACAAGTCATCGATGTGTGGCATAGGATAACGATTCTTCACCGTTCTCTTGTTCAGTTGTTTGTAATCAATGCATAATCTCATCAATCCATCATTTTTTTTGACGAAAACAACTGGAGCACCCTAAGGTGAAATGCTCGGCCTCACAAAATCTAAGTCAAGTAACTACTGTAACTGTACCTTCAGCTCTCTGAACTCAGTCTGTGCCATGCAGTAAGGAACCGTCAAAACCAACTGTGTATCTGGTAGCAATGTGATCTCGAACTCAATTTCTCTCCCATGCAGCAAACCTACCAAATCATCAAGAAACACATCAAGGTAATCTGACACTACTTTGATGTCCTGAGCTATTGGCTCTTTCTCATATGTCTCTCAAACAAATGCTAGAAATGTGTCACATCCCTGGTCCACAAGTCTCTAAGCTCTCAGTATTGAGATGTACTCCATTATGGAGTCATGTGATGTACCCTTCGAGTAAGTCTGGGATCCTAAAGACAATCGTCTTCCTGAAGAAATCAACCAGGGCATGATGACCTGACAACCGAACCAATCCATGCCCACAATCAAGTCAAATTCATTAAGCTGTAGTAGCAGTTTGTGATCATCTCGTGACCACCAATCAACATTGGTAATCCTCTAACTATTAATCAAATGATGAATAGTTGGCCACCTGGCCCATGGATGTGATAAGGAGGATCCAAGGCTAATGCATCTCTACCTACTGAAGCTAATGCTCTCGAAGCAATGAAGGAATGTCTCGGGGTCAGTTCAAGGCTGAGATCATACCTTTCACCATAGTAGTTGTTGGTCGTGCCTGCTCCCAATCACTACATGTAACTAATCCTATCTAGCTGGTACATTACTCAAACTAACCACACTCTATGTCTGTCTCGGTGGCCTCCTGATGTTGGAGTTCCTATTGCAGAAACTCCCAATATGTTGTGCCAGTGGCTGAGAAGGCTGTAGTTGCGATTGAGGCTCACTAGAGGCCCAAGGGCAATGAGATCACTAGTGACCTCTATCACGGGCACATTGGTTCGCTGATAGGAAGTAAAAATCGACTGATGCCTGTGAATGGTAGAGTGGTCGCACGCAATCTCGTCAATAAAAGGTACATGGTGCTGCTCCCTGTCAAAATCTCCATCCTCTGCTCCATGTACTGGTATCTCCTCAAGTAAGTCATTAAACTGAGGCTGATAAACCTTTACAGACTGAGGCTGGTCCATTCGCGTTCCATCCTAAGATGGGTGGTAGGTAAAATTAGACAGCTCTTTGAACCTCATCTCGATGTCAGTCTGCCTATCTGAGATCTCCGCCTGCTGAGTTAAGATCTGGTCCCTACTGACCTCTCATAGCAGTCTGCTGCTGTTGGAGGTCAGTGTGGACGTCGGGATGCCCTCTAAACGATCCACCATCACGTGACCAGCTCTAGACGGCATGATTCTGCATGAGAACCATCATCATTAGTTATAAAATTGATGTTCACGGAAACCATCAACTGTGCTTTTCTCTTCTTGGGATACGATATGAAAATTACTTGCAAAAAGGTGACACATATGGTTGTTGAATTTGAATGTCATTCTTTCCCTTCTCAGACTCGCGACAAGTCGGAGGACTGTCGTTATCTGAGAACTTAATGCGATTGGAATTTTAATACCGCGAATGTGTGTAGTGGGGTATCACTACCCTGATACCAAATGGTGACACCCTGGGATCTGGGTTACCTGTTTACACATCATTCGCAACATTACATTCTCTATCGAGCACATTTACAGAAATTGAGGGGAAATTTTTCGCGATTCAAATGACATTCACAATAATGATAAACAACCACATAACTAACAAGTATCACCAAATTCATATTTGCATTAATTTTCATATATATTTACACGTGTCAAATGAAACTGACATTCTTTATATGTATCCCAAAATATAATAAAAGAGAGAAATAATCACATGAGAGTTACATATATCCTGAACAAAAACTGTAAGGTGTACCATAAATAGAAACTGTTTGAATCGCAGAAGCTCAGGATCCAGGTGTCAATCTACTAAGTCACAGGCGCCTTGCCTGCCATCCATGTTAGGAAGAAAAGAATGTCAACAAAGGTTGAGTACAATCTAATTTATTAAAAAAAAATAAAATATGTATTTTAGTGGTTTTAAAAAGAAGCAAGTAGATATGTATTGACATGTAAATTTAATAAGCTACTTGCATTGAAATTGGTTTTCAAGGTGTTATATATATATGAGTACCCTTGATCACTCACCACCTCAACTATTTTCATTTAATGTTCTTGTTTATTATAAGATCCATATTTAGGAAAACATCATTTTATTATTTATAAAACATGTTAAGGGATGTTAGAAGATGTAGATGAAGTGTTTCATGTTCTGATATTAGTCCTTACATAATTCCTTAAGCTCAGTGGATAGTATGTGGTCTTGGTCTGGGTCAGACCTCACTCTATGACTCTAAGGCAGGAAGAATGCCTTAGGGCTGGAGTGCCTTCATATGCATGCGGTGGAGTGTAATGCATCCTAAATAAGTCCCAACACGTCTACTAGCTTCACCTAACAACCTATTGTAGTAGTTCTCATTCAGATGCAGAAGATTTCCGTGCCACGATCCTTTGTTCCTTTCTATTGTTGTGAGATATCATATGTGATGATGGATCTTGTTAAATATTGATGATTGATGATTGATAATTTTTAGGATCTAATCTCTTTCCTTGCCAACACCTACTGGTGGAATAGTAACAACAACACAACTCCATCTGACAACGATCTTTTCTTCGCCAGGACCTACCAACGGAGTAGTAACCAAAAACTCAAGCGATGAGGAAGCCTCCTAAGAGACTCTTCTGTCTCGCCCTTACATTGGAAGTGCGGTCCAAGAGAGGGCTAGGCGCACTCCAAAACTACGCCCCTGAGACGGGTAGGAGAGACTCTCCGGATTGAGTCACTCCAAAACCGACCCGATCGATACGAGCAAAACGAGCTCGAAAACAAAATCAAGGGTCCTCCTGCCTAGGTACCCTTTTCGAAAACAGGGTTAGTGGAACTGATCAAAAAGATGGATCCCAACAAAGGATAAAAACACTGCGAGCTTGTGTAAAACCATTCAAAGGACTGGGATCCTAGACCTATACACTAGACTGTCGCTGTCCTAACTGGGCTTCCTATCTTCCACCCAGCCGAGGGTCACTGCATCCTTGCACAGTCAGGTGTAAGGGTCACCATGACCGTCACAATTAATTATCAGTTATCATTGATTAATCATCACTTATTTGATTCCTCCTCCTTTTTCGTTCTCTGTGGTGGTTAACTTTACAGATCTAGGCATCTCGTCAACGATCTTTTTTTTTTAAGAAGAAAAGGGTGCACTCCCGAGACGGGAGTCATCACAAGCATAAATATATTAAAATTAAAATGACACCATTACATCAGAGACCAGAAGCTATAGAGCGCATTACAATGGGAAACAACATTCTCGTGGTAGAACTGCTGGCCCTTGAAAACGAGATCGTTTCTCCCCACCCAAATGGTCCACAGCACCGCAAATGGCTTGGAGCAGTCGTCCATCGACCCAATTCCTACAGCACGCAGCGACCTCCAAAAAGCCTCCAAATCTGCCATCTCCACCCAAGGGACCCCTGCTTCCCTCCACACACTTATCGATGTCTCGCAGCCAAAAAAGAGGTGGTCTGCATCCTCGACCGAGCCGCCACACCTGTCACACCTCGTGTCCTCTACACCAAACAGCCTCCCCCTCCTTGCCTTATCGCACAAGCAATTTCTCCTCAGACACCAGAGAAAGATCTTCACCCTGAGGGGGATCCTGGCCGCTCAGATACTCTTCATGTCCTGGCAGAATTCCTCATCCCACTCCTGCTCCACCACCGGCATTCTCATCGCCTCATACGCCTTCTTAACAGAGAACCTTTCGCCTTCCCACACGAAACGATCCTCCTCCACCGGATGCTCCTCCGGCGGTGGTAATTCATCGAGCAACCTCAAAAACTCCTCCATGCGCTGATCTGAGAGTGCCGAGACAAACCGGGGCGCCCAACACCCCCCATTCGCGACCTGCGTGAGAGTGGCCTCCCTTGAGGTCGCCAGAGCGAGCAGTCTAGGATATCTCCTCTCCAAGCCCCCTCCCCAGTCTGGTCATCCATCCAAAATCTGAATCTCCGGCCATTCCCAACCTTCGGCCGCAACCGAGAAGAAATAGACGGTAGCACAATGTGGATACCAGCCCAGAGCAGCGACTCGAATGTCTTCATGCTTGCAACAAGTTCACCCTTGACCCCATAAATGGTTCTCATCAACATGGCCTCCAAGGAGGTAGGACCCCAGATCTGAATCACCCATTTGGCAAGCAAAGCCTTGTTCATGATCTCCACATCACGCACCCCAAGACCACCATCAGCGCATCCCTTGGTAATCTCATCCCAACCAACCAGGTGCAACCCAAATCTTTGATGCCTGCCATCCGACCAGAAAAAGGTCGTCATCATTGCTTCCACCTTCTTTCTGACCCCCGCTGGCATCAACCGCGTCGAGTAGAAGAAAATCGGAATGGCCGGGAGCACATGCTTAAGCAGAGTCAGCTTTCCACCTGTAGATAACGTCACCTCCTTCCATCCCGCCAGTCTCTCCTCCATCCTGCCAATCAAGCAATCCCAGTCGAACTTCTTAGTCTACTATCCACCAAAGGAAGCCCAAGATAAGAGATAGGGAGATCCCCCATAGGGCAACCCAAAAGCTCGACGAGCCTACTGCGTTCGCCTGCATCCATCCCAAAGCCAACGAGCACCGATTTGAGCTTATTAATCTCAAGACCTGAGAGACTGCCGAAAATGTTGACAAGAAGCGCCGCATTCCTATTCCGTTCATCCGTCCCTCCCAGAAACAAATCGTATCATATGCATACTGTTGTAAAGGGATAGAGATGGGTCCAAACTTGAATCCCTCACACTAGTCGCACTCCACTGCCTGACGAAAGAGAATCGCCAAACAGTCGGCCACCGGCACGAAAAGCATGGGGGCCAACGGGCAGCCCTGCCGCACACCACGCTGGGACTGCACCATTCCCCCCTCAGGCTTGCCGTTCACGAAAAAGAGAAGGAAGAGGTGGTGACACATCTCTTCATCCACTGAACCCAAGTCTCAGGGAATCCCCTCTGCCGCAAAGAAGACCACATGAATCTCCAATCAACACAGTCGAAGGCCTTCGTAAAGTCAATCTTCCATAGAGCAGCCTTCTTCTTTGCCCTTTTTCCACTCGAGGCAAATCTCTGATGCCATGACCATGCCATCCACCATCTGACGACCTAGGATGAAAGCGGACTGCCCCTGAAGCACCACTGAATCCATAACTAGCTTGAGTCTGTTTGCCATGACCTTTGCAACCACTAGGTAAATTGCATTAGAGATCGCAATAGGTATGAAATCGTCCACCCTCATTGGATTTTCCTTCTTAGGTAGAAGGAAAATGAGCACCATGTTCACTTTCTCAAAGCGCATGTTGCCCATCCTGAATTCGTCCAGCACCTCCAGAATATCTGCCTTCAACAGGTCCCAAAACTCCATGTAGAACAAAACCGGGAAACCATCAGGACCAGAGCCCCCTCAGCATTCAAACTCCAGACGGCCCTCATCACCTCAGCCTCAGAGAAAGCGGCCAGCAAGCCTTCGGCCTGCCCTTCCGAGAGAGACTCCTCTCCCGCACCCTGCCACCCCTACCCCTCCCTTGCCCTCCTTCGCGACATCCCCAGGAAGTGTCTTCTCAAAGCTGCGCCAATCCTCTCCTCATCGGAAAACCTCTCGCCCCCGATCTCTACCTCATGCAAGAAATTCCTTCTCCTCCTACCAGACGCCATGGAGTGAAAGAACCTTGTGTTTGCATCCCCCTCCTTGAGCCTCTTCTGTCTCGACCTTTGCCTCCACTCCACGTCCTCTTTCCTATCCTCCAACATCAGCTCCTCAAGCAAACCCAGCCTCTCCGCTACCTCCTGAGACAAACCTCTCTCATCATCTAGCGCATCCATCCTCGTCACTCCCGCCTTTTCTTCCCCTCTCCTTTCCTTGCGTCGAGACCTGGCCTCTTGCCCAAAAGCTGTAAGCCAGGTCCTGAGGTGGCGCAACCTCACCGCGAACCTGTCGACCGCCGAACCCTCTGCTCCTCCACTCCTCCGCCACCTTCTCCATGAAACCATCCTTGAGAAGCCAGCTCCTCTCAAAGAGAAACCGAGTCCTGCAACCTCTTTCCTCCCCAACCGACCAGAGAATGGGAGTGTGGTCAGAATAGACCCGCGACAGCACCCATGCTCGGGCCAAGGGGAAGCATCCACCCCCGGAGAAGAAACCAGGAATTGGTTCAACCTTGAGCGAGATCTTACATTCCTCCAAGTGTACGAACAACCAGCCGCGTCAATGATGGATAGGCCCAGTGCCTGCATAATCTGCCAGAAGGCCTCCGAGCCCTGGTCCTGGCCACCCCCTAAATTGGGCATGTCCTCCGGAAGCAGGGTAAGATTCAAATCCCCACCAACGATCCAGATCCCCTGCGCTAGCTCCGACCCCACCGTATCAATCTCAGTCGCGAGCGAGCCCCCAATGGTCCTAGTCGGACCGTAGACATTAGTGATCGAGAGCACGACACCGTCAGACCTTCTTCTTAAAGACACCGTGAGATAGAACCCAGCCTTCGAGATCCCTACGTCCTCAAACAACTCCTTCGACCAACCCGTAATTAGCCCCCCCGCCACACCATTAGCCTCCAGTACAACAAATGCAAACCGGTCCCGAGCACCAAGCTCCTCGAGCACCCCGCCTCCCTCGCAGACAATTTCGTCTCCTGCAGAAGAAAGATATCCGCCCCCATCTCCCGAAGAAGCTTCCTCACCCCCGTCGTCTATCGGGACGACCCAACCCTCTCACATTCCAAGAGAACACCTTCATTAAGGAACCCAATCCTTCAACATCTTCGGAGAAATCACCCCCAGCTTCTCAGCAACCCCCTCCCAAGCACAACAAACTGATTATGAAGCTTCGGCTGTTCGAGGTACCTCGAGGTCGTTTGTGTCTCCGGCTCCGGCTACACCAAAGAGCCCAAGAGCTCCGCCCGATGCTTCCTTCGGGCCTCCCTGCGAGCTCTACCCCTCTTGTATGTCACGCCGAATCTGGAAGGGTCGAACCTCTGAACCTGGCCAGTCACATCGCCGTCGCAGTCCTCTTGAACTCGCATGGCCAAAGAACCCAGCTGCGGGCCTTCTGTAAAACCATGGATTGGAACAACCCCACCGAGCGTCGGCGCTGCCCCCTTAGGAGTCGTGGTTCCAGCCCCCTTCAGGTTGAAGACCCCGTCACGGGGTCCAAACCACAAGAATCCCTTCCAGTCGCGTCCTCCCCACCCGATCCCTCAGCCGCTGCTTCAGGAGCTACGAAAAACGAGCTCCCCCCCCCCCCCCCCCCCCGCCCCGCTAATCAGGTCGTTAACTGAAGCGAGAATCGAACTTCTTCCCAAGCTATGGTCTGTCTGTGCCGCACCACCGGGAACCGTGACCTAGACGGAAGCCGCCCGCTCTGGATCCCCAACGAGCGCTATCGGATTACCATCCCCGCCTGCGGATCCCCCAACTTCGAAAACTGAAAACCGAACCGATAATGAAATTGGTTCCTTCGAACCCGATAAAGCAATCGGGTCCTGTGAACCCGCCAACGTAATCTTATCGGACCCGGGCCTCGACCACTTCCTGCCACCAACAAGGGACCCAGACTAGACGGGGGCCCCACTCCGCAATAGGTCGCAGCCCCTGGGAAGTGAACTGACGCAACCACCATGGACTTGGAACCCAAGTGACGTGACTCTCGGAACCTGCGAGGCGTATATTGTGTCGAAGCAAATTTTGGTCGGAGCCCGAGGCGGCAACCTGGATTCAAGCGCCCTCGCCACTGTCGAAATCGCTGTCGCACCCACGAGCGAACCGGGGGATACCTCCGGCTTAATCGCCGCCCATGGAAGAAGAAGAAGGCGACCTGTGCCCTGCGTTAACCAGCTCCAGAAACAACCGACCTTTTGCCGACGGAACCTCCCACCAACCCAGCTTCTTTGGGCTGAGGTTTCTGACAACCAGCAACGGGTCCAACGATTGCTTGGGCGAGGTGTCGACGTTCTCGAAGCGTAGAACATCGGCGATTCCACGCAAAAGAACCTTGCAAGCCTGCAAGCTACGCGCAATGATCGGGAGCCCCCTGACAATGACCCGCTCCACCAGCCCAGGCTTAACCGCACCATCGCCCGCCTGAGGCAGGCGCCACCGCAACAGAGACAAACCTGGCCTAGCAGCAAGAAGCAAAACATTGTCCTCGAAACGACTGAGACCCCTCGCGAGCACCCGCCACGACGTCAACTGAGCAATATCTCCCTTAAATCGCCCCCTGGAGACCAAACCCACGTCCGACGAAGTGAGGAAGAGCGCCTCCGAGCCACCCCCTTCCCCAATCAGTAGTGACTTATTGATAGTGATCAATAGTTAGTGATTTATACTCAAAGAATTATTCACGAAGATTTTCAGTCATTGATCACAGATTATCGTAGATGGTGTAATCTTATTTGAGATGATTCAACAACAACAACAACAACAAAGCCTTTTCCCACAATTAAGTAGGGTCGGCTACATGGATTCTTCGCCTCCATTCAGATCTATCTTGGGTCATTCTCGGACTTATATCCAAAAAACTAAGATCCATTCGTATAGTCTCTTTCCAACACTTCTTGGGCCGTCCTCGCCCTCTCTTAGCCGGCTCAACATCCCAACACTCGCATCTCCTAACGGGTGCATCAGTTGACCTTCTTTGCAAATGACCAAACCATCTTAAGCGGTTTTCTCGCATCTTATCCTCGATCGGAGCTACACCAACTTTCTTTCTGATTGCATCATTCCGAATCTGATCTTTACGTGTATGTCCACACATCCATCTTAGCATTTTCATTTCTGCTACAGCCATTCTCTGCACATGTCTATGGTTCACAGGCCAACATTCAGAACCATAAAGCATAGCAGGTCTCACGGATGCTGTGTAAAACTTTCCTTCAATTTTTAAAGGAATTTTCTTATCACAGAGAACAGCGGAGGCTCCTCTCCACTTTAGCCGGCCTGCATTTATTCTATTAGTAACATCTCCATCAATTTCCCCATCATGTTGCAAAATGGATCCCAGATATCTAAAAGAATCTCTCTTCTGAATGTTATCGTCACCAATCTTCACCTCGATTCCTTCACCATTGCTTCCATCAAAGGTGCATTCCATATATTCCGTCTTAGCCCTACTTATACGAAAACCTTTAGTCTCCAATGCATGTCTCCAAACCTCAAGCTTCTCATTTACTCCTTCTCTAGTCTCGTCAATCAACACAATATCATCAGCAAATAACATACACCAAGGTAACTCATCTTGAATGTGAAAATTATTTGAGATGATTCTTTAAGAATTTGTCAACTTCCTAGATTATGATACCCTACTCTTTTATTGTTATTATTCTTGGATAATGGCTTTGTATATGTTAACTATTTGTTGGCTTTGAAGACAATGCATCAACATCTATACATATATTTAGAAATATTTTAGTGGCATGATTATTAATCTAAATTTTATAAGTCACTTTTATGAAAATACTCTAATGTTCTCATTTTTCAAATTATGAGATTAAAGTCATTCATTAGATCTGGATTCAAGTTTTAGATCAATATAAAATTCCCTATTTTTTTATTTAGTCCCGAGATTAGGTGTTACTCATTAAATCTAAACTTAGTCTCAACTTGCATGCTAATTCATCCCCAAATCTCTTAATTTTAGCCATGAATTTAGTGTCTAATTGGTGTACTAAAACTTGTCTTAATTGCATACAAATCACCCTAAATTTTTCCTTAATC
This sequence comes from Ottelia alismoides, assembly GCA_037367405.1. Taxonomy (NCBI): domain Eukaryota; kingdom Viridiplantae; phylum Streptophyta; class Magnoliopsida; order Alismatales; family Hydrocharitaceae; genus Ottelia; species Ottelia alismoides. The sequence continues at coordinate 34,995 of JAZKJV010004802.1, read as the reverse complement.
AACATGAAATCAGTATATGTTCAATTGTCTGAAATTTGAGTCCAATCCCATGCAATTAACCCAAAATCTTTCACATTTTTACGTATGAAATATGTAACTATTGATATTTGAAATTAGGTCTTAATTGCATATTCATCACCCCCAATTCTCATATTTTTAAGGCATGAACAACACATGTAACGATATGGAATTAGAACTAAATACATGTTAGTCACCACCAAATCCTCATCTTTCAAGCGTACAGACTGTAGCTTAATTGTGGTATGAAATTAGATCAAATTGCATGCAATTCCCCCCAAATTTTCAACATTTCAATTCTGAGACCAAGAGCTTAAAGTTGATCTAGAACCAGATTTTATATTTTCAATCAATGATTTAAAATGTGAAATCATGAGCTATATAAAGTGATTTAAATTTGGAGTTGAATTTACAAATTGGTGACTTTTGAGCAGCGACAAACTTAGGCAAACACCCCTAAGTTTTATCTTTACATTGCATGTGCATGGACTCTAAGACTGATCTAAGATCTAAAATTTACAAATCAAGAGATTTTTAAGCAGTAACAAATTACATGTAAAACCCTGAATTCGAACTTTTGTAGTCAGATATTTGTAGCTTAAGAATTTGGATCTGAATTTGGAATCATATTTGTGTAAAAGTACACAAATGGTAGCAAAGGAGCTGTAGAATTGTACCTTGGATCTCCAAGTATGGAGATCCAAATGCATGCAGCAGGGGGGCTTCCGGGAGATTTTGGACAACAACTATTGACTGCTTTTGGAGCAGCACAAGAGCAGAACAAAGAGCTCCAGAAGGAGGCCCAAATCTTGAAAATGGGCAGCATCTTGCAAGGGAGGAGCTGCAGCAGCAGGAGCTGTTTCGTAGTGGCTCCAGTTGAAGTAGAGGGGAGCAGAAGCTCCACTTTGTTGGAGCTCCAGCTGGAGCTTCAGATTGGAAGAGGAGTAGCAGCCTTGGTGGAAGCAAGGGGGGCAGCGGTTGCTGCTTGGAGAGCTGCTTGTAGCATCTTAAGTCTAGTTGGAAGGAGAGCAACTGTAGGGACTCCTTGGCTGGAAAATTGGGAGATGAAATTTTGGGAATTTGGGCTCCTTCTCGGTTGAAATTTGGGAGAGATTTGGGGAAAAATGGGAGGTATAAAATAATGGGAGAAGAGAGATCTTTTGTTGCCAAGTGGGGGAAAGAAAGAAGGCCTAAGTGTTGTGGCTGGTTTGGTTTCTTCTGCCGGAACTTTTGAATAAAATTTTTATTTTTTAAATCTTTCTCTCTCTCTTCTCTGGAATACTATAGTCATCCGTATTTCCATCCTAAATCTCCGATTCATATGATCAATTGCTCATTTTGATCGTCTATATCAAACAATATAATTTTTATACTTTATAGATCCAAGATGGATACATAAATTGGTGAACTACGATCTTGATTTTTGGTCATTTTTTGTTACTTAAATGATCAAACAACATTCAATTGACGAACGAACGATCGATTTTGTTGGTTTTGTTTTGTCGATACGGATTTTCTGATGGTCTTAAATTATTTTTACTGTTTCCGATTGTGTTACGGCTTTTCCGATGGTAAGCTTTACAATGCAATCGATTTTTGATCGATTGATTCTAAATGAAATTTAATTTTAAGATCTAAGGATTCAGATCATTTCGATCGATAGTTTTATCAGATCTTATGGACCCTAATCGGGTCGGATTTAGGTGTCACAAACATTGTTGTAAAAGTCGATCGACTAGTCGAGTTGGGGGGGGATAATCGACTCGACTAGGCCTGGTCGACCATTAGTCGATCAACCCGACTAATTGGACTGACTAGTCGGCTTAGTCGGTCGACTACTCAACCGACTTTTACATAGAGATATTTTATTTTTTAGTTCTTCGATTTTTTAAAGAAAACTTGTTCTAATATGTGTTATGTTATATTTAAAGACAATCACTCTTTTATTTCATTATGATAGTATAGAAAATGTACAAATCAATAGAAATATATAAGAATGTGTATAAAAATTGATTTATATATTTAAAATAATTTTTAAAATATTCAAAATTGACTAATAGCCGATTAAATCAGATTAGTCGCCCAACTGTCGATTAATCCTTAGTTAGTGACCCTGCTGATCGAGTATCGACTACCGCTTTCTGCAACCTTACTGTCCAGTGTATAGTGATAGTCCGCTTCAATATGTTTAGTTCTCACATGTAATGCAGGATTGTTTGTAATAAATAGTGCGGCATGGTTATCACATAGTAACTACATAAGAAGAGGTACAACTATATGTAAGTCTGCAAATACTGCTCGAACCATTATCATCTCTGTGCTCGCTTGTGCTATAGTTCTATATTCGAATTCAACACTTGACCTAGCAAACATAGTTTGCTTCTTGCTCTTCTAAGAAATAAGAGAACCTCCAACAAATACAACGAAGCCCGAAGTGGAGTCTTCCTGTCCTTAGGACATCCTGCATAGTCTGCATCTGCACATGCTGAGATGATCGGAGTTGCTCTTTTCCAAAATAGCAATCCGCTCCTAGAGATGACTCTAAATACCTCAAAGTCATATAAATTGTGTCCATATGTACCTGTCGGGGTTGCTCCATGAACTGACTGACCCGACTAACTGCAAAGGAGATGTCTGGCCTAGTGATAGTGACGTAGAGAAGCTTTCCTACTGATTCTTTGTTTATTCTCTTGTCCACCTCCTTTGTGTCATCATCATATAGCCTCATGTTGGGATCTATAGGAATAGTAGCGGGTCAACACCTAATCATCTATGTCTCAACTAGCATGTATGTAACATACTTTCTTTGGGTCATCACAAGACTCTGCTGATTCCTTGTGAACTCTAACCTCAAGAAATATTATAGGGTGCCAAGATCCTTGATGACAAACTGTCTGTCCAAAAATTCTTTTCCCTCTTGATCTCCTGCACATCATCTCCTGTAACAAGTATGCCATCAACATATACCATGTTAACGATCGTACCTTTGGAAATTCTATGTACAAAGAGTAAATGATCTGCATTCGATCTCTTGAATCCATGCCTCTCAATCAGATCCGAGAGCTTCTGAAACCATGCCCTTGGACTCTGCTTAAGGCCCTATATTCTACAAACATTCTAATACTCCCCCTCAACAGCAAACCCTGGAGGCTGCTGCATGTAGACTTCCTCCTGGAGATTGCCATACAGAAATGCATTTTTAACGTCAAAATGAAATAAAAGCCAATCACGTATGACATCAATGTAAAGAACTCGTAACGTAGAGTGGCGAGCAACATGGTAGAATGTGTCCAGATAATCCACTCCTTATGTCTGAGTAAAGCCACATGCAACCAATCTGACCTTGTAACGATCAAGGCTCTCATCTACAAGATGTTTGACGGTAAACACCCATGTGCAACTGACAATAGATGCTCCATTGGGAATGGGAATTAAGCTCTAGGTACCATGCGATTGTAGAGCATCCATCTCCTCTTCCATGGACAAACACCACCGACAGTCTCTCAAGGCTACCTGGTAATTCCATGGGATTTCCACAGCATATAGAGGAACTGCAAATCTCCTGAATTCCCCTATTAAGCGATCAAAGGAAACCTGAGATGTAAGAGGATATGAGGTACATGTACGCTTCTACTTTCGAAGTGCAATAGGTACATCCAGGTCATTTGGGAATCTCCTCAATCTGTATCCCAGGCTCCGGCAAAGATTCCTGCGCTGACACATCTCCAGACCCATCGTTAGAAACAATGTATTCAGAACAAACTTGAGGCATACTATATGACTAGCAATGACTATGAGCAGAAATAGGCTGACGTATATAGTACCGTGGCAATGGTGGAACTTGGATCATGGGTAATGGCGGTATAGGAGGAGGTGGAGTAGGGGGAGGTGGTAGTGTTGGAACAACTGACACAGACGAAGGTGGTGATTGACTCGTAGGAGGAGGTGGCATGTAGACCTCATTATCTGAATTTGATGAAGTCATCCTATCACATGTAGGAGAAAAGTACATCGCTGACTCAAAAAATGTGGCATCAACACTAACATAATATTTCCTACGTAATGGATCATAGCATTTATATCCCTTCTGTGTCATGAAGTACCCAACAAACACACATTTGACAGCTCTAGGAGAGAGCTTATCAAGACCTGGAGACAACTGAGGGACGAAAGCATCAAAGCTAAAAACACGAGAAGTGAGCAAGAACAACTCCTTCTCTGAAAATGCTAGAGAGAAAGGAATTTTCTCATCCTGAATAGACGATGGCATGCGATTCACGAGATAACATGTTGTAAAAACATCATCACCCCTGAATGAATATGGGACATGACTTTGAATAATAAGAGTTCGTGTAACATCAAGTAAATGGCGATGCTTTCTCTCTGCAACATCATTTTGCTGAAAAGTGTATGTACGTGTTGTTTGATGAATAATACAAGATGAAAAGAATCAGGATAATGCACGAGTACATGATTCCAAAGCATTCGGTTCTCACATATTGACAGAAGAGGAAAAAATATTCTGCACTTCATTGATAATAGTTTTAATCACATCCCCAGCCTCAAACTTATTTTTCAATAAAAAGACTCGTGATAGACGAGAAAAATCATCATCAACAACAAGGTAAAACATGTGTCCCTGGTGATCGGGAACACGACTCGGACCCCAAATATCAACATGAAATAACTCAAAAGGGGAGAAACCGCTCCGACTCTAACGACTAGGGAACACAGACCGATGGTGCTTCCCCAAATGGCATGCTTCGCATTGGAAGGATGAGTGAGGTGAGATTTGAGGGAGAACATGACGCATTTTCTGAAGGGGAAGGTGACCAAAATGCACGTGCCACATGAAAGGAGAGACTGATCCTATAGAATGAGAAGATAGGCCATCATATGGAGTTCGGACTAGTCAGTATAGGCCTCCCCGCTCATGGTCACAACCAATATCCCTGCCCATAAGATTGTCATAAAATACAAGAAACAATGGGTCAAAAATAGCATGACAATGTAACTCCTTCGTAATGTGACTGATAGACAATAAATTCATTGAAAAGTTAGGTGCATGCAATACATTCTTTTTTTTAAGCCAAGAAAAGGGGGATACACTCAGTGGTGTTGCAATACATTCTGCAGACACATCAAAGTCTCAATGATCCTCCGTGTCCTCTGATCGGGGAATGGGTACCATCGGCTATGACAACGATTCTGCCAGGAGGAACCTGTCGTTAAGCCACAAACTGATCTCTCTCCCCACACTTGTGGTGTGTTACCCCAGAGCCCATAATCCATTCTGTAATATCAAATCCATGACAACTAGTAAGAGCATAGATGCTACATGAGAACTGGCAGCGGCAGAGTTACTGACAGAGGCAGGAGCTGCAACATCTGACTGGCCTCCTGGAGTATGCAAAGAAGCTAGGAAACTCCCCGGAGGCATAATGTACCTTGTTGGGGAAAATGAACCAGATGTTTATTCCATAAGCCCTAGGCTCTCTTATATATGAGAGTAGCTTATGGGTAAATTACATAAAGCATACAACTGGAAATAAAAATAACAGAAGGATACACTGAAACTACTATATGCGTTAACACTCCCCCTCAAGATGGAGCATAGATATCAATCATGCTCAGCTTGGATGCACACTTCTGGAATGGGCCTCGTAGTAATGCCTTGGTGAATATATCAGCAGTTTGATTCTCGGAGGCAACATGAGATGTAGCAATGAACCCCTTCTGAATCATGTCACGTATGAAGTGACAGTCAATCTCAATATGCTTGGTCCGCTCATGGAATGTTGGGTTGTTTGCAATGAACAAGGTTGCCTGATTATCACATTCCAAGTTCATAGGAAGTGGTACATCTAGACATAGATCTGTAAGTACAGCCTTCACCCACATCATCTCTGTGCTAGCCTGAGCCATAGACCTATATTCGGATTCAGCACTAGATCTAGCTACCACCGTCTGTTTCTTGCTCCTCCATGAGACTAGAGCATCTCCAACATAGACTGCAAACCCTGAGGTGGACTTCCTGTCCTTGGGACATCCTGTATAGTCTGCATCCGCACATGCTGAGATAGAAATCCCCTTTCTCTTCTTGAATAGCAAACCTGCACCTGGAGATGATTTGAGATATCTAAGAATCATATGTATTGCATCCATATGAACCTGACGTGGTTGCTCCATGAACTGGCTCACACGACTCACTGCAAAGGATATATCAGGTCTAGTGATCGTGACATACAACAGTTTGCCTACCAGTTCTATGTATCTTCTCCTGTCCACCTCCTCTGTGTCATCATCATAGAGCTTCATGTTGGGATCCATTGGTGTCGTAGCAGGCCGACACCCAAGCATACATGTTTCACTCAACAGATCTGTAACATATTTCCTCTGCGACATTACTAATCCATAAGGATTTCTAGCAAATTCCAGCCCCAGAAAATATCTAAGGACTCCAAGATCCTTAGTGACAAATCCGCTCCCCAACTTTTCTTTCGCTTGCTTTATGCCTTGCTCATCATCTCCTGTAATTAAGATGTCATCTACATAAACCATAATTGCAATAATACCTCTAGAAATCTTCTGTACAAACAAGGAATGATCAGCGTTGGAGCGTTTGTATACTTGTTTTTGAAAGAGGTCTGAGAGCTTCTGAAACCATGCTCTGGGGCTCTGCTTAAGCCCATAGATAGCCTTATGAAGTATGCACACCTTGGAACACTCCCCCTCAACAGCAAAACCAGGTGGCTGTTGCATATAGACTTCCTCCTGCAAATCTCCATATAAGAACGCGTTCTTCACATCCAACTGATACAACGGCCACTCTCGATTAACTGCGACTGACAGCAAGATCCGGAGAGTGGAATGACGGGCTACTGGCGAGAATGTATCAAGGTAATCTACCCCGTATGTCTGTGTAAAACCATGTGCAACAAGGCGTGCCTTGTATCTGTCAATAGAACCATCTGCATTGTGCTTCACCGTAAACACCCACTTGCAGCTTACCGGGGTCACATCTGGAGGTATAGGAACTAGACTCCAAGTTCCTCTAGATTGAAGTGTCGCCATTTCTTCCTCCATTGCTAGCCGCCATCTACTGTCCTGCAAAGCATCTTGATAGTTTCGTGGAATATCTACATATCAGAGCCCGGTTACTCCAGTAATTTATTTAGTAATTAATAACTATGAGCGGTATTCAGAAACTAAGGTTGTATTAAGATCCTTTGATCTTAATAAATGACTGCAGTACCATTCACAAGTCATTGTCCCTTATGTACATCATGCTAAGACATATAGGATCTGACCTTTGACCTTGACTCATCCCAGGATCATGGCAGACCAAGACATGTCTAGACAATTAGCGGCTATGATGGCAATGCTCCAAGACATGGGGCAAAGGCAACAAGCATTGGAGGAGAGGCTCAATGCACAGGCTGAGAGACCTGAGGCATCTAAGCCTGCGGATGCTAGGATTGAAGGTTCTGTCCATCTTTCTGAGGAAGAATCTAGTTACCATCCTTCAACTGAGTCTGCTCCTACCCCGGTTGAAGGAGCAATGGAGAAGACCCTTCTTAGACACCAAACATTACTAGATAATTACCGAAAGGGAAAAATTCATCGATTCAAAGGTGTAGAGACACCTGCCGAGGCTGAATTATGGCTTGATGACGTCAGTAGGATGTTGAGAATAATACACGCACCAGCAGATACTTGGGTGCACTTTGCTGATTACTCCTTAGCAGACTATGCAAGACGATGGTGGAGAGCAATTTCCAAGAAGTTAGCAGACCCTGTTCCATGGGATATCTTCGAAGAGAGGTTCCGAGCTCACTTCTGTCCCTCTCATTGGGAAGAATTAAAGAGGAGAGAGTTGGCTTCTCTGAATCAGGGTTCTAAGACTGTACGAGATTATCATATCCACTTTACTGAGCTACTACGGTACTCACCAGCTCTAGAAGCTTCACCACAAGAGTGTCTTACCAAATTTGTTAGCGGTCTTCAGGGAGATCTACGAGAAAAGCTTGCTGGTTTTAGAGCCACAACCGTAGATGAAGTAATGGATATCGCCTCTCGTATTGAGATGGAGAGGGATGAAAACCGCCAAAGAAGAAATTTCCACTTTAATGGTGGACCATACAAAAGCAAGGCACATTATAATCGTAGAGATCGTCGCTATCATCCAGCCGGTTCCAATATAAGCTCACTACAGACCTTGGGTCAGGAATTATCAGGAAAAAGGGGCTTCTCTAGACCTCCACTGTATCCTCGCGACTCAGCAGCAGGAGCTAGCACCTCTGTGGCTGGATCTTCAGCTCAAACAGGAGCACGTGTGTGTTTCTACTGTCATCAGGAAGGCCACATCAAGAAAGATTGTCTGAAGTTGAGAGGTTCAAGGTTTAAATCAACCCCAATTAATAATATAACATCCACCTCGAGTAATGAAGCAACACATGGAGGAAGACATGGTAGAGGTCGGGGCTCACAAGGAGCGTCTCCTACACAACAACCACCACAAAGTGTTGCGGGTTCTAGCTTGCATATTCCTAATGGCCAGCTCAATGCAATTACTGAAGAACAAGCCTACAATTCAGGCACAGTCGTACGAGGTACCGTTATTATTCATGGCTTTTCAGTACATGCCTTATTTAATTCTGGTTCTTCGCATTTATTTATTGCTCGACGGTTAGTACCCACTTTGGGTAAGAAACCAGTAGAAGTACAACAGTCCTATCTGATCAAGGGACCAGGAGAACAAGTGTTTATAATCCGAGAAATCTTGGATAATTGCATAGTAGTGATAGCGGGACATCAGTTACCTGTTTCACTACTACTAATCGAAATGGAGGACTTTGATCTTATAATAGGAATGGATTGGCTAGAAGGCATCATGCATGTCTTGACTGTTTCCAGAAGACATTAACGTTTCACCTTTCTAACTCGATAGAGTTCCAGTTCATTGGAAAGACATCCAATGATAATATCAAATATATCTCTACATTGAAGGCACACCAGTTGTTAGAGCAAGGGTGCTAAGGTTATTTAGCTTATGTATCCACTACATCAGGGTCAGAAAGAATGATAGAAGATGTGCCTATAGTGTGCGAGTTTCCTGATGTATTTTCAGAGGAACTACCTGGATTACCACCTGAGCGAGAGATTGAATTTGAAATCTCTCTCATACCTGATACTCAGTCTATCTCTATCCCTCCGTATAGGATGGCACCAGCTGAGTTACGAGAGTTAAAGGTACAATTGCAAGAACTGTTAGATAAAGGATTCATTCGTCCTAGTACTTCACCATGGGGTGCACCTGTCTTATTTGTTAGGAAAAAGGATGGGTCGATGCGGTTGTGCATTGACTATAGACAACTAAACAAGAGGACAATAAAGAACAAGTATCCTCTGCCAAGAATAGATGATCTCTTTGATCAGTTACAAGGTTCAACTGTGTATTCCAAGATTGATTTAAGATCTGGATACCATCAGTTGAAAATTAAAGATACAGATATTCTCAAGACAGCTTTTCGAACTAGATACGGACATTATGAATTCTTAGTTATGCCTTTTGGACTAACAAACGCCCCAGCAGCCTTCATGGATCTCATGAATAGAGTATTCAAGGAGTTCTTAGATCACTTTGTAGTAGTCTTTATTGATGATGTGCTTATTTACTCAAAGGATAAGTATCTGCATGAACATCATCTCAGGAGGGCACTTGAAACTCTAAGGAAGAACAAACTGTATGCTAAATATAGCAAATGTGACTTCTGGCTATCTGAAGTATCTTTCTTAGGCCATGTTATTTTTGGGGAAGGTATATCAGTTGATCCTACAAAGGTTAGTGCGGTGATGAGTTGGGAACGCCCAAAGACTGTCACAGAAATACGATCTTTCTGGGTTTAGCTGGATATTATAGAAGATTCGTGAAGGACTTTTCACGAATAGCATTGCCAATGACTAGACTAACTCAGAAGGAGGTTCCATTCTTATGGTCTGATACATGTGAAGCTAGTTTTCAGACACTGAAAGAATGCCTAACATCTGCACCAATCCTTACTCTACCCTCCGAGAGTGAAGGGTTTACAGTGTACACTGACGCATCTAAAGAAGGACTTGGGGCGGTTCTTATGCAACATGGTAAGGGGTTTGTATGGTCCTGGGATATGGGTATCGTTGTTGCGTATGCATCACGACAGCTCATGACACATGAGAAGAACTACCCAACACATGACCTTGAATTAGCTACCGTAGTTTTCGCTTTAAAAATATGGAGACACTACCAGTATGGTATTACTTTTGAAATCTTCACCGATCATAAAAGCTTGAAATATCTATTTGATCAGAAGGAACTCAATATGAGACAGAGACAGTGGCTAGAGTTGCTGAAAGACTATGATTGCACTATCTCCTACCACCCTGGTAAGGGGAACGTCGTAGCAGATGCCCTTAGCAGAAGAACTTATTCACCTGGGTTAGTGAGTGCTATCCACTTCTGGGGTTTACTATCAACGTTAAGCGAATGGAAACCATTTGATAGTAGTGCTGATACTATAACTATTCCTCATCGATACAAACCAGAGATATGGGATAAAATAAAGAAAGGACAGGAGGATGATCCAGTCCTTAAAGACTTGAAACAACAACTTGAGAAGAATGAGATAGAGGGATTCCAGATACAAGATGGTTTACTGTATAATCATCACAGAGTTTGTGTACCAAACACGCCTGAACTAAGGAAAGACATCTTACGAGAAGCTCATTGTTCTAGATTATCTATTCATCCAGGAATTACGAAGATGTATAAGGATCTTCATTCATACTTTTGGTGGCCGGGAATGAAGAAAGATGTTGCTGAGTTTGTGAATTCATGTTTCACTTGCCAGCAGGTAAAGGCTTCACACCAAAAGCCACCGGGATTATTGCAACCCCTCCCTATACCTGAATGGAAATGGGAAAGCATTTCCATGGATTTCATTACTGGCTTACCTCAGACGACTGGTAGTAAAGATAGTATCTGGGTTATAATAGATCGTCTGACAAAGGTAGCACACTTCATTCCGATAAGTTTATCTTTCACTCTAGACCAGCTTGCTGAGTTATATATTACACATGTGATTCGCCTCCATGGTATCTCGAAGGAAGTAGTTTCTGATCGAGATTCACGATTCACCTCACACTATTAGGAGAACTTCATGAAAGCTTTAGGTACACAACTATGCTTGAGTACAACATATCATCCACAAACAGATGTTCAGTCAGAACGTACGATTCAAACACTAGAGGATATGCTACGAGCATGTGCCTTAGAATGGAAGGGATCGTGGATTAAACATTTGCCTCTTGTAGAATTCACCTACAATAAAAGTTACCATACAAGTATTGGCATGGCACCATTTGAAGCACTATATGGACGAAAGTTTACTACTCCTTTGTGTTGGCAAGAGGTCGGAATAAAGAACCTTTATGATTCAGATAGACTTCAGGAGACACGGGAAGCTGTAGAACTTGTTAGAAAAAGACTATTAACTGCTCAGAATCGCCAGAAAAGTTATAGTGATAACAGGCGAAGAGACCTTGAATTTGAGGTAGGCGACTTTGTATTTCTCAAAGTATCACCTATGAAGGGTGTTCAAAGGTTTGGCTTGCGTGGGAAGTTAGCACCCAGGTTCGTGGGTCCCTTTGAAATTATTCAACGGATTGGAAAAGTTGCCTATAGACTTGCACTTCCTCCACAACTTTCGGCAATACATGATGTATTTCATGTATCAAATCTGAGAAAGTATATTAGGGATCCAGAGCATAAGATAAGTTATGATGATTTACATGTTGAGCCAGACTTGACATACCAAGAGATACCTGTGCAAATACTTGAAAGGGATATCAAGAAGTTGAGAAACAAAGAGGTGCCTCTAGTTAAAGTATTGTGGCGAAACCAAGAGTTTGAACAAGCCACATGGGAACCTGAGGTAGAAATGAGAGAGAAATACCCGTACTTGTTTGAATGATAACATTATGTATTATGTATATGTTCATTTTAAATGACATGACGTTCATTCTCTTTAATGTTGTTATGGTTTCAATTCTCTTTAAGGTTGTTATGCCTGCATTTCTAGTCTCGAGGACGAGACTTCCTTTAAGGTTGTTATAATTGTAAAGACTTGAACTTGGCATATCTCAGATCCTATATAATAAGATCCGGCTCGTCAAGAGAAAACCAACGAAATTTGTTTCGTGTGAATCGGACTTCGTTTCGAATTGTTATGATTTTCCGAAGAAAGAGAAGTCATTAATCCATAATGACTGTCATTAAGACTAATTAAACATGATTAAAGAAATTAATGACGATTGAAAGCCGTTAATGATCATTAGTAAACACTAATTAATAGTTAACAAAAGATAAGCGTAAGCCGCGAAAGTTAAATCGCGATTAGTGAAAGTTAATCACGATTAGTATTAATAAAGCATCATTAGCGAATCTAGAATCCTCTAGAATGTTCTAACTTAAGCTCCAAGTTTGGGATAAGTTTTGGCTAAAACCACGGGCCAAAACCATGGGCCGCTAAACCATGGTTAAAGTCTAAACCATGGTTTTCTAACCATGGTTAGTGGTTTTCTGGGGCCTATAAATAGACCCCCCTACCCATTCATTCTCTACTATTTCCACTACCATCACCACCCCAAGGGCTAGGGTTGAGAGGTCGGGAGGAGGAGTGGGAGGCGAGGGAGGAGCGCTAGCGAAGCGCTGCTGGGAGAACGAGGAGGAGAAAGGTATGATCATCTCTTAGTTTGCTTCATAAGCTAGGCTTTCAATTCATCCTCTAGTTCTTCCAAGTTTTGTTCTTGATTCATCTTTCTTTCCGATTCGTTTTCCTGTTGTGGTTCGAGGAGAAATCTATGTAACACCCTACTTAGGTGCGGGCGGCTATGCACGTCAGTGACCCTGTGATTCGTCACACGTTCACTCATCTAAGACGCGTGGTGTCTTCCGATTCTCCATCGTTTATGTTTCTATTCTTTATATTATGCTTTTATTTTGATGGAGAAATCTGTGTAATACCCTACTTAGGTGCGGGCGGCTATGCACGTCAGTGACCCTGTGATTCGTCACACGTTCACTCACCTAAGATGTGTGGTATCTACCGGTTCTTCATCTCTTGTTGTTGAGTATATTCTTTCAGTTTCGTTGTTATTTTCCTCTCGATTGATTTTATAGAGGAAACTCTTTTCGTTTTTATTTTGAAATATGTCCCGATATAAGGGGAAATTCTGCCGAAATTTTCCGAGAAATATGTTCCGATATAAGGGGAAACTCTGCCGAAATTTTTCGAGAAATATGTCCCGATATAAGGGGAAACTCTGCCGAAATTTTAAGAGAAAATATGTTCTTGACATTCTTCGTGTTATTCGCGTTCTTCGTTCGTTATTCGCGTTCTTAACATGTTCTTAGCGTTTTGATACGAAAAATGAAATTCGATCTTTTCAGGAGCCTTAAAATAGCCTTTCTAAAACGAAACTCGATAAAGCCTTGCATACACGAGAGAGCTCGATTAGGTAACGAAATCCTTCCTTTTGCTGTTGGGTTTTCATACGAAATTATTGAAATTCTTGATTTAGTGTTCTTTGCTACGAAGAACCCTAATTTTGGCTATTTTTGAAAAAGTCTGAAGAATTGCTTTGTGATTCCCACTAAAATAAGATTTACGCATCAAATTGATGTGTTGGCTCTGAAAGTTAGGGTTTGGGAGTTAAAATAGGCATAAATAGGAGTATACATATGGTTATGAATAATATATATGTGAGTCGATACTAAGTATTGCGGTTTATGCAAATCAAAGACTTAACGAAAGAATTACATCATGTGAATTGGTGTGATTGCAGCTGGATCCTGAAAAGGATCATGTGTCACGATAAGGATGACTGGGAGTAGTACTACAGGTCGGGCATGCAACATGTAGGTTGTCGGAAGGAACCCGTATTAGCGTTTCCCTACCTAGGTGGTACACGGTTGCCCTGTTATGATAAGTGCGCACAAATTGAATGTTTTGCAACGCGTGGTATACCGGGAGCCAATATATTCGGGTTGAAACGATGGAAGATGTGGTCGTGCCATGTGGAGGCACGGGTGGTTCAATAGCGGCTGGGTCACGATAACATGTATTTAAAGCCGCTAGGTTATATGATTAAATGTTAGCCTGAGGTTTTAAGCAACCGAGTCCTCGAGGACGGTGTGCTCTTTTGTTTTTCCAGGCTGAGGGTTGAGACCCTGTTTAATAAAAGAAAAGGAAATTGTCAGGGTAGTATTGGAGGATTGGTTGAGGCGACGTGCGGCAGCATAAGCTTACCAAGATCAACACAATCTCCAATCCTGAAGCGTCCACAGCGTCGGAGTCCAAGAATGGTGGGGCTCCCCTGGACTAATCCCTGATGTGGAATAGAAAGGAATAGGACTTAAATTAATAAAAAGGAATGAAATTTTTGTGATATCAAGTTTTGAAAAATTACACAATTTATTTACTTTTCTCGTCTTCGTTACTTAGCATTCGCTAATTTTTATCCTATGATTTATGGAAAACCCAACAGGTATCGGTGAGCCATCGCAAGGACTTTAAAAATCCATCCGGCTTACATACTAGACATCCAGCCAGCCACAGTAGCTTTACTCTTTAAGGTAGTTAGTAATCTTTTGTATATTTTCCTTTCAAGCTGATGTACATGTAATGGTTATAGTGGGACAGTGTATCATCTGAACTTTATTTTGTGAATGGAAAAGTGTTGAAATACTTTCTTCCGAGTATTTTTATTTGCAGGAGTAACCAGATCCGGATATGGGAGGATCCGACGGCCCGGGAAATGGGGTCGTGATACTACAGCTGACAGAGCCACCACAAAGTTCCTGAAATCCCCAGATAGTCGCTCAAATGACACAGAAGCTGACAAGGGATATGTAACGCAACTCCTCTTCGATTTGCGTATAGCAATAGGAACGTCTAAATCAGTTGTGTCCTCATCTGGCCCCTGCAACATATCCTGCTCATAAATATCATTAGATCCATCAATAGAAGTATCTTCAGTACATACCATAGGCGAGCTAGGAGACGAGTCATGACCATGAGCGGGAGGATGCCTGCGGGTATAATGGAACGATAGTGGTGAGACGGGGATTTGTGGTGGTGGTGGTGGTGACGGTGGTGGTGGTGGTAACGATGTTGTAGGTGGTGGTGTCATGTATATGGTATCGGTAGGCAATGGAGGTAGCTGCTGATCACCTGAGGCTGAAAAATACATTACAGATTCAAAAAATGTAACATCTGCACTGACCATATACCGCCGACGCAGAGGATCAAAACACTTGTACCCCTTTTGAGTTCTGGAGTACCCAACGAAGACACACTTGACAACCCTAGGGGAGAGCTTGTCAGTACCAGGGGACAACTGATGGACAAAGGCGATTGAACCAAACACACGGGGAGTAAGAGAAAACAGTTTTTTTTCCAGGATAGATAAGGGAAAACGGAATCTGTTCATCCAAGACAGAGGACGACATACGATTGATTAGGTAACATGCAGTGAGAACTGCATCACCCCAGTAAGAATAGGGAACATGACTCTGTATAAGAAGTGATCTTGTGACATCAAGTAGGTGGCGATGTTTCCTTTCAGCAATGCCATTTTGTTGAGAGGTATGAGCACAGGATGTTTGGTGAATAATCCCTTTTGAGGAGTAATAGTTGGCAAGGACATGAGTGCACAGTTCTAAGGCATTATCATTCTCACAAACTTCACAGATGTGGAGAAAACATTTTGAATTTCATTCAGAAAATGGATAATTATATTGCCCGCTTCAGATTTATTTTTCATCAAAAATACCCATGACACACGAGAGAAGTCATCCACAAAAACTATATAAAATCTGTCCCCCTGATGATCAGGTACACGACTCGGACCCCAGACATCAATATGAAATAACTCGAACTTGGAGGTACTACTCCGACCTGGACGACTGGGAAAGGTCGACCTGTGATGCTTTCCCAACTGACACGCCTCACATTGGATAGGTGTGTGAGGAAGACCCTGGGGTAACACACGACGCAACTTCTGAAGTGATTGATGCCCAAAGCGCAGATGGCAATAAGGAGGGAGATACTGGTCCAGCGGAAGGGATGAGGTTCCAGCGAATGGAGTCTGATTCAGGCGGTAGAGGCATCCTTGCTCATAGCCACGACCAATCACGTTGCCCGTATGGATGTCCTGAAAAATAAGAGAAGATGGATCAAAAAATTGCCCGAAAATGTAGATCCTTCAGTAATCTGACTAATTGACAACAAATTCATTGAAAAGTCAGGTGCAAGTAACACATTCCTTGAGCTGCATAGAAGATGTCAATCTAATCTCCCCTGACCAGTGATGGGAGAATGTGTACCAATTGGCAATGACTATTGTTCGGGACCTGGAGGAATCTGAAAGTATCCTGTTAAGTAAACTCTGATCGCCACATAGGTGTTGTGTAGCGCCCGAGTCATAATCCACGGTAATTAATCTGATCTACTACTGGTAAATGCAAGTATGCTACCTGAAGCACTGGTCCGATGCAGAGGCAGAAGCAGCAGCATCAGATTGACTTCTCAGTAGTAGGTGCTGGGCCAGCTGGGGGAATAATGCCCCTTAGACGGGCAACGAGATTGATCTAAAGTAGCAGCAGATGGAGGCTCAATCTGCTCAGCGACTCGTGTAGATGCAGGAAATCCATGCTTCGAGTAGCATGTGTCTTCACTGTGTCCAACTCGATGACAATAAGTACATGTTGGCCGAGTGCGGCCTCCTCTTCCACGGGGTCCACGTCCACGGCCCTGATGATGAAATCCGCGACCCCTGTTGGCTGCCATGGATGAAGTATTCTGATTCGTGGCCGTGGAAGGAACTGTGATCCGACTCAGTCTATGGAAAGCTTCCTCCATGGGAGGAATAGTAGAGTCGGCCAAGATCTGAGATCGTGCCGCCTCATACTCTGGATCAAAGCGCAGCAAGGAACACACCTACCATAGTCGCATTCCGATATGTCTTTTGTTGTTCTGGCGTAGCTGTCAGAGGCATGAAGCTGTAGAGCTTCTCGAACATCCCTCTCAGTGATGTGTAGAGAGAATGTAGAGGGCGACCATTCTGCTTTATAGTGAATATATCATGCTGGAGTTGCAGAATCTTTGTCTCGTTCTTCGCCTGCGAATATGTAGCCGCCAGAATGTCCCACATATCCTTGGTCGTGGGTTGATGTAGAATGTCATTGGCAATCTCAATTGCCAACGTACCCGATAGCCAAACTTTGACATATGCATCATCGACCTCCCAAGAGGCATTGGCTCCAGTCTTCTCAGCAGGCTCTGGTTCGGTAAGAATGTGTTTCTTACCCGTTGACTTCATCATGCTCATGAACTGCATTGCCCACAGTTCATAGTTTGTACCGTCCATCTCTACAATAGGCGCTGGACCACGAAAGGCGCCAATGGATGGAATATCCGCCTTACTTTCTAACATACTGGAGACTGAAGACTAGAGCGACCAACAGAAGATGAATTCGTCTACAATGACCTAGACGGGTTTAGTTGCACGTGTAGACCTCAAGCAACTAAACCCATGTAGAAGATGGTGTGCGCTTTAGGGCTTAGCACACGTGCACGCGCACAGGGAGCACGCGCACACGCAAGGAGCCCGCTGTTGCTCGCACTGGCACGCGCGGTTGCGTGTGAAGGGAGCCACGCACTCCTGCTGGATCACGCGCAGGCACACGCAGTTGCGCGTGAAAGGATCACTCAAGAGCTACAGCGCGAAGGGCTGCGATGCGCGGGGGCCTGCGATGTGCAGAGGGTTGCGCACTCGCGCAGATGCACTCGCGCAGATGCACTGCGATGCGCGTAGGGCTGTGCACTAGCGCACTCGCGCAGATGCGCAGGGGCGGCAGCAAAGGTGCAGGCGCGCGGTGGGGCGGTTGTGCACTCATGCGGCAGTGGAGGCGGCGCCGATGAGGAGAAGAGGCTGGCGGGTGGGGTAGGGTAGGGTTAGGGTTTCGAGAACTCCGGTCTAGGACCGTCGCTCTGATACCATGTTGGGGAAAATGAACCAGATGTTTATTCCATAAGCCCTAGGCTCTCTTATATAGGAGAGTAGCCTATGGGTAAATTACATAAAGCATACAACTGGAAATAAAAATAATAGAAGGACACAATGAAACTACTATATGTGTTAACATACCTCAATCGAACAACGAGATCATCATTCCTCTGATCTGAAGGAGCAGCAGGAGGGTTTGCTTGCTCGCTACACGGGTCAATGCGGGAAAACCATGCTTGGAGTAGCACATGTCCTTTATGTGCCCTAGACATGTGACACAAGTACATGGCTGACGAGTACGACCTCCTCTACCATGATGTCCACAACCACATAACTGAGAAAAACCTCCCCTGTCGTAGGAGGCTGCCATCACAAAGGATGTCTGACTGGGAGTATGAGAGGAGACAGTAATTCTATTGAGTCTACGAAAAGCTTCCTCCATAGGAGGGATAGTAGCATCTGCCAGTATTTGTGAGCGGAGCCGCCTCATACTCTAGGTCAAGTGTTGCTCGGAATACACCAACCATGGTGGCATTCTTGTATGACTTCTGCTGCTTAGGAGTAGGCAAGAGTGGCATGAAATTATGGAGCTTCTCAAAACATGCCACCCATAGACGTGTATATAGAATTAAGGGGTCGTTCGTTCTGCTTGATGGTAAATATGTCGCATTCATCGCTTGGGAATAAGTGGTTGTGAGGATATCCCACATCGCCTTGGCAGTAGGATAATGAAACACATCATGGGCGATCTCTATCGTCAATATACCAGAAAGCCATACCTTGGCATATGCATCATCTGCCTCCCATGTGGTATTTACCCCAGTTTTCTCAACCAAATCTTCTACGGTAAGAATATGGTTCTTACTCGTAGACTTCACGAGGCTTATGAACTGCATGGCTCATAGCTCATAGTTCGTCTCGTTTGAACCTTTGAAAGCGCTTGTAACGGGGATATCGACTTTGCTCTCTGACATATTGCCGGGTGAAGAAAAGTAGGGTTTTGTAGACCAATAGAAAATTATCTACATAGATATAAATAGATATGATTGCATGTATAGACTTATGCAATCAAATCCATCAGCACAAGCGAACCTCGATGCAAGAAAAGAGGATCGTGGAGAGGGTCGACAACAAAGAGGATGGTTGACTGCAGTGGCGACGAAAGAGGGGTCGACGACGGTGGTGGCTCGGCGGCGGCAGGCATCAGGTATGAGAGAGAGTAGGGCTAGCATGTGGGGTTGGGGTTTTCTCGGTACGAGAGCTCCGGTCTAGGATCGCTGCTCTAATACCATGTTGGGAAAAAATGAGAATTATTTATTCATGGGAACCCTTGGCTCTCTTATATATATGGAGAGACCTATGGGTAAATTACATAAGACATATATAAAAAAAGAAAAATAAAGAAACAATACAAAACATAAATATTTTTCTACACATAGAGATATATCAAATGAACCTCCCCATCATTGTAATGGGTAAATGAATCTTGTTCGCAATGACAACCTATCTACCATGGGGTATAGATCTGTATGAATTGAACCGTGCTCTGTCTCCACATAAATAGAGGGAAACACTAGAGTTCATGATCCACTCGGTCATATCTTCCCTTCTACAACCGGTAAAAACATAGGCTATACCTGGGGAACTTAAAGAGGCTCTAGTAATGACTGCAACATCTGGGGGACCACGTAGTGGTATAGACAACAAGAGTCATTATCTCCCTCAGACGAGAGACAATGTCATCAAGATATGAATATGTATGAGGAGCAAAACAGTCAGGAGGCTCAATCTGCTCATTCACACGAGCATCTACGAGGTATCCATGCTTCTGATAACATTTATCCTCGAAATGACCTAGGCGACAACAATAGGTGCAAGGACTATGCTGATATCCACCTCCTCTGCCATGTGGACCACATCCTCGAAACTGATTAGAACCTCCCTTATCATAAGATGCAACCATCACTAAGGAGGTCTGTACGGTGGCAGGTGGTGGGACAAGTAACCTATTGAGTCTACTGTGCGCCTCTTCCATGGGAGGTATGGTTGCACTTATTAGAAATCGTATGTGTACTGCCTCGTATTCAGGGTCTTGAGCCACCAAGAAACTCCAATCATCGTGGAGTTTCTATATGCCATATGTTGCTCAGTAGATGTAGTAACAAGCATGAAGCTGTGAATCTTCTAGAATATGCCATGAAGGAAGAGTAGAATGTATGCAGAAGACGACCATTTTGCCTTGTCATGTAGATATCGAACTGTAGTTGAACAACCTGACATCATTCTTCTCTTGGGCATACATGACTGCTAGAATATCCCACATCGCCATGGTGGTAGCTGGTTCAAAATGCCATTGGCGATCTTCCAAACATGCGTATACATGTCATCTTGCTTCCACAGAAATATTCTCCCTAGTCTTATATGTCGGCTCTCGTTGTGTAAGAATGCGCTCAGTATTCACCGTATGAGGGTCAAGAACTGCATGGACCATAACTCATAGTTGGTCCCATCCATCTTCACGATGGAGTTGGGTCCTT
Source organism: Ottelia alismoides (assembly GCA_037367405.1). Taxonomy (NCBI): domain Eukaryota; kingdom Viridiplantae; phylum Streptophyta; class Magnoliopsida; order Alismatales; family Hydrocharitaceae; genus Ottelia; species Ottelia alismoides. Next base: position 14,332 of record JAZKJV010004802.1, on the reverse strand, counting down.
GAAGGCACCATATGAAGAGAAGATGTCGCCCTTGTTTTCTGACATGATGAAAAAGAGGTTGAAATAGAACTCGACTGGGGTAGTGGATCGATTGAGTAAGTCTATACGATCATATAAAGGATTGGTTGTATGTGTTAGACTTACTAAAGGATTAGTAGACTGACCCATGCTACCAAAAAGGTGATTTAATGGCATGAAATCACCTTTTCCGGTCAAAATCACACCATATAGAAGATCTAGGTGGTGCCAGAGAGCAGGAGAAGATCCCTGGGAGGCCTATCAGGGGCCTATGAGGTCTGGCAGAGGGCGTAGGGTGCCCAAGCATGGCTATGCAGCATCGAGGGTGCCTTGGCGGCAACGACGGAGGTCTCCAACGACTTGGTTGGTTGTTACGGAGTCGCAAAGAGGGCTGGCAGCGATGATTGAGCTCCTTGAGGGCTAGTTGCCACATCTCTGGACGGTTGGTGTCGTTCAATGACACTTCAATGACCTTAAGAGGGCCTTGTGGCACAACCTAGGGTCCACGAGAGGCTGCTGGGGCGATGCATGTTGGTCCTCGTAGACGGTAGGGGCAATGCTCATGAGGGAGACGAGAAGGCAGGGGCGACGGGTGGTGTTAGGGCACAAGGTACGAGAACTCCTATCTAGGATCGTCGCTCTGATACCATGTGGAGAGAAAATAATGAGTTACTTATCCATGAGGCCCTAGGGTTCTCTTATAGAGAGGAGAAACTTGTTGGGCAAATTACATAATGTAGACAAAAAGAAAAGGGATTACATAAAAGTGATAAAATATAACTAATATTTCAACACAATATAACTATATAAGGCCTATTAAAGAGATAAACTATTATTGAGAAAAAAGTTGAACACTTCATGATAACCATTTTACAGTAAAAAAAGGCAAGTTCAAGCTCATATTGAAAGTTAATACAAAATAATTTTGTTATTTGAAATAACGAAAATAGAAAAAAAAAACTTAACACAGATAAGACCACTTCATTTATCATGAGGATCATCGATACCTAAAAACTGAAGAAACGAAACACACAAGATTTTGGTATACAAAATAACAACTTGCGTTATGATGATAAGAGCTTGTAGATTACTCATTGTAAAGAAAAATGTCGTCTTGACAATGATAACCATCATCATGGATTGTCATTAAAGAAAACCAAAACAATATAAAGATGGAAGAGTGGTGTTTAAATAGGTCATGAATCATGTCAAAAGTTAAGAAAGGACTAAAAGTAGCATGTCCATCATTTTCATTTGCAAGGAGGAGCACCATCGTCTACCATGCGCTTGTGGATCTTTGGTCAATGATGAAAAGGGGAAACGAAAAGTTTGTGCAAGAAAATGTGAGAAATTGGAATAAAATATGGGGTGTGGATTATGATAACAATCATAAATATAGATTTTATGACTAATATTTTGTACTCTATTTTTATATGATATAGTATCTTATTTAATATAAGATAAATTATGCATACGTGGTAATGCCTTAGAGTGCTTTATGAGCTATTAATGCCTCAAAATTCTGAAAAACATGCTAAGATTGATCGCCGTACTTATATTAGGTAACCCACCTCCCAAGTTAATGTCACAAGGCTGAAACAAGAAGTAGAGATGAGAATGCAGATGTTTTGCATAAGCATGCACAGAGGACCCTTGTCCCTGACTACGACGTGTTTCGGAGCCAAACAACATCAACTTAGTTTAGGATATGGACTAATCTTCTATACGGGAATTGAGGGAAACTAAGAAGTATTATAAATTGATAGGTAAAGTGGGTCCGGTTACTAAGCAAAAGGACTTGGAATAATATGAAGATTAAGGTTCAGAAATCGATATGCGGTATTCGTTCGGTCTGGGGGCTTTAAGCGAGTAAGCGAGCAGGCGGAAGTATATGCGGATTATGCGGTTTCTATTATTTTAATTAAAATGATTAAAATAATAATAATTAATTCAAAGTTTAGATATTTATGATTCAAAAAATAACATGAGAAATATGAAGTGGGATCTTTTTGTACAATGTGATTTCAACAAAAGCATTTCCAAAAAAATACCCATTTAGATAAAGAGTGGATCATACGATTCAAAAACAAAGGTTCATACACAAATAATCAAACTTTTATCTAAGCTACTTATGATATCTATTCATGTGTTATGTATTCATGACCTACTTATGTATCTACTTATGATATCCTTCCAAAGCTACTAAAATCATCATTTTTCTTACTTTTTTTCCTTTTCTCAACTTCAAATAACCCGTTAAACTATCTGAAGATACTTAAATCCGAAGTTATTTCTGATTTTACATTTATGACTTAAAGCTACTTAATGGACCTTGATGTAAAACTTAATACAAGATGTGCATATATGCTATCTGCACCATCTATGGAAAACTTACTAAGATCTACATATTGTTCTTAAAATTAGCACAAGCTACACAATTATGTCCAGTAAAGAAAATGCTATGATAATAAATACAAACATTACGTTGAACGAGTTAGAGAAAATTAGGTTCTCAATCCGGTGAAAGGCTTGAAGCTTCAAAAAATTGAATGAACGATATATAATATGGGTGGAGGGATATACCTAATGAAGAAGAAAGCTTTGGCAGAGGAGCAAACCGTACACTGGAAGACCGCCATGGAGGCCTTGGCGGAGGAACAACAGCACACATCGACGTTGGAAGGTAGAGGAGAAGACCCAGTGGAGGGGCTAGGGCACGGAGCAGCAACAAGGCAGGGATGCAAGAAGGTGGAGAAGACTTGCAGAGGGCTAGGGCTTGGAGTTTGGAGTAGGAAAATTTCGAGTCAAATTCCTAAGTAGTACCTGGGAATTACTTAAATACCCAGGTGCTACGAAATATTTTTTTTACTCAAAACTATAGAGGTGTCGCATGTTGAACATGCGACACATCTAAAGTTTTTTTTACTCAAGAACTACATATATATCGCATCTTGAATATGTGATATACACAACGCATATTGAATATGCGCTATTGCGGTAAATAAGTCCCGCGCCTATCGGCTTTGGCATTCCCCCGCACTTCCATCTCCTGCACCTGTGCCGCCTTCGACGCCCACTGCCCCACCCGCGAGATTTGATCTCCTCCTCTGTAGAAAACGCTCATTTTGGTCACTCCTAGCCCCGCGGAACACTCCTTTTCCGTGGTTTCATTGATTGTCACCGTCGTAGGCACCCCCGCGTCCCACTAGGGCAAACCGGTTGTTGCGAAGATTTTGACATGGTAAATTTTTTTCTCGAGTTATTTTTTGTATCATATGCATACTATTTTCATTTCTTGAATGTATGACGTTTGCTTGTACGTTGTGTCACGAATTAGGTTAGAATGGAGCAGTTATATTGTATGTGTCATTTGAGGGGTACAGTCATGTGGCGGATCGTCGACCAACGTAAGGGGGTTTGTGCTAACCCCTAATATGACGTCGATGAGATGTTGAACTTGGTTTACCGTAAGTTCAACCTGGATGCCGATAGTCAAAAAATCCGATTATTACATCGCATCCCTCGAGGCCCAGGGGAGGAACCATCATTTGCATCTATTGTCGATGATGATGATGTGCAGGCAGTTCTTGTGTATGCTCGCACCATTGGAAAATCAATGCCCACCGACATTTTTTGTTGATAGATGCATCTGTGAGCGAAGTCCCCACTGATGTGACTAACAAGGGACTGTCTGTAGTCCCGAGCACACAACACCAGCAGTTGTCTGTAGCAACAACCCAGAACTGTCCCAACCATGGAACCCTACTTTGAAACTGATGCACCTGTAACGCAGTCATGCACGGATCAGGATTCGGGCATGAGTGAGCCGTTGCTGCGAGAGGTTAACCATTGTTTGGATGATTTCATCCCTTGGGGGTCCGATGATGACCTGGAAGAAGGTAGCGAAGATGTCGAAGATGATCTGATGGACGAGGAGATCCCAGCTAATGAACAAGGCACCCATATTATTACACCCCGTATACCCTTTTTTGGGGTTAAAGGATCAAATACTCGTTCGACATATGAAGACGACATTCGAACGGAAGTCTAGAGTTGATGGTGTCGCTGATGAAATTCGCAAGGGTAGGACGTTCAAATGTAGGGAGGGATTCGGTTTACGTTGTGTCGCTTACGGAAGCCTACACACGTGGTGAGACCTTACCGGGACGTTTTTGACATGCAATCACCCGAGCAGGTAATTTTACATTCACAAATTTTTCCTATATCAAAAAAAATACTAATCGAAATACAATTTTCGCATTCAGGTATTGTTGGACTCCATTATACCGATGACATCTGCGCCCGTCTCCCGGCCAACTCTCTTGAAGCGAATGCATTTGGATGGCGGAAGTACCGTTGTGATATACTTCCACAATGTGGAGTACTACTACCCAGACCGTTTCTTGAGACAATTTGGGGGCCTTCAAGGTATTCCACGTCCTTGCTTCACCTTTCAGGACCTCCATGCAATCGATTTGAGGGGGAAGTTGCATGTATGATTGGGGGCAAAACACTGGTTGCATATTGCCCCGCCTGGGATGAGCGGGAAGATAGAATTGTTGGGTATCAATCGGTCCAGAGGGATATTCGCGACGCCCGCATACGAGCAATGGTATCAGACCATAACTCAAGAGATTTGTCGGACGTTTAGGTGCAACTCTGACAAGCAACGTAAGTGCTCCAACTAGAAGTTTGTGGTAAATTAAGTAAGAAAAATGCTACAAATTTACCTCTACGTTTTTTTCCTTGGGTGCAGCTAGCCAAGTGGAGCCGTGTGTATGACATTGGACACGAGGAATGTTGCGAGATTGCGGCATCAAGCGAAGGCGAAATGACGGAGTGGCTGCCGTTCCAATTTTCAGATGCGGTCACGTTACATGAAGAGCGTGCTGATGTGGCAGGGAGGAGGCAAGGCGAGGAAGGGCAAGAGGATGGGGAAGAGGAAGAGGTCGAAGTAGGGCGCGTGAACAAGTGTCGGAACCCATGGACTATGAAGAAGCCGTTGGGAAGATGAGAACCTTGCGCAAAGAGACTTCTTCACACCTGCCACCGAGCGACCACGGGACGAACTTGCCAACGCTTCAGGCACTGTTGAGGCCTGGAGTGGACGCCACCGAGACACAACCAACTTACTGCACACTAACGCCGCCGCCGATGCCAACCTTCGAGGAAGATGTCCCAGGCCCTCCCAAATCCACATGATAGACGAGGCGAACCGGTTGTTACCGTTGCCTCCTCCTGATTCTACGATTACATACCAGCGGAGGAAAAGCGTTGACTTGTAATCATTGTACTTTTTATATGACACAAAAATTGTGATGTATAATCGTGGACAACTCTATTTATATAAATGTTTGGAATGTCTTTCTGGATCACATTATTTATCTGCGTTGTGGATGTCTGTGTCCATAGCATGCTTTGGTGATTGTCTATACATCTTTGAATGCGTGAATGCGATGTCTATTTATATTAAAGACATGAAATTGGCCATGCTTTTTCATTGGGTTTTTATGACATGTCGCATGTCACCCATCGGACATGTTGCAAGATGACTAATGGTCAAACCCACAACTTCAAAAGTTCATATGTCCCAGACCTGGCCAGGCGTTTTCCAGGGTTTATATGATATGTCGCATGTTCGACATGCGACATCGGTGTAATTCCCTGGAAACAGACCAGGACCGTGGCCACTCATTTTCCAGGGAATTTCTAATACGTCGCATGTTGGACATGCGACATCTGGGAAATCCTCTGGAAAGAGACCAGGACCGTGGCCACTCATTTTCCAGGGAATTTCTCATATGTCGCATGTTGGACATGCGACATTTGGGAAATTCCATGGAAAGAGACCACGACCGCGTCCAGTCATTTTCCATGGTTTTTCTCATATGTCGCATGTCGAACATGCGACATGTGACAAATTCCCTGGAATGCCAAGGCCGATAGGCACGGGCCTTATTTACCCGCAATAGCGCATATTCAATATGCGTCATGTATATCGCATATTCAAGATGCAATATATATGTAGTTCTTGAGTAAAAAAAAACTTTAGATGTGTCGCATGTTCAACATGCGACACCTCTATAGTTTTTGAGTAAAAAAAAAACATTTCGTAGCACCTGGGTATTTAAGTAATTCTTAGGTACTACTTAGGAATTTGACTCGAAAATTTCAGGAGTAGAGTTCTCGAGAGGCGATAGAGTGGAGTGGGGGGAGTCGCTTGTGCATATAAAAATCAATTTATCAGGGTTTTTTAAAGAAATTAGGGCAGCTGTGTTTGGGGTCTCTATTACAGATGCGACCGCCATGGCCACATATACCCTTTTAGCGAATAAGTAGAGCATATGGTGTATGCGGTGCGTCAGGGGGTCCGAGTCCGCATATGTGGGCTGCATATGCAGGCTGCTTGGACCGATTTTCTGAAGACTGATGAAGATAATATCCAAGGGAGCCATAGACCTGAGAGGCTTTGGGTAAATTGAGTGGTGGCTCATCTCGAACTTGTAAAACAGAAGGAAGAAATTAAGAAATTAGGTCTCACTATGTGGGTCAAATGTTGCATATACATGTCACGCAGTATAGATCATATTGTATTGCCTGAGAGTAAGGAAATCATGTTAGTGAAGTCTGTATGCGATAAATCATATGAGTCACTTAATCGCATGTAGTAAGGGAGTTTAACAATACCTTTAGATGCTTGCTGCAACATGATATCGATGGTACTTTCTTTTCTCATACTTAACGGCCAAAGTATGATTACTAACTTTGTGAATGGATAAAGTAAAGTAGAATTGAAAACTTGCTTATTTTCATTGCCATACTTTGATATGTTATACTTAGTGCTATAATACAAATGCTAAATCTTTGAATGTGAATTAAATGTCATGACATATGCTATTACATGTTCACATATTGTTTGTTGTGACTATTTATTTGCAAATAAAATTGGATTAAATGTTACAACTTTGATGTAATTATTTTACAACTTTTTGCACAAGAATATTTCAGACAAAATCTGTGTCGGCCCAAGGCCGAGGCTACTACATGTGTATGCAAATATGTATGTATATTGTATGGATATATGTTTGCATATAAATATAAATGCATGGATGCTTGTGTGTGTATATCAAATCAAAATATTATTGAATGAATTCCATGTTAATTCAAATTCGATTCATCTTGGTGGCATTATGGTTGGGTGGAGCATCGATTTGATGGAGATGGTGAACATATGAGTGCTACCGGGTTCTTATCAATTATGCTGCGAATAATGCTACTATGGCATGTCAAGGATCCATGCTTCGATTGAGATGTGGGATGAGCTTGAGATGGTAAGATCTTAATTTCCAGACCCAACTTGGATTTTGAGCGATGAATTTAATGACACCCTATTTGTTGTTTATCACCCACATTATGGGGAAAAGGTGGACCGTGGTTTCTCTCTTTTTAAAGATTTTGTAGGAGAGAAGTTGGCGGAGTTGTTTGACATTGCAAACTCGAGGTACACGTGACGGAATTCATCTTCATGATCTATGTTTGGATTGGTTTATTGGCTCCTTTGAGTTGATAGAGGTGTTCCCATTAGTGAGTATGGTGTTGCTACCCTGATCATATTCAGACTATATGCCAATTTAATTGAACTTGGGGGAGGTCCACTAGCTGGGCAATGTGTTCTATTTCGATTGCTCGTAGCTGCAAGAAGAGGGCTTCAATCAGAGGGTCTCATTCTGTTGCCAGGAGCAGGTGGTGGATGGTTCTTCCTCAAGGAAGATGGTTGAGAAGCTTCTGGCTCAAATCGTCATTTAGGGTGGATGCTTGAGTATATGTTGTGTGCCTTAGTTGTAGGACTCTTCGAAGTTGCTAGAGGAGGAGAGGGTGGGAATTTACGACTTGCAAACCACATTCTTTGAGAGAATGATAAGAAGAGGGAGACTGACTGGTGGCAAGGGCATCCTTGGTTATATAAGGTGATACAAACGCCAGCTACTTCCACTCGATGGAGAATGGTTAGAAGAGATATAACATGGTACACCTCATTTAGGTCAATGGGGAGATGCTGGAAGGTGACCAATATTTTAGGTATGTGTTGAGGCAACACTTCCGCAAGCTTAGTCACCATGTGCTTGGTGGAAGGGTAAAGACATATCGTATCTATATGAGTTGCAAGTTGAGAAGATGACGCAACCTTTCTCTTTGGTGAAGGTGCAGAGGGTGATCTTTTGACCTTGATGTGGGTGGCTCGTTGGATTGATGTGGCTTCAAGATTTTTTTCTTCAAGTTATTCTGGGAGGTGGTTGGTCAAGAGGTTTGGATGTGAACAAGGAGTTGTGAGGTTAGAACCATGTCGAAGATATATTTGATGCATAACGTATAAGACTTGCGACCTACTGCTGCAATCGAATGTCATTTATTTCATTGTGACATAGGTAGTTGATGAATCTCGTATTCATCATGCTAAAAAGTCCTTATTAAAATCCCTGCTTAAACAAACCAATAAAAATCACCTCTAATTCTCTATTTTTATCTTGTACAATATTGTGTATAATTAACCCTTAATTATTTTATTTTTTAATTGCCCTTATTTTTCTGTAAATATTTTATAACTCAAAAACCCCTAAAAATTAGGTAGAATAATTGTCTATAATTCACTGACCCTTAAAAAGATTAAAAAAAATACAAAAACAACTCAAAACCACAAAATTGGTGTTTTTATCCCCCTAAAAATACCCCCAAAAATACGTTTTGTACAAATGACTTCTTTTGGCTTTTTGACCAACATGAAAGTTGTGGATCTCATCGAGACGAGCAACTTTCATGTTTTGACTTTTTCCAAATTCGGCCTCTAACTATTTATTTTCTAATTTTCCTTTGTATTTATTATTTGATTTATTCTGAGTGGACCACGTGGCGCCCTCTGGGCCGCCCACGTGGCCCGCTTTATCGCCCGCCACCTAGTGGCCTCCTGGGCCGTTGGATCTTCTAAATCCGCCCCCATCTCCACCGTCCAGCCTCGCCTATCTCACAGCCGCCCGATCTGATCTCAGATCAGATCTCGGCCGCTACTTCGCGCCTCCACCTCAGCCACTCGATCATACTCCATCTAATGTCCTCCCTTGCGCCACGTCGCCCCTTCACCTTACACCGTCAGATCTCCTCCACAGATCAAATCACAACCGCTCCTTTCTGCCTCAAATCCAGCCGACCGATCAGATCTCATGATCTGATCGCTACCGTTCCCTCGCGCTTCAATCGCCACCATCCGATCAGATCCTTGGATCTAATCTTATCCCTCCGCCCACGCTCGTATTCCAGCCGTTGGATCGAAAGATCCAACGGCTAGCAGCTCATCTCCTACCTCCGTAAACCCCCCCTTTCCCAGCCGTTTCGCCTCGCGCATCCTCAGCCCCTTCCATTTATGACCGCCATATCCGGCCTCCTCGACCGCTCCTAACGGTCGCCCCACGTCGTCCATAGATCCCCCTTCCTCGCGCCTCCATTAATCCACCTCCACCATCACGGCTCCACCATTAAAACCTCTCTCCAAAACGCCCCTCCCCCATGTAACCTCCGAACTCCGCCTCCTATAAAACCCCTCCTCCGTCACCATTAGCCATCATCCACCATCTTGGAGCTCCGGCCCGAGCCCCTGGCTCTCCGGTGACAGCGGAGGAGTCTAGAATGGGGGCGTCGACGGCCGGAGCTCCCGGTGAGATCCGTGGCTTCTCGCCACGTAGCGGTCGCCATCAGGCACCGCCGAGCACCAGGGAGAGGTCGGCCCTGTCGTGCGACGACCAGGGCTTCATCTGAAGCCCAGCCCAGGCCTTTCACCTCCGCCAAACACCTCGCTCCGGCGAGGTGCTTTTATTTTCAATATCTTCAATTCTTACCTCCCTCTACCATTACTGCCACCCCCATCTGGTCACCTCGCAACCTTCGTCACCTCACCAGCACCTTCGCCGACCACCTTCTCCTTCTCCAGAGCCTCTCCCGCTCCGACTCCCCTCTTCCCCTCCTTCGCCGGAGAAGAGGCTACGGCCACCACCTCTCGACGTCTCCACGGCCGCTCACCCACCTCCAAAACCTTCACGCCCTCACACACATGCTTCAGCCATTCGTTTCTAACGATTGCAGGTTCAATGGCCGGAGTTCAGACCAGAGCACCTTCGAGCTCCTCCCAGTCGGCGAAGCTTCATCGAGAGTCACTTCCGATCAGTTATGGACCTTCGCCGGGCTCCAAGACCTCCGCCAGACCTCTCACTGTCTTCGCCGACCTCAGACCTTCCTCTGGAGCACGGTGAAGCTTTCAAGCGCTCGCCGGAGACCCGCCTTCTCCGGTGACCCGCGGCGGAGAACGAAGAACAGTTACCGTCCGATCATCTGGATCGGCTGGTCAGAATGATGCCACGTCGCCACCCGAGCCTCGCTCCCAACCTAAAGGCTTGGGTTGTCCGAGCCTAGAGCCGTACCACCAGACAAAGCCACGTGGACCGAAGCTGAGGGCTCATCCGAGCCTAGCCCCTCACGTGCAGCGCACGTGATGGCCTGGGAAAATGCAGAGAAGACCCCGCAAAATTATATATTTACATTCTGGTCCTCCAGGTGCGTGCCTCACGTGCGCGCCTGGGGTTATTTACAGGGACGCCCTCGAAGTTTTCCAAAATTACAAAAAGGCCCCTGCGCGCAAATGGACAAATTGCAATTGGGCCCAGGCGGTTTTTGGTATTTGTATTTAGGTCCCTCCAGGGACCTAAATGCAATATTTATCCCTTTATTTCCTCGCATTTTTATTACAATTATGCCCTTGCACTATTTTTAGCATAACTTGAGCATCGTAGGTCCAAATTGCATGATTTTAGTGTCGTTTTGATCCTTGTTTTGTCCTCTACAATCTAGCATACTTATTTGTCTCATTTGACACTGTTTTAAATTAAGTGAATTTATATGTCAAAAATGGGACCATGCTCTATCTTCTTGCTGGGTTTGATGACCGATTTTTAATGAAGTGTTCAATTAGACTCTAATTTCATTCTACATTGCAATGCTCACATTTTAGGTATAATTGTAGCATTTTATTCTTCATGCATATTCTTAGCATTATTTGCCCATGCATCATTTTAAATTGCATAAAAACAAAATAAAAAATGCATGCATCATGGCATCGCCTTGCAAATATCATAGTGCATCATAATTTGCATGAGGACCTGAAATTGAGATTAAATCGCAGTGAACTTCAACGAATCGAAATTCAAAAGCCTAAATTAAGCAGCTGTGTCCCTGTGTTCGACCTTGGTACACATTGCCAAGTACAAATACTCCACAGCATTCAAAGACTGTGGTCTTTGCTGAACCGAATTCGCCTCCTATACTACGACTTAAGATATATTTATTACGAGGCGAATTTCGCGCTCATCAAATGGCGCCGTTGCCGGGGATCGTCATGGAGGCGCGAAGTCGGGAGCTTCCGCTGAAGAGGCCGCAAAAGAAGCCGTGAAGAAATTCTAGGATTATCATCAGTCAAATAGCATTGCATGTTGTAAAAAAAAAATTGCATCTGCATGTTTATTTTCAGTCTTGCATATTGTACTCAAAAAAAAAAAATCCCCCCCCCCCGCACACACACACACCTACACTGCACATATTCACCACCACCTTTCCCCTGTATATTTCTCTCTCTCTCTCTCTCTCTCTGTGTGTGTATATCGACTCTTCACGAACCCCCTCCCCCTCTACCTTGTATCATAGACAGCCCCCCTAAACACAGACCTTACTTCGGCTAATTGTAGCCTAAGTATAGGGGGGACCTGCCTATTCATTCCTCCCTCGTTCGGTCTTCTTGTGCTTAGGCCGATTTTGGCCTAAGTATAGGGGGACCTCCTCCTCAGTTCCGATATATCTCATTGTACTTGAACCGAGCTTTGGCTTCATGGCACTTGTGCTATGAGGACATAGCAAATTTTAAGTATAGGGGGGTATACCGTATATTATTGTATATTACTTTAGCCTTAGCTCGTGTTTTTAAAAGTTTTTAAATTTTATTTTTCGGGCTGGGTTTTGGTAACCTTGGAACTGAGTAAAAAACCTGTAAAAATTAAAATTGAGGGATTAAATCTTTGTAAATAACCCTTTTTCAAAAAGAAAAAAAAATTTGAAAAATTAAAAATGTTTTTCGGAATTTAGCTCTGACTACTAGGCTTAGTAGACATTTTCAGTGAGGGAACTTCGGTCTCCCTTAGCAGAGTGGGTGGTTTAAAGGACACGGCACTATGGCACCGTCCTTAAGGATCACGGGTCTCGACCCGCACTTACACCCATACTGGCTGAGAGTGGATACTTTTATTTATTTGAGCCTGGGTCAGTCATTGTATCTCCGACACAAAAAAAAAAAAAAACTTTAAAACCCAAAAAAATTTGCAAAAGATAAAAATCAAACAAAAAATTCTTTAACCCATGGAGTTGGTGTATTCCTGACACATTCACACTCACGCAAGGCTTGAGGATTTTTGAGGACACTGGACCTTTGGGATCTTAAGAGTCTGAGTTAACATGTCGTAGTCATTAGGGTTTTTATGACTTAAATATCCACACTCCTCTGGTTTGAAAGATTTGAGTGCTATATTGCATTCTTCATCTCTACCTTCAAGAAAATATGATCAGCACAGTCACTTCCACAACTGCATGATTGATGAGCTGAGATGAGATATCACTTGAGGAACTAGGACCAGAGAAACGAGTTTAGACCCAATCTAAGGATATTCGAGGATGGGATAAAGTTAATGAAGGCTTCAGAAAACCTGAGTGTCAGCAAACCCTAGCCAGTATGTGAATAAGATTCATATGCTATCTCTTGATATTTACCTAAAAGTGCCAGGGTGTGATGAAACCTAAAGAGACTTGTTGATCAGTGTGCGCCAATCTCTTGGTAAAAGCAGTGGAGCTAGCCAACAAAAGAAATGAAATGTCAAAGAAAAGTCTACTAAATCTAAAGTCAAATTCCAAATGAGCTTCCACCAATGGCGAGCGCTCCCAAACATTCTTAAAGTGTCCACTTGGACCAAGCGCTAATTAGGACCAGGAGTCGGGCTGACACCGAAAAAGGGCTCTGCATCGTAAATGCTACAAGTCTGGTGTCGAAGGTATCTTAGATACTCAAAAGAGACACACCCGGTGTATTCCCAGAAAAACAAGTGCAGACGACTCCAACTCTCTTGACGGACACATTGATCAACAAAATAATAATATACATGTGTTGAGTAAAGGCACTCGAGAGGACCCCTTGTTCCAATGTAAGGGTGAGAAAATTAGACACAATCCTAGTACCTCCATCATCTGGCCGTCCATCAACATTTCAAAGACCTGACAAACTAATGAGACGGTGGACTGAAGCAAGAATAGACTTATTCCCTAGTATTGAGTATGTATGTGTGTGTTTGTGTGTATGTGTGTATTTATGTATGTATGTGTGTGTGTATGTATGTGTGTGTGTTTTATGTAAGTGTATATGTATGTGTATGTGTGTGTATGTGTGTATGCGTGTGTGTGTGTGTGTATGTGTGTATGCGTGTGTGTGTGTGTGTATGTGTGTATGCGTCTGTGTGTGTGTGTGTGTGTATGTATGTATGTGTGTGTATGTATGTATGTGTCTATGTGTGTATGTGTGATGTGTTTGTGTGTATGTGTCTGTGTGTCTATGTGTGTCTGTGTATATGTGTCTGTGTATGCGTGTATGTGTATGTATGTGTGTATGTATGTGGGTGTGTATGTATGTGTGTAGATAGTATGTGTGTATCTGTGTATGTGTGTATGTGTGAGTGTATGTCTGTATGTCTATGTATGTATGTGTGTATGTCTGTGTGTGTGTATGTGTGTGTTTATGTACGTATGTGTCTATGTATTCGCGTGTGCGTGTGCGTGTGTGGGGTGTGTGCGTGCGTGCGTGTGTTCGTGGGTGTGCGTGTGGGTGTGTGCGTGCGCGCGCGTACGTGTGTATGTGTGTGGGCGTGTGTGTGTGTGCGGGCGCGCGCGCACGTGTGTGTGTATGTGTGTGTGCGTGTGCGTGTGTGCGCGCGTGCGCACGCGCGAGGGCGTGCAGTGCGCGTGGGCGTGTGTCTATGTGTGTCTGTATGTATGTTTGTGTGTCTATGTATGTGTATGTGTGTGTGTGCGTCTATGTATGTATGTATGTATTTGTGTGTGTATGTAAGTATGTGTCTATGTGTATGTGTGTATGTATGTATGTATGTGCGTGTATATATGTGTGTGTGTATGTGTATATATCTGTATGTGTATGTGTGTATGTGTGTATATATGTATGTGT